>JALPQD010000085.1:248392-556658 GCA_023101885.1 Typhlomys cinereus
AAATCTTCTTAAAAAACACTCTGCAGGACAAGCACAGCACCTGCTTGCAAACTGAAACCTGAGCTCCGTCTCTACACAGCCACAGGTAAAAGACCTGACTTTTAAAAATTTCCTCCAGAGCTGGAGAGAAGGCCCAGGGGTGAAGGACTCTGCCGCGAAAGCAGAAGGACCATGATCCCGAGTAAAAACTCCCGGAGGAAATGGTGGCAGCCTGCACTCCAGCTCTGGACGGGGGGAGCCTGCGGAAATCGCAGAGTGAAGCAAGTGAAAGAGAACAGAAGCAATCAGGAGAACTGGAGGAAGGCACCTGGGACATCCGCAGGGACACACAGTGCTCTCTGACACACAGACACCACACCATCACACACATACACACAAATTTAAAAAAAAAAAAAAAGCCTGTTGTCTGACCCTCCACCCATTCAAATTACTTCGTCTGTCTGCCTTCTTTTTAATTAGTGAATATGTAAAAAAAAAACAAAAAAAAAAAAAACTCCAAGGGACGAGAGAATGTGCGGCAAGTATTAGTTATATATTCACACACATATGAACTTTTCAAAGGACCACTTGAAGAATATAAAACACCTTTGGAATTGAAATGCAAAATAACCAGGAGTTGAATAGTTGAAGTCTTTGCCTTCCAAGTAACAAAGGACCTGGGTTCGGAGCCCAGATCCCACATGAAAAGTTGGGGGAATGAGGTGATCTACCACTCCGGCCATGGACAGTAGTATGACAAACCCCAGGCAAAGCAATAGGAGGTAGAACAATCCCGGATGATTCCAAAAAGTCACTCGTGACTTCCATAGGCACACACAATAATATCCCCTCTTCTACACAAGCCCCCAAAATACAAACATACAAATCCAGGCAAAACTAAAAAACTTTTTTTGCAAATGATGATATGGTAAAGTGGGTTACTTGGAATTATAAAGTATTAAAACTGTGACAAGACTATAAATTAAAAACAGGATATGAGCTCATCTAATGTCTGTGGATGGGGCTAAACCTCAGGGAACCCTCGAACAAAATAATGACACATTATCTGCTCTAATGGACTCCTTCCTTCTCCACAACAGACCCCCCCCTGGCTGCCAAAGGTAATAATGACGAAAGCTCACTGTGCCATCTTGTTGCTGTTTTCAGCAGCTCTCACTTTCACCTAGGCCTGGTCTCAGTCTCATGCTTTATCCTGCCTCAGGCTCCCAGTGCCGGGGTCACAGGTCGTGAGAAACTCTAATCCAAGGGACAGTGGCTGAGGGATGGGGGGGGGGGGTAGAGCACAACTCCAGCAAGTCTAAACATCGGGAAAGTTCCATGTGCAGCTGTTCTGCCTTCTCCTCCCAGCGGCGAATTGACGTGCTGTCCCCAAGACAAGGGGAAGCAGGCGGCTCGGGCGGGGCACGGAGGGAAGCGCCAGGGGGTCAATCGTGAGGTCAGCGTGGTCCTGCGTCTCAGGAAGTTGGATGTTCGTTTCAGGGGTTCCACGGAGGACCACCCCCCCCACATTAAGCAGCCGGTACCTTGCAAAAGTAAAGGAGGGGGAAAGCCATGACTAACTTATGATTCTGAAATCAGGCAAGGTCACCCCTACAGTCCACTAGGGGGACGGTTAGCAGAAAAAAGTGCCAAGAATACGAGACTCATCACAGCACCAGCTACAATAAACACAGAATGAATCTGGAATATTAAATGTAGACAACAAAACATCTTCCAAGGCTAGACTGACAAATTATGCGCCATTCATCTCTTCCCGCGGTCTGAGCCATCACTCTGGCCTCGTGTTTCTATTAACCTGGCCATTTCTTCAGGCAGAAAGGATTATTCAGGCTGGTCCCGGGTTCCCTTCACGGTCACAGGACGATGCATATGTCACTGTCCTATTTAACACTAAGACACTGAGAAGCTGACTCCCTTCTTACCAACGACTACTTAATAATTAGGGCCACTTCCTGCCACGGTCTAATTTTCTTAAAACCTCAGGTCTCTAATCTCAGCTGGTCACTCAGCTTCCTTGCCAAAATATACTTCCTCTTGCTGGTATAGGAAATAGCCCAAGTCCTGGGCTCTCACAGCTCCACTACGCATCTCATCCCAACCTAAACCCATCCCACGTTTCCCCATCTACCTCCAGCCAGGCCTCTCGCAAGGGCCAGGGTGCTTTGCATGACCCGGGGTGGCCGCACCAGACGGCACTGAACGCCACGTGTGCCACCCCCGGCGCCCTCGGGGGCAGACCTGTCACCTGCTCATTGCCACTCACAACCACGCACAGCGGACGCGCCTGCCACCCGGTCTACCACCAGTCACGCGATTTACAGATGCTCACGCGTCGAATCGCAGCTTCACACGCGTCACCGCAGCAGCAAGCGTCCCGTGTTCCCCGAGGAGGACCCACGCTGAACAGAGCCTGGGTCCGACGTGATGGGGGAGACAGGATTTCAAAACAGGTTTTTTGGACTGACTCAAACAAAACACGACAGTGGCCCCAGGAATCCAGGACCCGACCTTGTTGCACTGCTTCAAGGCTACAGCGAAGTACCAGAGGGGGACCATGGGACATAAACCCACCTGCCAATCAGGTCCACACGGTCTTGTCACATCACGGAGCCAGAATTCTAAAAAGGAGGGGCTGGAGAGGTGGCGCAGGGGTAATGTCCTCTGCCTTGCAGGCGAAGAGCCTGAGTTCGGATCCTAGATCCCAAGTATAGACACCGGGCGGAGCGGGGGCGGCCTGCGCTTCTGGTCCTGTAGGGCGGAGCCTGCGAATTTCCCGGGGCAGAGTAAGGAGGTGGAACGCGGTCATGGTGGTTCGCGACTTGCAACCCGTGGTTCTACCTACACCACAGCACATACATACACACACAATACAAACAATTGAATAAATAATAAAAAAAATTAAAAAAAAAAAGAATTCTAACAAGGAACGTGATCCCCCAGATTTCTCCAACCGGGTAAGAAATCACAGGCCAAACATGGGCGTTATTTGGGTTTTACACCTTTACTTGACGTTCTGCGCAGTCTCCAGGTTCAGTCCGCATGCGCCCGCCACAGGGGGACACATCATCTGCCTATGCGTTTGGATCGCGGGGGGTTTTTATGTGGGCTGTGGGACTTTCTCAGACAGGGTTCTTGGACCTCCAAGCTGGCACCAAAATCCATGATTGTCTTAAATTGCTGGTCTTCCTGTTCTCCCCCTTCCCAAGGTGTTGGAACTACAGGCCTGTGACCCAACCCGACTTCATTTTGCCACATCCATGAGCTAGACTAGAGTGTATGTTTCTAAGTGGTAGGGGGCATCGAAATAATACTCATGGCCCATTGAAAATGATTTGAAATTCAACTCCAATATCCACACTGAAAACTTCTTTCAGAACAGCCTCAAACAGTCAGGGCAGCTCTCCGGCCAGCAGCCCAGAAGCCCACCAGAGCCTCAAGTAATCCATGGTGTCTGCGAACCTCCTGCTGGTTCTTTCTGAAGCCATCCCAGACGGGACAGTGGTGAGATCTCAGGAGCTGGGCAGGACCGCCTGGGTGAGGCGCAAACGAGGTCTGAGCAGTGTGTAAAGACCCTGTCACAGAAAAATCGTTCCACAAAAACTCCCGATCCCTCACTCTCCCCCAAGCAGGAATAAAGGACTTTTTATGTACTCCATTACTGCTTGAACCCTTTTTTAAAAACTTTATTTACGTGTGTGTGTGTGTGTGTGTGTGACAGGAGGGCCAATTGCTGTGTGTCCCTTTGGAGTGGCCAAAGGGTTGACCTTCAGGAATCACCTCTGGATTGCTTTATCTCCTTCTTGCTTTGCTCTGGGATTTCAAGGCTACGCCAATAGAGCCAGAAATGTAAGCGGGACTCTCGTTTGGATGTGAACCAGATCCGGATTCAGGGAATTCTGCTTCCTGGCACAGTCTTAACAGTACAGCCTAATACCTCATTTTAAAGAGGTAGCCTGCTTTAATTCAGGTATGCTTGGCTGATCCTAAAACAGACCGTGGTCTTGGATCTTTATTACTCGGACCATGATCTCACAATCATTGCTGGCGTTTTCATAAATACTGCTGGGTGTGTGTCTGTTGTGTGTTGTGTGTCTGTGTGTTGTGCCTGTATGTGTGTCTGTTGTGTATATGTGTGTGTTTGTGGGTTGTATGTTTGTGTATGTGTGTCGGTGGTTTGTGTGTCTTTGTGTGTTTGTACTGTCTGTGTGTGTTGTGTTGTTGGTCTTATGTGTATGTTTGTGTCTGGTGTCTGTGTTGTGTGTGTCTGTGTCCTGTTGTGTATGTTGTGTCTGTGAACCTGTATATGTGTGTGTCTGTATGTGGTGTTTGTATCTGTCTGTGTGTTGTGTGTCTTGTCTTGTGTGTGTGTATATCGTCTGGTGTATGTGTCTGTATGTGGTTTGTGTTTGTGTGGTCTGCTGTGTCTGGTGGGTCTGTGTGGTGGTCTGTGTGTGGTGTCTGTGGGTTTGTTGTGTGTGTCTGTGTGTATTGTGTTCTGTATGTGGGTTTGTGGGGTGTGGTCTGTGTGGTGTCTGTCTGTCTGCGGTCTGGTGGTGTGTGTTGTCTGTGTGTGTGTCTGTCCTTTTGTTCCTCGAGTTTCTTACTGGGGTTTGAGGTGTGTCCAGGAAGCCTCCACATCCTCCTGAAGCCACCACATTGACCCCACTTGCTACGGCGCTTTTAGAAGGAACATTGCTTTTAGCATGAACTTTCAAGAGAGTTTTGAAAGAATCATATAGCTTACAACTAGCTCCACATTGGCAAGATGTTAAAAACGGTCATCCTTGGGTTAAAGAGCGAGAGCACGTCAATAGAGGGCTTGCCTTGCAGGTAAGGAGCCTGAGTCCCACCCAGAAACCACCTAAAAACATCGTGAGGTCACTGCAGCAATGTCCACCTTCAGGATCCGCCGCAATAGCGGCCCCAGAGAGGGCGATTCTCAAGAAACGCTACTTCTCCCTGAGCGTCTACTTAAGGCCAAGGCCAGACAGGAGGGAGCTTCTTCACTCAGCCGGGACCCACCAGAGTCACCCAAGGCCCGGCTTAGGAGGGCGCCACAGGGAAAGCCTTTCAAAGCAGAACCCACAATGCCCATTAGCATAAAACATTGTTGCTGGCAGATTTTGTTTTTATGTTTCTTAATTTGTGTTTTGCTTTTTTGTATGATAAGATTCATATAGCCCCGGGCTGGTCTTGAACTCGATTTGTGCTGAGGACAAAAAGGGGGGGAGATGGCCTTGTATACATGAGCTACCACTGGCCTCTTTTTTTTATTCAATTGTGCATGTTATGGTGTGTGCATGTGTGTATTATGTGTGTGTGTTGAGAACCATGGACAAATTCAGGAACCACCCATGGACGGCCTCCACTCCTCCTTGTTACTCTGCCCCAGGATTTCACAGGCGCCGCCCTACCAGGACCAGAAACGCAGGCCGCCCCCCCAATACATGGGGTCTAGGATCTGAACTCAGGGACATTCTGCCTGCAAGGCAGAGGCTTAAATCTGAGCCAACCTCTCAGCCCCCCACCGGGCTCTTAAACATGCCTCTTGTCTATTTCGTGACAGTAAAATTAGATTTCAGAGGTTAACTAATGTGTCCAAGGTTTAAGGAGTCCAGACGAACCCCCACACAACTTTGGAGGGACCAGAACAAAACCAGCAGCTGTCTTTTTATACGTTCTTGAGAAATCAGTAAAAAGTCACCCCTAGACTTTCAGACAAGAACAATGTTTACTCTAAAACAGCCTTGAGAGCACCAGAAGCTCAACCAGGTTTTTAGGCAAGGAGACCAAAGCGAGATGGCACTGCCCACAACAAGGACTCCACGGCCACCAGGAGGATGACTTCGTGCGTCACGGCACTCGGTGACCAGTCCCACATCTAGAAAGTCTCTAAGAAGGCACCTGCACTAGATCTCCCATTTTGCCTTCCTGGACTTTCAACCTGTTTACATATGAACTAAAAATCCGGTGAAGGATTCTGCTCTCAATCTGGGGACAGAATAACACAAACGCTCGCAAGCCAAATGGACTTGCCTATCGATTAGCCACTGCAATCTCACGAAGGCCGAGCATACTCTCGTGCCAAGAATTGTGACACCTAGATTTAACTTGACAATTAGTAATGGAATTAAGATTTGATCCAGGCAGTTGGAATTTTTAAGTAATCTTGGCTGCTCCAAGAGTGATGGGGCAGAATGGTTGAACTCAGATGGTTCTAGACATCTGGTGTGTAGATTTAAGGGTGGATGATCTGTCTTTCTGTGCCTATCCACGAGTCGATCTGAACTCCAGGACTGGTCAGAGCCAGCACCTTCACACAAGCCACCAGAGCTCAGGGGTCCTTGCAGATGATACTATATGATACTAGCTCAGGGAGAAAGGTACTGATAGAAGATAGTTGTCAACTTATTCACTCTTCCCATCATTAATTAGCAGCCTTACCCCCAATCTAGCTGGCTCCTAAGGAACCTCTCCTAGTTCTGTGCCTAGTCCTAGACCTGAGAGGAATGGGTAGACGATAACTATAAACTGAAACAATATGAATAACAGCAGGAATTCTATGCTAAGCCCCCATTCTAAATATTTAATTGTCCTGATGACCCTAGTCTGCAGAAAATATGAATGCTATTTTTAAAAAAATTTTTTTATTTATTCAATTGTGTGTGTGTGCATGTGTGTATGGGGATGTGTGCGCGCGTGCGGTGTGTGTGTGTGTGGTGTGTGTGTGTGTGTGTGTGGTGTAGAACCACGACGAGTTCGGGAACCACCATGGACACCTCCACCTCCTCCTTGTTTACTCTGTCGGGGATTACAGGCTCCACCTACCAGGACATAGAAACGCAGGCCGCCTGCTTCCGCCTGCGGTCTATAAGTGGGGTCTAGGATCCAAACTCAGGACCTTCTGCCTGCAGGCAGAGACTTAACCCTTGAGCCACTCTCCAGCCCCATGAATGCTATTTTACAGACAAGAAGACACAGATAGCAAGCTTGTCCAAGGTCACACATCCAGTAAGTAAGAAACAACACCTAAGCCCCCCCCCCAGATTCCCTGCCACACAGGAATTCAAACAATTAATGATGAATCAGGAAAATGTGGTGCGGGTAAATGCTGAGGCCCTGGCTAGCCTCTGAACTCTGTTTTATGAGCTGGGTTTCCTCTAGCCCTGGACTTTATCCTTCCACTTTCTGCTTTGGCCCACCACCTGGCACACTCCCCAGCTCTCTCTTTGTACAGTTCCCACTTCCATGTCCCACCCCATCCCTCTGGGGAGAAGGGCCTGCAGCCTGCAAGACTTAGTGTCCTTCTGGGTGGGTGGGCCAACTGTCAATCAGCTCTTCTGTCCACTGTCTACACATGCCTAAGTTTGCTGGGGTCCTTCACGCACTGCCCTGTTAAGTGACAGACCAAGCGCTTGCCCTACATGAGATGCTGTATCAGTATTCCCAGTGCCTTGGGATTTTCCCGAGACCTGAGACATGTAGCAGCACCATTCTGCTTCTGCAGAAACATGTAGAGAATGCACGAGACTGACCAAAGTTCACTACCAAATGAACAGCGAAGCTGAAATCTGAAGGCTTTCTATTCCACTCACTCTATCGCTGTGCTGCGGGAGTGGATGACTACTTGGCTCCCAGAAGTTCCCACCAAGATGGTGACAGGAGCAAGCTGTACACTGAGGGGTCCCAAGACCCCAGCTGAGGAAGAAGCAAAAGAGCCAAGAAGGTAACTTTGTTAGGCAAGGAGAGGGCAATGGGAGAGATTCAGAATAAGACTTCCAGAAGATAAACACAGAACCTGGCAAAAGCAGGCCTGATGCCAATAGTAGACCTCGGGCTGGCGAGCCAGCAATCCCAATGAGAATGACTTTGAAAAGGCAAGAAAAGAAAGTCTGAGTTGGGAGCCTGGGGCAAGTGCTTGGAAGGAGGCGAGGGAAATAGGAATACTGCTGGGCGGTGTTGGGGGGCGGCGAAGCTGCCAACTGTGAGAAGATGCAGACGAACATGAATGTGCATCTGAACTCACTGTCTTGTTTAGGGAAACAAATCAGGTGACAACCTTTCTGAATCTGATGGAGAATGAAGAGAGAACCGTGTTTTGGGGGCAGGCAAGGGAGCTGACAGTGACCAGGCTGGATGCAAAGAGGCATTCCTGGCTAAGGGCATGACTCGCATCAAGGCTGGCACAGAGGTGGCATGTTGATTGAATTGCAGCCCTACTCCAGCCCAGCACAGGAAGCCACAAAACCTCCTTCCTTTGTGAAGGCTGAACTTCACTATCTGATCACTGCCCCTCTCACCCCCCCACATACAAAAAGCCTGGGAACAATGCATGGGTAGGAACCTGGCTCCAACCAGGACTTATGAAGACGACTAGGTGGTGGCTGTTATGGTGATACCACCCTGAACGTGCCCAATCTGGTCCTTGTAGGTGTTCTATGCCTTCTTCCTTCCATTGTCCCAAAGTGCCACATTGTATCTTAATGAAGCACAGATGCCGGGGGCTAAGTGGGTGCTGGGCCCTAGTGCCATCAGTGCAGACGCCAGTGGTAGGAAAAGATGAGGAATGAGTATAGGCTTTGTGACTAACTTGGCCACCAGGGCGAGGCTCCAGGCGGGATTCAAGGGTGGGTGTGGAGGGGCGTGGGTACCAGTCCCTATGGTAACTGACTCAGACCCCTAGGGGCCTGTGCAGAGGGAATGATCGTGCCTGTGCCTGAGTCTCCCTAGGACAGAGGGATACACTGTGAGTTCAGCGATTCTCCTCTGCCCTGGGCTCCCCTGGTGAATGCTACCACCCCACCCCCAACCCCACCTCCTCCTCCCAGCTACTTTCCTTTCCAGTCCCAAATGAAATCCCATCAGCATATTAATAGGACATTATGGTTTCTAATGAGGATCCAGAAAACATTTAGGGAACAGATTAAAGCTAGCTCTGCCCCATTAAACAGCCCACAGCCTTCCTGGGGACCTTCGGGTGGGGGAGGGGTGCCATAGCTGGGAGAGGCTGCTTTCGCAGAGGCTTGGGAGCCGGGCAAAGCGGGAAGAGACTTGTCAGGGAGAAGGGCTGACCTCAGACCCTCCCCTGCACGGGCTGCTCTCACTCTCTTCCTGAATATTCCCCAGGAAGAATTGGGCAGGCCGAGTCATGGCATTGCTGTGACCTGGGCACAAGGAGTGGGGAGTGCTGCTGGGAAGTGCAGTCCTTTTCCTGGGGCCTACCCTGGCCCAGCCCCAACCTCCCGGGGCTCTGCTGTTTCACTTCTGCCAGATCTGACTCAGATCTACTGGGCCCCACATGGGGCACTTACCCTCCTGGGATTAGACGGACTTTATAAAATAAGCTCACAAAGTAGAGATGCTTGGTCTGCTTTAAACAGGAGGAGGCAAGGCTCACAGGACACCTATGGTCAGAAGTACCTCTGGTTCTGTATTGTTGATGTGCTTGGGATTGTAGAACAGTCCTCATGAATGCTTGGACAAGTGCTCTACCACTGGTTCACACTTCCAGCTGCACCTCTGGGAGTTGAATCTGTCTGTCTGCCTGACTCTGAAGTCCACGTTCTTTCCCTTTGGCCCTGTGGTTTAAGTCACAAGTCCTCAGTGTCCATGACAGTGCTGGCCCCTGGGCTTGCCTCTCCACCTGCTCCTCCTTCCCCAGAGGTGGTGTTTCTGGTCTCACTTAACCTCTCTGATTCCTTTCTGAGCATTCAAAAGAGGCTAGAATAGCTGCGTGGTGGAGCACACCTGTAACCTCAGACAGGCCACAAGAGGAGCAAAAGTTCCAGGCTGGAACTCCAAGGTCCTTGGAACGATTGATCAAGAAGCACTCTGTAATTGATCACTGGGCAGTCATTTTTCCCCATCTTGCAGATGAAGCTGTTGTTGATCACGCTACTATTCAGTAGGAGGAGGACTGGCAGGATTAAGGAACACAGTGCAGACAACCAAACACCACCCAAGCATATACATGATAGCCAGCCGGCTTCCTCACCCTCAGCCGAGCTTGTGGAAGTATCCTGAGGCCACAGGCAGGCAGGGCCCAGCAAAGAGGAAAAGAGAAGAAGGGTTTGGAGACCTTCTTTAGAAGGCTCAACTCAGTGTTCTGCAGGTCCTGGATCCTGACTTGGGAAGAGGGTCACTGTCCTCGCTAATCAGCTCTATTGCTACTACTGTCTCCTTCAGACCCTGTGCTCCAGCCTCCAGGAGTCCCCACTCTGGCAGGCACATTCCAATTCCAGGTCTTTTAGGTTTTCTTTGCCCTAGATAATCATCTTCTGATATCCTCAGGCTGGCTCCCTCAGCCCCTTTAGATCTCTGATGAAATGGCCTCTGTATTTGTTTCTACACTGAACTTATTTCCTACTATTAAGAATAAGAAAAGTAGGACCCTACTCCCTTGGAACCAGCCTCTCAAAGGGCCTGAAACTTTGTTGTCCCCTTATTCATTGGTTGTTCCCTCACACTGGAACATGAAGTTGAAGAAGGCAGGGATCTTGCTTTTGCTTCCTCTCTTCTCCTCTTTTTTTCATTCTTACTTTATTATAGGTGTTAGCAATAAAGATGTTTTTTCTTAATGAGTGAAATAATGCAGGTTCCCCTCCAGTCCAGGCCTTCTTTTCTAGAAGGATAAACTTCTCTCTACCCAAGGCTGGATGTTCTGTTCTAGAGGGAAATTTTCACTCTAGATTTGGTTGTTCGTTTAGCATTTTACTTGTGTGAACGCATGCCTGTGAGCACACACTGGCATGTCCGCCTCTGTTCTAGTGTTGGAGTTAGAGTGGAAGCAGCACATTTGTTTCCCTTCTCTCAGTGAATTTCCTCGGGGGTGGGAAGACAAGCTAATGTAAAAGTGTGTGTAGGAAGAGCATCAAATGGCTGAAGGGCCCGAAGCGGCCTATGATCAGGAAAGAGTTCTTGAGAAGAGTGACTTTGGAGGTGGGGTGGTAGCATTCACCAGGGGAGCCCAGGGCAGAGGAGAATCGCTGAACTCACAGTGTATCCCTCTGTCCTAGGGAGACTCAGGCACAGGCACGATCATTCCCTCTGCACAGGCCCCTAGGGGTCTGAGTCAGTTACCATAGGGACTGGTACACACGCCCCTCCACACCCACCCTTGAATACCGCCTGGAGCCTCGCCCTGGTGGCCAAGGTTAGTCACCAAAGCCTATACTCATTCCTCATCTTTTCCTACCACTGGCGTCTGCACTGATGGCACTAGGGCCCAGCACCCACTTAGGCCCCCGGGCATCTGTGCTTCATTAAGATACAATGTGGCACTTTGGGACAATGGAAGGAAGAATGGCATAGAACACCTACAAGGACCAGATTGGGCACGTTCAGGGTGGTATCACCATAAACAGCCAACACCTAGTCAGTCTTCATAAGTCCTGGTTAGGAGGCCAGGTTCCTACCCATGCATTGTTCCCAGGCTTTTTGTATGTGGGGGGGTGAGAGGGGCAGTGATCAGATAGTGAAGTTCAGCCTTCACAAAGGAAGGAGGGGTTGTGGCTTCCTGTGCTGGGCTGGGAGTAGGGCTGCAATTCAATCAACATGCCACCTCTGTGCCAGCCTTGATGCGAGTCATGCCCTTAGCCAGGAATGCCTCTTTGCATCCAGCCTGGTCACTGTCAGCTCCCTTGCCTGCCCCCAAAACACTGGTTCTCTCTTCAGTCTCCATCAGATTCAGAAAGGTTGTCACCTGTGATTTGTTTCCCTAAACAAGACAGTGAGTTCCAGATGCACATTCATGTTCTGTCTGCATCTTCTCACAGGTTGGCAGCTTCGCCGCCCCCCAACACCGCCCAGCAGTATTCCTATTTCCCTCGCCTCCTTCCAAGCACTTGCCCCAGGCTCCCAACTCAGACTTTCTTTTCTTGCCTTTTCAAAGTCATTCTCATTGGGATTGCTGGCTCAGCCAGCCCTGAGGTCTACTATTGGCATCAGGGCCTGCTTTTGCCAGGTTCTGTGTTTATCTTCTGGGAAGTCTTTAGTCTGAATCTCTCCCATTGCCCTCTCCTTGCCTAACAAAGTTACCTTCTTGGCTCTTTTGCTTCTTCCTCAGCTGGGGTCTTGGGACCCCTCAGTGTACAGCTTGCTCCTGTCAGCCATCTTGGTGGGAACTTCTGGGAGCCAAGTAGTCATCCACTCCCGCAGCACAGCGATGAGAGTGAGTGGAATAGAAAGCCTTCAGATTTCAGCTTCGCTGTTCATTTGGTAGTGAACTTTGGTCAGTCTCGTGCATTCTCTACATGTTTCTGCAGAAGCAGAATGGTGCTGCTACATGTCTCAGTGCTCGGGAAAATCCCAAGGCACTGGGAATACTGATACAGCATCTCATGTAGGGCAAGCGCTTGGTCTGTCACTTAACAGGGCAGTGCGTGAAGGACCCCAGCAAACTTAGGCATGGTGTAGACAGTGGACAGAAGAGCTGATTGACAGTTGGGCCCACCCAGCAGCAGAAGGACACTAAGTCTTGCAGGCTGCAAGGCCCTTCTCCCCAGAGGGATGGGGTGGGGACATGGAAGTGGGAACTGTACAAAGAGAGAGCTGGGGAGTGTGCCAGGTGGTGGGCCAAAGCAGAAAGTGGAAGGATAAAGTCCAGGGCTAGAGGAAACCCAGCTCAAGTAAAAACAGAGTTCAGAGGCTAGCCAGGGCCTCAGCATTTACCCAGCACCACATTTTCCTGATTCATCATTAATTGTATTGAATTCCTGTGTGGCAGGGAATCTGGGGGGGGGGGCTTAGGTGTTGTTTCTTACTTACTGGATGTGTGACCTTGGACAAGCTTGCTATTCTGTGTCTTCTTGTCTGTAAAATAGCATTCATGGGGCTGGAGAGGTGGCTCAAGGGTTAAGTCTCTGCCTTGCAGGCAGAAGGTCCTGAGTTTGGATCCTAGACCCCACTTATAGACGCCAGGCGGAAGCAGGGGCGGCCTGCGTTTCTAGTCCTGGTAGGGTGGAGCCTGTGAATCCCCGGACAGAGTAAACAAGGAGGAGGTGGAGGTGTCCATGGTGGTTCCCGAACTCGTCTGTGGTTCTACACACACACACACACACACACACACACACACACACACACACACGCACGCGCGCACACATACACATACACACATGCACACACACACAATTGAATAAATAAAAAAAATTTTTTTAAAAATAGCATTCATATTTTCTGCAGACTAGGGTCATCAGGACAATTAAATATTTAGAATGGGGGCTTAGCATAGAATTCCTGCTGTTATTCATATTGTTTCAGTAATTATAGTTATCGTCTACCCATTCCTCTCAGGTCTAGGACTAGGCACAGAACTAGGAGGGAGGTTCCTTAGGAGCCAGCTAGATTGGGGGTAAGGCTGCTAGATTAATGATGGAGAAGAGTGAATAAGTTGACAACTATCTTCTATCAGTACCTTCTCTCCTGAGCTAGTATCATATAGTATCATCTGCAAGGGACCCCTGAGCTCTGGTGGCTTGTGTGAAGGTGCTGGGCTCTGACCAGTCCTGGAGTTCAGATCGACTCGTGGATAGGCACAGAAAGACAGAATCATCCACCCTTAAATCTAACACACCAGATGTCTGAGAACCATCTGGAGTTCAACCATTCTGCCCCATCACTCTTGGGAGCAGCCAAGATTACTTAAAAATTCCAGACTGCCTGGATCAAATCTTAATTCCATTACTAATTGTCAAGTTAAATCTAGGTGTCAGCTTGGCAGCTGAGAGTATAAGCTCTGAGCACATTCGTAGAGATCAGTAGTTAAGTCGAGAGCAAGTCTGCAAGTGATTGTTGGTGTGGGGTTTCCAGCCAAGCTGGACAAGCAACTGTAACTGGACTATCATAAGAGAGAATAAAACCCTGTGTTCCTTTAGACTGTTTTGTCATGATTTCGTCAGCAACCATGAAGAGTATTGCTATACTAATTGTTTGACTTTAGACTATCAATTTGACCTCTTACACCCCAGTTTCCTCATCTGTAAGTAAGATGGGACTCAGGGCATGGCAGGACTGAGGCTAGAATTGAGGAAACCAGAATCCAAAGGCTGCTCACTATAAAATTACCTTGCGGCTCATTAAGCCTCTTGAATGCCAGAACAAGGAAAGAAGGAAACAGGACAGGAAATCAAGTCCTGGACAGTAGATGGCTTTTGGGAAGTTCTGGGAGTGTACAAGGTGTCTTGACAGCAAGGCCAGTGACTTGAAGCTAGGGCCTAGTCTAGAAACCAGTCCTTCAGGGGCTCAGAGCCCCCTCCCTTTACATCCTTTAAATTTAATTAATTAATTAATTAATTAATTAACCTATTTATTTATTTTTTGTGTGTGTGTGCGTGTGTGTGTGTGGGTGTGTGTGTGTGTATCACAGGGCACTGTGTGTCCCTGTGGAGGACCAAAGGTGACTTTGAGAATCATCCTGGATTGTTTCTAACTCCTTGCTTCTCTCTAGGATTTCTCAAGCTCCACCCACCAGAACCCGAAGTGCAGGCCTCCCCCATTTTCTGCCTGACATTTTTACATGGATGTGGGACCCGAACTCAGCACCTTCTGCTTGGGAGACAGTCTTAACCCCTGAGCCATCTCTCCAGCCCCTTCAATTTATATTCTTTAAAATTTGTTTTGAGACAGAGTATAATAACATAGCTCAAGCTGCCCTAGAACTTGCTTGCAATCTTCCTGCCTTAACTTTCTGTGCACTGCCACATCCACCTTCAACTTTTGCTAAGCAGTTGCTCATATCACACAAGTCACTGATGCAAAAACATATGCTAAGGAATCAGTGAGATGGCTCAGCAGGAAAAGGCACTTACTACCAAGTCTGACAATCTGAATTCAATCCTCAGAACCCACAAGGTGAAAAAAGAGAACTGACTCCTATAAGTAGTTTTTTGACCTTCAAAAATGCATACACTATGGCACACACATGACCCCTCAGGTTCACATGTATGGGCTAAATAAATAAATATAAGCAAGTTTTTAAGATATTTATTAAGTACTTACTATACATACAACACTGCTTGTGAGCTGTTATCTCTGAGCTGAAATCTTGGGCACAGGCTGGGTGAGGCATGGGGTGTGTGGGATTTTCTCGAACCTGTGTTCCTGGTTTATATAACTCAGCCTTCTCTTTCTCTCTCTCTCTCTCTGAGTCTCAGCTTCCCTATCTGCACAGTGAAGGTAGTGGAGACAGAGATACTTTACAGGAAACCATGATTCTGAGTGGGATGAGGATATTCAACGGGATCTAGGACCTCAGAGCAGCACGGTCACCGCAACGATTGCTAAACCAAAAGCCCCCCCCCCCCCCCCCCGTGTCCTGATCCTTTGTCAGGCCCCAGGGAGGCCCTTTGGACTGGGGGTTGAGAACATATGTGAACACCACTTCGTGCCTTGCCCGCTCTGTAGTTTAAATTGTCCAGACCAGACGTGGGTTTTCCCACCAGCCTGAAGCACTCAGGTTTGGGAGCATGGAGGAGCAGCCTTGGGGAGCCACGCGGCTGTTTCCCTCACAAACCCCAGACCCTCTCTGGTGACCATAGGAGGCCAATTAGCAGAGAACAAAATGCTTCCTGCCCTGCCCCCACCGCCACTCCATGCGTCTGCTCAGAGCTTAATGGTCATTTGATCTGTCTCTGGAGACAGAGGATGGCGCTGCCACGGACTGCCTGGCTCCAGGCTGCATCCTGGGTCTTCCAGGCTAGAGGAAGAGGTACAAGGTACTTCTGCCTCCGGAGAAGCCAGCAACACCAAGGCTACAGTACACTTGGGGCCAAGGCCAGCATCTGGAGGCTACCCTGGCAGCCCCCTTGGAGGCTGATGCTCCCCAGGGTCTTCCTGGATCTCTTCAAGGACCTGTTGGGAGTGGTCGCCAGGGAACATGATGGTCCGGAGGAAACTTCCTAGTGGAGGAGTTGCAGGAGTTTCTGTGCCTCACTGTACCTTGTGCTCTCACAGACAGGATATAGTGAAAGGGTTTCTGGGCTGGTCTGGAAAACTGGAGAAGGTTGTCCATCGAAAAGAAGACGACCCGGTCTCTGGGGTGACCCTGCTGCTTAGGTGAGGCTTTGCGCTTTGCTTCATCCCTGGGCTTCAGTTTCTTCATTTGTCAAGTCCAAATTGGGGCACACCTCCCTGAGTCAGCTTGGGTGTGTCCTCGAAGAGTAAGGCAATGGAGGGGAGGATGGGGGAGAAATGGTAAGTGCTTTGGTGACGGGGCAAAGAGTTTGATGTTGCCCCTGGAGAAATGATGCTTCTTTCCTGGAGGGGTCTTCACTGATAATGCCTCCTACTTGCCTCAAATTGAAACTCGGCCTGTTGCTTACTAGCTGTGTGACCATGGGCAAGTCATTGAGAATCCTTCTGCAACTTGGTCGACCTTCAAGTAACTTGGGATTCAGTGCGCATGAATGAGGCTTGCCTTAGGAAGCACCTCCCCGAGCTTGGACCTAGCTAGAGCTGGAGAGGAGGGAGCGGGAGCACTGCCACGCAGGAAAACATCTGCACAAGCTCAATTGCCCCCATGCCAGGCCTGCCACCATGAATGATGAACTGGTCTTGATCTGCTCGAGGAAATTCCCTATGACTGTGATTAAAAAACACAGCCAGCCTTTGCACATTGAAGCTCACTCAGACTGGTCCGCACCAGCCAGGGTTGAACTACACTTCCCCATCCCATCCCATCTGAGAGGGGAAAACTCAGGGGGACAAGGGCTTTGCATGATTTGCGTAATGACCGACATGTCATTGACCCCCCCCCCAAAGTCTAGCATGAATCACAGGCACTAGGATCCTTAGAGGCAAGGGATTAACAGCCATAATAGTGTTCCCACACTAAAGGGGAGCCCAAGAAAGGGCTCTGGGCAATGCTACTGAGTCCTTACACTTCGCTAGAGTGGAGGACACAGAGGGAAGTTTGACATTCACACTAAAGGATGCTCCAGGGAATGGAAGGGGCACTGGGAGAAAGGGAGGGGGAAGAAAGGAAGGAGAAAAGGGGGGAAGAGAGCAAGGGGATGGGGAGGAGTGGAGGGAGGAAGAGGACCAGGGTACCTATTAAGCTTGTATGAGTGGAAAAAATAAAGAAAAGAAAAGAAAAGAAAAAGATGTCAGAGAGCCACGTCTGGGAGGTCAGAGGCAAAAAGGGAGCAGGCCTGTCTCCTGTGGGAACCTCCCTAGGGAGCCCTACAGAAGAGGACCAAGCTCCTGTTCCTCCACTTCCTGCCAAGTGCTGTAACCCAGAGATAGAAATTCATTCATTCACTCGTTCACTCATCCATCCATTCATTCCTCATAGATTCATCCCCACATTCCAATGAGAATGCCCAGCAAAGGCCAATGAAGCATGAGGTAAACAGTCATCTCAGGTCTCATCATTCTTTCTTGCCCTCTGGACCCAACTGTGAATTGGAGGACCATTACACAGGGGAACACAGTTCTGGTTTCTTTATATATTTAATTTATTTACTATATTTATAGTATTTACTCTAATTTTTTTATTTTTATTATTTTATTTTTCCTAATTATACATGCTCCTTGCCACCCTCATTTCCCCTCTCCCATCCCTAACTCTCTAACCCCTCCTAGCCTGCTTCCTTCTATTCTTTTATGCTTTGGCTTATATGGGTCTTGGGGCTCCCACTGTATCATCTGCTCCAGTGGGGGTTCAGGCTTCTGTGGCAGACCAAGATACCCTTCCTTGGATAGACTGCTGATATGATTACTCCCCTACCTCTGTCTGACTCCTCGCCCCTAAGGATCCTCTTGCTTGAAATTATTCCTCTACCATACTTATCTGTGGTAGCATGTTGATGTGTTGGCTATTGTGTAGATCTGATAAGATCAAGTCTCATTGTGGTGAGTTTCTGGCTGTGGCTGCCCTATCATGAGTGGAGTGACCTGTCCAGCAACAGAAGACCTCCCCATCTTTAGGCTCTTACAGTCTTACCACCCCCTCTTCCGCAGATTTCCCTGAGCCTCTGGATGGGCAGAGATTTGGCTGGCCTGGTTCCAGCTGACCATTTGTAGGGTTGCCAATATTCTGTATTGGGGTTGTTTGTTGTCCATTTTGCTCTTTTTGCATAGCACAAGACTGCATCCTATCAGGATGCTGAGAGCCTCACGGGACTGGGCCCCTTGGTTCCCCACAGAGGCATGATGAGCAGTCATGACAATAGTCTTTTTCTGCTGGAGAGCGGCCTGTCGGAGTCTGCAGCAAAGAACACTCACTATTTACTGTAATTTAAAGTAAGTATTTAAAACACTTTTGTCTGAAAAGAAACCCTATGCCTGTTATCAGCTGCTCCCAATTCCTATCCCCCTTACTCCATGTCCCCCAAGTCATGAATCTACCTTTCTGTTTCTGCAAGTAGATTCATATAGTGTGTGCATTTTGTCGCCTTCTTTCCTTGAATATGTTTTCAAACTTTGTCCATGTTTTACTTCATTCCTTTTCACGACTCAGTAATGTTCCATCCCTTTTTCTATTCATTCTTCTGTTGTCAATATTTTAGTCATTTTCACATTTTGCCTCTTTACAAATCAGCATTGCTATTAGCCTGTATGTGAAAGATTTCCTGTACACATATGTGTTCTGCTCTTGAGTGATCATCAATATATTTGGTTTTTCTTGAGTGGTCATTCAGTATATATGGTTTCTCTTCAGTGGTCATCAGTATATTTAAAATTTTGAGAGGAGGCTGGGGATGTGTGTTGGTTGTGGAGCGCTTCTCCAGCATGTCTAAGACTTGACTTTGACTCTCAGCACAGCAAAGGAGAAACAACAACAATAACATGAGAACATTTTAAGGAACAGTCACACCATTCTGCATTTTCAGATTCAGCAAAAAATAGGTCTAATTTTGCCACATCCTGGCCAACAATTATGATCCTCCTTGTTTGTGATAGGCAAGCTGGTAGGTATGAAGTGATATAACATTGTGGTTTGATGTGTATTCCCTGGTGGCTAATGATACATTGTTAGCCAGTTGTATAAATTATTTAAGAAACAGCTATTAAGATCCTTTGCTGGTTTTTATATTGCCATTTTATTGTGATTTGGAAGAATAGGTTCCTTCTAGTGTCTGGAGTACAGGTCCTTCCTGAGATGTATAAGGGAGTTTTCATCCCTCTCAGTGGCATCCCTTAAAATGCAAAATTTAAAAATCTTCATAAGGTTCAATTAGACAGCACTTCATCACTTGTGTTTTTGGAGTTATGTCTAAGAAATCATAAGAATCTAATCCCTAGGCACTATTTTCTTTTAAGAACTTTCTACTTTGGGCTCTTACATTGATGTTTCCATATAACTCTCTCAGTGTATGAGGGTTTACATGTAGTTCATTAAATTGATTTTTAATGTTATTTTTCCATTCTAATGTGAATGGAGTTTTCTTAATTTGTCTTTTTTCCCCAGATTATGTATCACGAGTACATTACTATATATTGTGCTCTGCATCTTTGCTGAACTTACTGGTTTTGGTAGTGATGTATGTTTGTGTGCATTCCTTGGGATTCTCTATAGGCAATGATGTCCTGCTATCTAGAAGCGGAGATCATTTTAATTCCTCTTTTCCAGTGTAAATACGTATATGTATATATAAATATTTATTCATATATATATATATATATATATTACGTTCCTATTTTCCAATTTATCTTAACTTATTTGGCTGGCCTGAATCTCCAATACTATATTTGCTAGAAATGGAGAAAGCAGACATGCTTGTCCTGTTCCTGATCTTGGAGGGAATGTTGTGGTTAAGGAAGTTCTCTTCTGTTCTGGTTTGTGTAGTGCTCTGTCATGAAAATATGTAAGACCTGTCAAGTGTTATTTGAGTGCTCATTAAGATGATCACATTTATTTATTTTTATTTTTGCATACACATGTGTGTGTATGTGTGTGGGAGGCGGCGGGGCACAGTGTGTTCCTGTGGAGGCCGAAGGGTGACTTTGGGAATCATCCTGGATTACTTCTACCTCCTTTTTGTTTTGCTCTGGGATTTCCCAGGCTCCACCTACCAGGGCCAGAAGTACAGGCCATTGCTGTTTCCATCTAATGGTTTTACATGGAACCTGGGATCTGAACTCAGGACCTTCTGCTTGAGAGGCAGAATCTTAACTCCTGAGCCATCTCATATGATGATCATATTTTTTTAAAAAATATTTATTCTGTGAGAATTTCACACATGCATATGATGAACTTGGGTCATATGCCTATCTCATTCTCTCCCACCTCCACCAGCCCCACTTCCTTCCCATCCCACTTTCATTTTCATATCTATTTGTTTTGTTCTGGCTTTGTGACTGATTTTCTTTTCTTTTATGATATGAATATAGAGGGCAACAATTTTGGGGCTATCAAGACAACCCTGAGAATCTAGGATGGGTTCTAACTGTCTATGAAATATAAATTTTTGCTGGTGTTTTTTCTGAGTATTCTGGAGTCTGTTTTCACTGGTTAGGAGTCTTCTATTCTTATGATGTTTTTGTTTCATATTGAGGTAGCACTGGCCTTATAGGACCAGTTAGGAAGTATTCTTTACTCTTCTATATCTTAAGTATGATGAAGAACTGGCATTAATTTTTCTTTAAATGTTTGCTGGAAATTACTAGTGAAATTTTCTCAGTCTGAGCTTGTTTGGGGGGACTTTTATTTTTGAAAGCATCTTTTTAAAAAAATCAGTTGAGAGAGACAGAGAGAGAGAGAGAGACAGAGATAGAACAGGCATTTGTCACAAGCACGTGTGTGGAATATTCAAAAATATTTTCTCTTTCTACCATGTGTTCTCTTCCCAGTGCAGACTCTGAGATATCTTACTAGCATATGAGATTTTAACTTTGTATTAGTAGTTCAACATCTTTGCTTTTTATAGGTTAGTCAAATTTTCCTTTTTATATTAGTTTCATTAATTCCTACCTAGTCTTCTAAACTTTCCATGAATTTGTCCCTTTCACTTAGATCGTTTAACATATTGGTTTTGTCAGTCTCATTCATTTCTGTAAGATAGTAATTATATCCCTGTTTTCATTTCTCTTTTTACTGTTTTTTAGGAGTGGGGGTAGGCAGGGTCTCATGAAATTTTCTCAATCTGAGCTTGTTTGGGGGGACTTTTATTTTTGAAAACATCTTTTTAAAAAAATCAGTTGAGAGAGACAGAGAGAGAGAGAGAGAGAGAGAGAGAGAGAGAGAACAAGCATTTGTCACAAGCACGTGTGTGGAATATTCAAAAATATTTTCTCTTTCTACCATGTGTTCTCTTCCCAGTGCAGACTCTGAGATATCTTACTAGCATATGAGATTTTAACTTTAGTAGTTCAACATCTTTGCTTTTTATAGGTTAGTCAAATTTTCCTTTTTATATTAGTTTCATCAGTTCCTACCTAGTCTTCTAATCTTTCCATGAATTGTCCCTTTCACTTAGATCGTTTAACATATTGGTCTTGTCAATCTCATTCATTTCTGTAAGATAGTAATTATATCCCTGTTTTCATTACTCATTTTACTGTTTTTGGGCGGTAGGCAGGGTCTCATGCAGCTGAAGCTGACTTTGAACTCATTATGGAATTGGGGCTGGCTTTGAACACTTTATGCTCCTGTCTTTGCATACCACGTGTTGGTATTACTGGTGTGCACCACCACACCTGTTTTTAAAACATCCCCCACCCGCACACTTAATGGTATTATCAATACTATTCTCTGAACTACTTTAACTGCAACCCATAAATAAAGCTTGGTATGCTGTGATTCCGTTTTCTTTCATTTCAGGGCATTTTCTAATTTCTCTAGAATTCTTTCATTAACTCATTAGTTATTTAGGATTGTGGTTGTTCAATTTCTACGTATTTGTAATTTCTCCCAAATCTCCTTCTTTTGTTGACCTTTAATTTATCTCTGTTTGACTGGAGAATGTTTTACACGATTTCAGTCATGAAATTTCCCAAGGCTTATTTTATGTTCTACATATGGTCTAACCAGCAGTCTTTTTTCCATGTCACTTAAGAAGTGTGGCTAGAGGAAGCTGCTGCTGTGGGTCAGTTGATACTGTTGTTTAGATGACCTATATGCTTGTTACTTTCCTAGCTGTTCTACTCAATACCCATTGAAATGGGTATCGAAGCCTAACGATCCTGTTGATTGCTGTTCTTTCCTCTATTCATCCAGTGCTTGTATCATATGATTAGAAACGTTTTTACTTATTTGAGTGAGGAAGGAGAGAGAGGGACAAAGAGAGTGAATATATACACCATGGCACAAGGGGATTAGATGTCAGGAGACAAATTTCAGAAGTTAGTTCTTTCTGTCTGACATATGGGGATCAAACTCAGGTCGAAAAGTTTGTAAACAGGTGCTATACCCGATCACTATCTCACAGGCTAATTTGAAACTTTTAATAATATTTATGTTTTCTAAATGGATTGAATATTTTAACATCATAAACTGTCACTCTTAATCTAATAACATTTTTGTCTTCTGATTTTGTTTTCTTGAGATGAGGTCTTGCTCTGTCCGACTTCTAACTCAACAGCCTCCTTGCCTGTGCCTCCTCTTTAGCGCTGGGATTACAGGCAACCGACACCACACCTGATCACCAATTTTTAAGTTCAAGTTTATTCTGTTAAAATTAGTGCCGCCACTCTAGCTCTCTTTTGTTTCAGTTTGCTGGATGTACCTTTCCCATCTTTTCAGGTGCAACCAAATTTATTCCTTCAAATGTATATATTTTGGAGACAAAGCAGAATTTAAAATGATTTTTTTTGAGACAGCATCTCACTATGTAGCTGCAGTTGGACTTGTTGGACTTGAACTTGTGATCTTCCTGTCTTAGTCTCCTAGGTACTGGAATTACTAGCCTACATTACCATATGTGACTTGATCATTAAAAAAACATTTTTTTTATCTTTTGTGTGAATGTCTGTGCATGTCTGTGTGTATCAGAAGGCACTGGGTATGTGTCTGTGGAGGCCCAAGGGTGATTTCAGGAATCACTCTGAATTAAGTTCCCCTCCTCTTTGTTGTGATCTGGAGTTTCCTAGGCTCTGCTTTTCAGGGCTGGAAGTGAAGGTCACCATCATTTCCACCTAGCATTTTTTACGCAGAACCTAGGATTTGAACACAGGTTCTTCTGCTTATAAGACAAAGGCTTAATTCTTGAGCCATCTCTCAAACTTGATCATGCTGCTTTTATCATTTTGCCAATTCCTGACTTATGATTAGAGTGTTATTGCAATTACTAGAAAGGTTGGAATTCTTGCTATTTTTCTGTTTACATGTCTTATGCCTTTTGTGTTTCTTAATCTTCCATTGTTGCCATCTGCATTAATTAGAAATCATACAGTTTACTATTTTAATTTTGTTATCATCATTCTTTTACTATGCAATTCTGAGTTCTTAGTGTTCATTTTAGAGACTTCAACTAAGATAATTAGATACATCCATGTTGTCATGTAACTATCATTATCATCCATTCCCAAGACTTCCTCATCATTTCAAGCTGAAAATTTGTATCCATTAAATAACAACTCTTAATTCCCCCCCTGAACACATCCCAAGTCATGACTTCTTTCTCAATGAATTTGAATACTTCATATACTCTAAGCAGGTATTTATAGCTTATTGTCACTTATAATGTCTTCAGGGTTTGTGTGTGTGTGTGTGTGTGTGTGTGTGTGTGTGTGTGTGTGTGTGTGTAAATTTCCTTCATTTGTAAGCATGAATAATCCATTTCAAATAAATACCACATTTTGCATATTCATTTATCCATCAAAAGACATTTCCTTTTTTGCTATGAATGTTGGTATACGGACAACATTTGAGCCCCTGCTTTGATTTGTTTTAGATATGTGGCCCAAAGTGAAATTATTCAATCAATTAACAATTCTGTAATTTGTGGTCATATGTTTTCCATGGCAGCTATACCATGTTACAGACTTGCCAGCATTATGTGAGGGGGCCTCAGTCTAGGTGACATCAATAATCTGACAAGTTTAGACAAAGATGGCACCTGGAGGAAGTCAGGAGGGCGCAGCTCGGGATGTTGGATGGAGGAGATCAGGAGAGCACCGCTAGGGATGTTAGATGGAGGTCAGGGGGCGTGGCTCGTGATGGCGGATAGAGGTCAGGGGAGCCCGGCTCGGGCTGTTGGATGGAGGAGGTCAGGGGGGCGCGGCTCCAGATGTTGGATGGAGGAGGTCAGGGGGGCGTGGCTCCAGATATTGGATGGAGGAGGTCAGGGGGGCGCGGCTCCAGATGTTGGATGGAGGAGGTCAGGGGGGCGTGGCTCAGGATGTTTTGAAGAAATTTCACTATATACAGCCTGCGTGCTTTAAGATGATTGGTTGCCCGTTTCCCACCCTGGAATTCCCCTTCTATTTTCTTCCTTCATAAGATGGCTACGGACTTGCAATAAATGAGCTCCTGCTTGACTGAACTTGCAATAAATAAGTTCCTGCTTGACTAGACTCCCTGTCGTGTCTGATCGTAGGAGGGCTGGAGAACGGGTGGACAGTGCACTCACCTTTTCCCTAACCCCTTGTGGAGGACCCTCGGAACCAGCCTGCAGGACAGAGCTGTGATCCCCGGGGACCCCCACATCTGGTGCCCAACATGGGGCACAAAGAGCTCATGGAGTGTTGAAGAATTCCATCTGGGCCAAGCCATCTAGGAGGTGAATGAGACCCCCAAGAGATTGGTAATGCAACTAATAAACCTGAAGACCTGGTGCTTAAAGTGCTGAGATAAATGCTTAAGAGTAGAGGGTTAGAAATCTCTGACCCTAATGCCTTGAAGGTTTGGGATGCTGTAATACAACTTGCCCCCTGGGTCACATCCGCTCTAATTGACACAAGGGTAGATAGAACTGTACCTAGAAAGAAAGAAGTTCCTCACCATTGGTCCCTTATCCCAGGCCCTCAAATCCTGGGAATGGGAGGAAGTACTAAATCAGAGTAGACTAAAGACTGGCAGGACGCTGATGGGACACGGGGTGAAGTCCCCCATAATGACTCCAGGTTTATCTGCCAATCTCTTGGGACAGGACATTCTTGGGGAAGCATAGGCTTATATAACTACTGATCACAAGGCCTTCTATGAGGACATTCTAGAGGCCGCCCGTGCATCTCCCCCCCAGGAGGATTTTGTCTTTAATTATGGGGGGGACAGACCCTCCAAAGAGGCCTCGTGTACCCACCCCAATTCTAGAGGCTACTGCTACACAGGTGCCTGCCATTCAGTGGTCCTCTGGACCTCCCGTATGGGTGGAACAGTGGCCTCTCAGGCCTTACAAGAAATAATACAAGAACTGCAATTAGGACATATCCGGCCATCTGTAAGCCCCTGAAGTACTCCAATTTTTGTCATTAAGAAATCCTCTGGGGCTGGAGAGGTGGCTCAGGGGTTAAGCCTCCGCCTTCCAGGCGGAAGGTCCTGAGTTTGGATCCCAGATCCCACGTATAGACGCCAGGTGGAAGCAGGGGCGGCCTGCGCTTCTGGTCCTGGTAGGGCGGAGCCTGTGAATCCCGGGGCAGAAGGAGGTGGAGGCGTCCATGGTGGTTCGCGAATTCGTCCGTGGTTCTACACATACACACATACATACATACACACACACACACACAGACACACACACACACACACACACACGAGTGCGTATGAACACACGCACATGCGCACAGTTGAATAAATAATAATAAAAAATTAAAAAAAGAAATCCTCTGGTAAATGAAGGATGTTTCAGGACCTTCTCAAAATCAATGCTAGAATGAGCCTGGTGGGCACCCCACTCAGAGGGATGCCCTGGATCCCTGCTATTCCCTCTGACTTATTTTTTGATAAATAATAGATATCAAAGATTGCTTCTTTTCCATACCCCTTTGACCCCAAGACTATGAAAATTTTGCCTTTTCTGTACCTTTTATAAATTACCAGGCACCAGATGCCAGATATGAGCAGACAGTTCTACCCCAAGGTATGGCCAATAGTCCAGCTTTCTGCCAAAACTATGTGAAGGCTTTATTAGAGCCTGCTATACAGATGCCTCCCCGGGGACCCCCACATCTGGGGGGTCCCTGGGGGACCATAGCCTCAGACTATGCTCTATATTTATATGGATGACATCATCCTGGGGGCACCCAACCCTCTACTCTTAGGGAAACTTCATACAACTGTTAAGGAATGTCTTCGAAAGGGAAGATTAAATTTTGCAAGAAATTCAGAGAGCATTGGATCAGGCTCAATTGACCCGCTATTCACCTGACAAAACCTTAGAATTTTGGGTCCTCCCTGGGGAAACTCTGATGACCTCCATCCTTACGCAGGGAGGACAGCCCCTTCAATGGGTCCATGCATCCCTAGGTGGCACACCTAGGGTGTACTCCCCTGCTGATCAATTGGCTGATCTAATAAAGAAAGGAAGGGACTTAGCTTTCTGACATTATGGCACTGACCCACATAAAATTGTCATCCCTTTCCACCTTAAAGACCTAGAATGGCTAACGAGAATTGTAGAATGCAATCATCAAAATATTAAGGCCCATCTCTCCCATCCTGAAACTCAGGGAAATTTACGGAAGAGGGGGCGGTAAGATTGTAAGAGCACAAGGATGGGAGGAGTAAAGATATGCAAGATACTCCACACAAGTTAGGGCCGAAGCAATCATAATAGGACTTTGCATGACCTGCGCTATGTCCAACACATTACTGACCCCACAAAGTCTAGCATGGACTAAAGGCACTAGGATCCTTGGAGGCTAGGGACTGACAGTCACAGTAGTGTTCGTAAACTTAAGGAGAACACAGGAAAGGGTTCTGGGAAATGCCCCTGGGTCCTTGCATGTCATCGGAGAGGAGGACCCAGAGGAGAGTTTGGCATGCACATTAAAGGATGCTCCGGGGATTGGGGGGGGGGAAGCACTGGGGGATGGGGAGAGAGGGGGAGGGGAGGGGGAGCAGGGAGGTCGCGGGGAGGTGGAGGGAGGGAGGGGACCAGTGTACCTCTTAAGTTTGTATGAGCAGAAATAATAATAATAATAATAAAAGAAAATATTAAGGCCCAATTACAAAAGAAAAAGGAGGGAATAAGTCCCCACCAACAATTAAATATGGCCTTGTTCACTATTAACATTCTCAATTTTCAAAAAAAATCAAATAGAGTTCTGCTTCCAGAAACATTGGGGGCAACAAGAATAGAGACCTGAAAGACAGGTAAGATGGAAGGACCGCATTACAGGGCAATGGAGAGCCCCAGATCCATTATTAACTATAGGTAGAGGCTTCGGGTGTGGCTACCTTATAGGAGACTGTCATAGTTAAGCACAGTTGTCAACTTCATTGTTGAGGGTTTAAGCTCTGGACACAGTTGTAGAGAGTTGATGGTTGAGTTAAGCCCAGAGCAAATCTGAAGGAGATTGTCTAGCTGATGGGGAAGACCCAACCCATGGTGGGTGGGATTAGGCCCTGGATAAATCACAGAGAGCTAGCTGAGAGAGTTGGCATCCTTCTGTTCACTTGGCCAGACATGCTGGTCTGGTAAATAAGGATTGTCCATCTCTCAGCCGTTATGTGGTGATGGTGTGGCCAGTTCCCTTGGTCCTGGTGTTGGTGCGTGCTCTCCCATCAAGCTGGACTAAGAACTGTAACCAGGAATTGTTTTTTTTTTAATTTCAGCTCATACAAACTTATTAGGTACACCAGTTCCCTCCCTCCCTCCTCCTCCCTTCGTACCCCCTGCTCCCCCTCCCCACCCCTCTCCTTCCCCATCCCCCAGTGCCTCCCACCCCAATTCCCAGAGAGTCCTTTCTTGTGCATGTCTAATTTTCCTCTGGGCCCTCCTCTCCGATGACGTACAAGGACCCAGTGGCCTTTCCCGAACCCTTTCCTGTGTTCCCCTTAGGTATAGGAACACTGCTGTGGCTGCCAATCCTTTGCCTCCAAGGATCTTGGTGCCTTTAGCAGATGCTAGACTTTGTGAGGTCAACAGTGTGTTGGACAATGCGCAGGGCATGCAAAGTCCAATTATGATTGCTTCAGCCCTAACTAGTATAGAGTATCTTACATATCATTACTCCTCCCATCCTTATGCTCTTACACTCTTACCGCCCCCTCTTCCGCAAATTTCCCTGAGCTTCAAGATGGGGAGAGATTAAGCTGGCCTAGTTCTCGGTGGTTGATATAGAGTCTCTGAAGTTCTGGATTGTGGTTTGTTGATTTTCTTTTGCAGTTTTGCTGCTCCTGCAATGCCCTTCACTCCATCCTGGTGGGCATTGTATGTGACCCCCTGGCCAGAGACAAAAAGCTGTTAGAGTCTTGTGATAAAAGCACATTCAAAGGTAGATGTAATAAAAGTGGGAAACCACAGTGAGAGAGGGGTCTATCACCCATTTGCAAAATTGTTACTTTTTATCTGCCAGACTATATGCCCTCCTCTTCTGGTGAGATCACTCCCCCTCAGTAGTAAATGATCAGGAACAAAAGTCTGTGAACTTAATCAGATGTCTCATTACTTATTTGGGTCCTTGGTGGAGGCCTATTTTCCCTGCTATAACATGGTCCCTTCTCTCCTTCTTTCTGGTGTGGCCCTCCTACCCCATCCTTCCTGTTCATAATCCTTGGAATTACTGTCTCTAGGTGGGCTGGGTGGGTTTGGTACTAGGAGCCACCTATTAGGGAGTACATACGGCACTTAATTTTCTGGGTCTGGGATACTTCACTTAATATAATTGTTTCTAATGACATCCATTTCCCGGCAAATTCCAGTAATTCATCATTTTTGATGGCTGAGTAGTACTCCATTGTATAGATGTACCACAGTTTCCTTATCCACTCGTCAACTGTTGGACATTTGGGCTGATTCCATGACTTTGCTATTGTAAACAGTGCTGCTATGAACATGGTCGTGCTTGTGCTATCGAGGTGAACCTCTGCTGTATGGGGGGTTATTCCCAAAAGTGGAATAGCAGGGTCACATGGCATTTCAATCTTTAATTTCTTTAAGAATCTCCAGACGGCTCGCCAGAGTGGCTGTATGAGCCTGCATTCCCACCAGCAATGTAGGAGAGTTCCCCTCTCTCCACATCCTCTCCAGCATTTGTCGTTGTTAGTATTGTGGATTTTTGCCATCCTGACCGGGGTGAGATGATATCTCAGGGAAGTTTTGATTTGCATTTCCCTGATGGCTAAAGAAGTGGAGCATTTTTTAAGATATTTGTTAGACATTTTAATTTCATCCCTGGTAAAGTTTCTTTTAAGTTCCAGGGCCCATTTTTTAATTGGGCCATTGGTTTCCTTGGTGTTTATTTTTCTAAGTTCTTTGTGCACTCTGGACAATAGAGCTCTATCAGATATGTGGTTAGTGAAGATTTTCTCCCATTCTGTGGGTTGTCTTTGAGCTCGCATTACAATCTCTTTATCTGAACAGAAGCTCTTTAATTTCACAAGATCCCAACTGTTGAGAGTTGGTAGCAGTGACTGTGCCATTGGATGTCTGTTTAGGAACTGTTGGCCTAGCCCAATCAGCTCGAGGGAGTTCCCTATCCTTTCAAATATGGTTTTTATAGTCTCTGGCCTGATATCAAGGTCCTTGATCCATTTGGAATTAAGTCTTGTACATGGTGACAAGTACGGGTCCAGCTTTAATCTTCTGCATGTGGAGATCCAGTTTTGCCAGCACCATTTGTTGAAGATGCTGTTCTTTTTCCATTGGATTCTTTGGGCCCCTTTGTCAAAGACCAAATGGCTGTAACTTTGTGGGCTTATATCTGGGTCTTCAATCCTTATCCATTGATCTGTGTGTCTATTTTGGAGCCAGTACCAGGCTGTCTTTACAACTATGGATTTGTAGTATAGACTAAGGTTTGGTATGGTTATACCTCCAGCTGTGTTTTTGTTACTCAGGATTGTTTTTGCTATCCTGGGTCTTTTGTGCCTCCATATGAACTTTGAGATTGTTTGGTCAACTTCTTTGAAGAATTGCTTTGGGATTTTGATTGGTATAGCATTGAATCTGTATATTGCCTTTGGTAGGATGGTCATTTTTACGATGTTGATTCTGCCAATCCAGGAACAAGGGAGGTCTTTCTACCTTCTGGTGTCTTCTGCTATTTCTTTCTTTAGGGTTTTAAAGTTTTCATTGTAAAGGTCTTTTACCTCCTTAGTTAGGTTTATACCAAGGTATTTCATTTTTTAGGGGCTATAATAAATGGTATTGTTTCTCTCAAGGCTTTTTCACTTCTTTCATTCTGGGCATATAGGAAGGCCTCTGATTTTTGCACATTTATTTTGTATCCTGCCACCGTGCTGAACTTCTCAATTAGTTCCAGGAGCTTCCTGGTGGAGTTTTTGGGATCACTCAGGTATAAGATCATGTCATCTGCAAATAGGGATAGCTTGACTTCTTCCTTGCCGATTTGAATCCCTCTTATGTCCCTTTCTTGTCTTATGGCTTCAGCTAACACTTCAAGTACAATATTGAATAGAAGTGGTGAGAGTGGACAGCCTTGTCTAGTTCCTGATCGAAGTGGGAATGCTTCCAATTGTTCCCCATTGAGCATAATCCTTGCTGTGGGCTTGTTGTATATAGCTTTTATTATATTGATAAAGGTTCCTTCCATTCCTACTGTCTCTAGCGTTTTGATCATAAAAGGCTATTGGATCTTGTCAAAAGCTTTTGCATCTATCAAGAGTATCATGTGGTCTTGGACTTTGGACTGGTTTACATGATGAATTACATTTATTGATTTGCGTATGTTGAACCAACCTTGTGTGCCGGGGATGAAGCCTACTTGGTCCCCGTGAATGATCTTTTTAATATGTTTTTGAATCCGATTTGCTAAGACATTGTTGAGAATCTTTGCGTCTGTGTTCATCAGGGAGATCGGCCTATAGTTTTCTTTTTTTTTTTTTTAATTATTATTATTTATTCAACTGTGTGTATGTGCGCGTTCGCGTCTGTGTGTGTGTGTATGTGTGTGTCTGTGTATGTGTAGAACCACGGACAAATTCGGGAACCACCATGGACGCCTCCACCTCCTTCTGCCCTGGGATTCGCAGGCTCCGCCCTACCAGGACCAGAAGCGCAGGTCGCCCCCGCTTCCGTCTGGTGTCTATACGTGGGATCTGGGATCCGAACTCGGGACTTTCCGCCTGCAAGGCGGAGGCTTAACCCCTGAGCCACCTCTCCAGCCTTATAGTTTTCTTTTTTAAGCGAATCTTTATTAGGTTTTGGGATTAAAACCATATTAGCTTCATAGAAGGAATTTGGTAGTGTTCCTTCTTTTGCTATTTGATGGAACAGTTTAAGGAGTATTGGTGTTATTAACTCCTTAAATGTCTGGTAGAACTTTGTGCTGAATCCATCTAGTCCAGGACATTTTTTGGTGGGAATATTCGAGATTACTTCCTCAATTTCCTTATATGTTATAGGACTATTTAAATAATTCACAACTTCCTGATTCAATTTAGGTAAGTTGTGTTTACTTAGAAATTCATCCATCTCTTTTGTGTTGTCAAACTTCACAGAGTATAAGTTTTTGAAATATGATGTTATAATTCTCTGGATTTCTTGGGTATCAGTAGTGATAACTCCATGTTCATTTCTAATTTTGTTAATTTGGGTTTTCTCTCTCTTGCTTTTGGTTAGTTTAGCTAGGGGTGTATCAATCTTATTGATTTTTTCAAAGAACCAGCTTTTGACTGGTTGATTTTTTCTATCGTTTTCTTAATCTCGATTTCAGATATTTCTCCCCTTATTTTGCTAATCTCCTCTCTTCTACTACTTTTGGGATCAGATTGCTCTAGTTTCTCTAAAGCTTTAAGCTGCATTGTTAAGTTGTTTATTTCTGATGTTTCCATTTTTTTGACGTAGGCATTAAGAGCTATGAACTTACCTCTTAGAACAGCTTTCATTGTGTCCCAGAGATTTTGGTAAGTTGTATTTTCGTTATCATTCACTTTCAAGAAATCTTGAATTTCCTTTTTAATTTCTTCCTGAATCCAGTTCTCATTCAGCATCATAGTGTTAAGTTTCCAGGAGTTAGTGTATTTTCTCTTGTTTGATGTGTTGTGGATGTCCAGCTTTAGGCCGTGATGGTCTGATAGGGCACAGGTTAGAATTTCAACTTTCTTGTATATGTGTAGATTCATTTTGTGGCCCAATATGTGATCTATTTTGGAGAAAGTTCCGTGTGCTACTGAGAAAAATGTGTATTCTTTGGTGTGTGGGTGAAAATTTCGATAGAGATCTGTAAGGTCCATTTCTTTCAGGGTTTGATTAAGTTCCAAAGTGTCTCTGTTAAGCTTTTGACCTGTTGATCTATCCCATGTTGAGAGGGCGGTGTTGAAGTCCCCAAGAATTATCGTTTGGGGATTGATTTCTTGCTTTAGACGCTGTAGGGTTTTCTTAATGAATGTGGAGGGGCCCGTATTGGGTGCATATATGTTCAGTATTGTGAAGTCTTCCTGGTGAATTGTACCTGTGACTAAAATGTAGTATCCATCCGTGTCTCTTATAATTTTCTTTGGTTTGAAATCCACTTTGTCTGGTAGCATAATGGCTACCCCTGCCTGTTTTCTGCTTCCATTTGCTTGTAGAATTGTTGACCAGCCTTTTATTTTTGGAGCGTGCCTATCTTTTGTGGTGAGATGTGTTTCCTGCAGGCAGCAGATTGATGGATTGTGATTTTTAATCCATGTTTGTAATCTGTGTCTCTTGATCAGTGAATTAATTCCATTAACATTTAGTGTTATAATGGAGAAACTATTGTTAATTCCAGACATTTATTATGTTTAGTAGCTTTTATAAGTATATTGCTTCGTTTTTAATGATGTTATACTTGCCTTCTGTTCTCCTGGATATGCCTGTTTCTTTCTTCACGCTTGAGTATCATTTCTAGCATTTTTTGAAGGCCTGGTTTGGTGGCCATGTATCCCTTCAAGTTGTCTTTGTGCTGGAAAATTTTTCTTTCTCCCTCAATCATGACTGATAGTTTTGCAGGGTAAATCAGCCTGGGTTGACATTTTTGCTCATTCAATACTTGAAGTATGTCTCTCCAAGCTCTTCTTGCTTTTACTGTTTCGACTGAGAAGTCATTTGTTATTTTAATAGGTTTACCTTTAAAAGTGACTTGTTTTTTCTCCCTTGAAGCTCTCAGCACCAGTTCTTTATCTTGAATGTGGAGTGTTTTAACTATTATTTGCCGCGGTGTGCTTCTATTTTGGTCGTATCTGTTTGGGGTGCAGAATGCCTCTTGTATATGGATGGGCCTCTCTTTTTTTAGATGAGGAAAGTTTTCCTTGATGATCGTTTGAAAAATTTCCTCAGGGTTGGTATTTTGAGATTCTTGATCTGGTATTCCATGAATACGCATGTTAGGCTTTTTCAGGATGTCCCATATCTCTTGGATATTTCTCTCAAGTATCTTTTTGGCTTTAACAACCTCTTCCATTGAGCTGGTTAGTATTCCCACTTTATCTTCAAGGTCTGAAATTCTGTTTTCTGCTTCATTAGTTCTGTTGATAAGACTCTCTGTGGCGTTCTGGGTTGAAGATAACTTGTCTTTTAGCTCAGTTTTAAAGTCTGCTTGAGTTTGTTTTAACTGCTCTATGCCACTTTTTGTTTCTTGCACTGTTTTTCTCAACTCCTCCAGATGTCTGTTGTGTTCCTCTTCAAAGCGATTGATTCGATTATGTAATTCCTCCCTGATTTCCTCTTTCATAGTATTGAACATGGTAATGATCATATTTTGAAAGTCTTTATCCTGGGTGGGGCTTTCTTGGCCTTTTTCCGTGGGTTTGTTCTTGTTGGAGTCTAACATTATGGGATTAATTTCTTCAGTGGGAAATTTGTTTACTTGATTGTTGCTTCTCATGGATTTGCACTTTGACTTTGGCATTGTCATTTTAACTCTTAAGATCTCTCAATTTCACTAAACTGAATTATTTGGCCTGGGGTCCTGGTGGGTGGGGCGGGCAGAGACTTACCTAGGGCGCGGGGTGAGGCCCGGCTGACCATGTGCGTGTCCCGACCGGTGGAGCGGGATGGGGTGTAAAGAGGGGATGGGGGCGATGGCATAGAGCTATTTAACCCAAGGGCAGCTGGGGCAGGGCCGGGCGCAGGGGGAGGTCCTCCTCGTCCCTCGGCCCCGCGCGCGCGGCTCCGGCTGGATTGTGGGAGTCGGAGCCGGGTCCCCGTGGGCCGACCTGGGGTCCTTGTAACCAGGAATTGTAAGAGAGAATAAACTCTTGTTCTCTTAAGCTGTTTGATGGTCATTTATCAGCAATGTTGCAGGCTGACTGCAACAGAGACTCAAACCCCATATGGGTGCCTGCTAGAAATCTTAAATTCTACTGTCAGCCGTAAAATGATCCTGACCAACCAGAGTCTGACACCTTCAAAGACTAATAAGGACATAAAGAAAGAATTGTGGCTATACAAAAGGCTCAGCGGGCTCTTGACTAATCCTTGTAAAAGGGGGAAGAAGAGAAAAAAGAGAAACAAGCATAGACCTAACCAGATCCATGGGCAGCATCCCTCTTGAGATAGATTTTATTATCTCACCACAGGCCATGGCGAATGCAGGATGGACCATCGCATTGATCCTCATCAGAGGGGCCATTGTCGTGGGGCTTACCTTGATCCTGTTCCTGACTACTTCTGACCTAATCCATTGGCTTGGAGGGATCAACTCAACCCTTTGAGAGAGACTAAAATCATCTTGGCAGTGTTCCTCACCTGGACATACTTACTGCTATGGATCATCAGAGAAAGCTTAAAGGCTACAGACTTGTGATGCTCTTGCTACTGCTACCGGTAGAACTTGTGGGGTTGAAATTGCTTTGGAGCTATGTAATTAATCCTGGTATGCTGCAACCGATGGGTTGGGACTTAGTCCCCCAGCCCATGGCCTGTATTGTTGGGCTTGCTTTGCTATGGATTAAACATAATACAGAACAATCATACTACACAACAAAAGATGATTATGCTTGCACAGATCCTAGAGGAGACACCTGTTGGAGGCCCTCAGGACCCTTGGATACAATTGACTATCCAAGAGGTTGCTCGGGTTCCTCGATAGAGAGGACTACCCTAAGGGTGTAGCCACCTTCATGAGGTGCTCTCCTGGGGTTCCCTCGGAGGAACAACCCTTTGAGCCCACCTGCTTGACTAAACTCTCTGTTGCTTCTGATTGTTCTCGGGAAGGAGGGCTGGAGAACGGGCGGACAGTGCACTCACGTTTCCTCGATCCCCTTGTGGAGGACTGGCGGGACCAGCCTACAGGATGGAGCTGTGATCCCCGGGGACCCCCACAATTATGTATCCTTCTGATTTCTCCTCATCCTGGCTAATATCTTGTTTCTGCTTTTGTTTATATAACAGCTATCTTCATGAGTGCAAACTGGTATCTCACTGGGGTTCTAGCTTACATTTCCCTAATGATTAATGATGTTATACAACTTTCTGTGTGCTTATGTGCTTATAAATCTCTCTCCCCCCCCCCTCTCTCTCTGTGTGTGTGTGTGTGTGTGTGTGTGTGTGTGTGTTTCTTGTAATTCTGGGGAATCCAGGGCTTTGAACCTACTAGGCAAAAAAAAAAAAAAAACTCTCTCACTGAATCCCCACCCCCTTGTGAACCTTCTTTGGAGAAATGTCTACTGGAGTTTTGCCTCATTTTGAATTGGATCCTTCTGAATAATTGAGTTTTAGAAGTTATTTGTATATTCTGGATGTTGATCTCTTATCAGATATGTAATTTGTAAATATTTTCTCTGTTCCATCATTTGCAAAACATTCTGTCCCATTCGCATTTACTGTGATGATATTGTCCTTTGATGTACAAAACTTGCTCATTCTAATGAAATCCCATTTGTTTCTTTTTTATTTTGTTGCCTATGCTTTTGATGTCTTATCCAAGAAAATTTGTTCCCAATCCAGTGACATGAGGGTCACCTTTTCATATTCTGTCTCATGGTCTCTCTCTTTTTCTCTTATCCTGACAGAGTCTCATTCCATAGCCCAGCCTATCCTTGAATTTGCTATTCTTCCTGCCTCAGTTGCCAGAATTAGCTGAGATTATGAGTCTCATTCTCCAGGCCTGGTTTCCTTCTGACGCCTTTTAAAAATTATTTTATTTTTTCCATTTTCACGTGTATGGGTGCATGCATGTATGTATGCATGTTTTACATGTGGGTGTGGATGTGTGTGCATACGAGTGCTATATTGTGTGTGAAAGCTTAAGATTGATATCAATAATCATCCTTGATCACTCTTCCACTTTATTCTTTGGAGATAGGGTCTTTAATTAAACTCAGAGCTCACTAATAGAGTTAGTCTGCGTAGCCAGCTTGTTATGGGGATTCTGACTCTGACTTCTGGGACTGGAATTATAGGTGGGTCAACACACCCAGCTGTCCCTTTTGCATAAGATCTGGGGCTCTGAACTCTGTCCTTTTGCTTGTGTGCAAGTGCTTTGACCACTGAGCCATTTCCCTAGTCCTCCACCAGATTTCTTTTTTAGCTTTAGGGCTAATTATACAGGTCTTTGATTCAGTTTGAATTGTATAATGTGAGGAATGGTCTGACTTCAAAAAGTTTTTGGACATTTTAATTTATGAAAAATATACATAAATATATATATATATATATGATAGAGAGAGAGAGAGATAATTCAGTCCTCTTCTACCATGTGTACTTGGGTAATTAAACTCAGATTGAGTTTGAATGCATCTTTACTCATTGCACCATCCTGCTTACTCCCAACTTATTTTAAATGCACATATTTGATTTTCCCACAATCATGTTTCTCTGTCTCTGTCTCTATTTCTGTCTATCTTTGTCTCCCTTTCTCTGTCTCCCTCTCCCTCCCTCCCTCTCTTTTTGTAGCTAGGTATAACCTTGAACATTGGTTCTTCTACTTCCACTTCTGGAGTGTTTGATTGCAAGTCTGTTTGTCAACATCATGGTTTATACTGTACTAGGGATCAAACCCAGGGCTTTATGCATACTAGGCAGAGAAACAGGGACTCTGCCATCTGAGTCTTAGTCTCAGCCCCAGCCCTACTCAGAGCCATTTTCTGTCTTAGTCTCAGCTCCAGCCCTACTCAGAGCCATTTTCTGAAGAGAATATTTTTTCCTATTCACTGGTTCTGACATTCTGGGCACAAAGCATTTGAATAATTTTGAATGCACACACACATACACACACACGACAGTTTCTCTTCATGTTGTTGATAAAAACATGCCCAAACAACTTATGGGAACAATGGACTTATTTCAGTTTATAATTATGGTTACAGCACATAGTCCAACTTGGCAGGTGAGTTCATACCAACATCAGAGTCGAGGGAACTGGTTACACCATATCCATGGAAAGAGCTGAGAGAAGGCCAAACTTTCTCTGTTGCTAGAATGCCTGCATGCAATACGCCAACGTAAACTAAAAGTACTGAACTAGCTCTCTTTTGTCCACCTGCCTTGGGAATGGTTCTGCCCACCATGGGCTGAGTCTGTCCGCATCAAGTAAGTCATCTCCCATGGGCTTGCTGAGGACTTGATTTAACTACAGATTTTTTACAGATGTGCACAAAGCCTTAGCCTTTAATTGTCAAGTTGACACCTGTATCTAATTGGCACAGCATATTAGGATTTATTTCTGGACTCTTTATTTGGATGGTCTGTACACATGATCTTATGCTAGGTATTTTACTTAGTATAGAGTCACAGTAAGTGTGGGGGCTTTCAGGAAGGCCCCTTACCTCAGAATGATTGGGGATACCAAGTCACACCAAAACCAGCACATAAAACATAAAGATTTATTGCTAAGCAAGCAGAAGGACAAAATAGGCAAACAGCATGTAGCATGGCTGTAAACAGAGAAGCAGAGTCAGAAAGAGAGAGAGAGAGAGAGAGAGAGAGAGAGAGAGAGAGAGAGAGAGAGAGAGAGAGACAGGCAGGGGGAGGCAGAAGTAGAAAGACACACACACACACACACACACATATATATATATATATATATATATATATATATACAGAGAGAAAGAGAGAGAGAATCTAGTTTTGGAGGACTCTTACAGGGCTTGGTCATGTGACCAGGAGTATGTGCTTATAGGTCAGGGGCATATAGTTGAAAAAGTCCTGGGATGAGAGGTAGGGGCTCACCCCGGAGTGAGAATCCTTGGACGAATGTGCCACTTGATCTTTCTTACAGGTGGATTGAGGACTGTGGAGAAGTTGTGGAGTTGTTGTTGGGAGGATGGAGCTCTCTTATCTAAGTGAACTGGGAACTGTGAAGATTCTTTGAACACATGCATAGGGGAAGAGAGGAGGGTGCAGCTTGAGTCATTTTGTGCTTGACATGCCTAATATCTAACAGGAAGCTTTGAGAATAAGCAGTGAGAGTCCACAAACATGGGATGTCCTTCCTTTTAACATTACTTCTGTTTCCTTCAGTGGCCTTTTGTAGTCAACTCTTTTGTCACTTTAGATTATGAAGTATTTTATCCTTTACAATGCTGTTGAAGATAAAATTGTTCTCTTCTCTTTTTTCCAATTGTTGGTTTTTACCATGTGGACATTACTTCTATGTATACATTTTATATGCTACAATTGTGCTAAACTGACTACTTCTATCAACTTTTTTGGTGGAATTCTTAAGGTTTTCTACATGTAAATTCATGTCATCTGTGAATAAAGTTAAGTGTATTTCTTCCCTTCCAATATGGATGCTTTTAAATTATTATTATTTCCTCAAGCTTTAAATTATGTATTTATACATTAACCCTACATCCTACAACTTTGTTAAAATTGCTTATTAATCACAGGGGTTTTCCGTTGACTGTTTAGGATTTCATAGTAAATAATCATGTTATCAATAAAGAAACATTGTATTTGATTTCATTTTAACCAATTTGAAAACTGCTTGTTTCCTTTTCTGCCTCATTATACTGTCTAAACCTACCAGTGTGATTATATATATATATATATATATATATATATATATATATATATATATACAGATACACATTGTTTTGTTGCTGATATGAGCAAAAAAACCGGCCAGCTTCTCACCATTGATTTTGATGTTACCTGTACAGGTTTGTTTGATACAAGAGTGTTTTTATTATGAATTGGTGCTGATATTTACTTATTTAAGAGACTGCAAGAGAACAAGTGAACCAGTGATCCAGAAGGAGAAGTAAGGGGAAGAGGGGAAAGGGAGGGGGGCAGAAAGGGAAGGGAACGGCAAGGGAGGGGAAAGGAGGGGGAAGGGAGAGGGAGGAGGAGACAGTGTCATTTTGTTTGCAGTCAGTGCTTTCATCCTGCTGTAGTGTGAACACGCGTCCTAGGGAGCCGATCACACAACTAACCACCATCTACCTAGCCCAGAAAGGCATTCCACAACAGACGGAAGTAATGATTACTGCCAAAGTCCAACTAGACAAACTAACAAGTTTATTTGGGTTGCTTACAGAAGCAGGGACAAATTCAAAGGCAGCTACATCACCAGAAAGCTGCTTCCCGCCCCACCCCCTAGCGTGAAACTCTCGGTCTCCAGCTTCCTGGCTAGCCTGCTCAGTAGTCTCTTCCAGACTGCTGCTGCAGGGTCTTCAAATTGCCCTATTTGACCTCTTCCAGACTGCATGGCTGTTGAGCAGTTTCTTGGAGACTTCTTCGCTGCTTGGGGATCTCCTTCAGACTGCACTGCTGTTTTGGCTGGCAGAACAGTCTTCTCCCCCAGTTATTGTTTACTCTTTTCCCACATCCTGGTGGAAACCACCCCCCAGCACTGCCCACCTTGTTATTCTCAGGAACTTCCTGAGATTAACCAGTGAATTGTTTACTTACTGAGATTCCGGCAAAGGTCAAGATGGCTGCTCAGAGGCAAAAAGTGCTGGACAACAGCTTCCAGGGATTGTCACAAGATTTTCAAGAGGCCTCTAACCACTGAGGTATCTCACTGGCCTCACCGTTGAATTCTTTCAGGTGATGTAAAATATAGATGAGTTAGGGCTGAAGAGGTGGCTCAGGGGTTAAGCCTCTGCCTTGCAGGTGGAAGGTCCTGAGTTCGGATCCCAGATCCCACGTATAGACGCCAGGCAGAAGCGGGGGCGGCCTGCGCTTCTGGTCCTGGTAGGGCGGAGCCTGTGAATCCCGGGGCAGAAGGAGGTGGAGGCGTCCATGGTGGTTCCCGAGTTCGTCCGTGGTTCTACACACACACAGACACACACACGCATGCACGCACACATACATATGCACACACACAATTGAATAAATAATAATAAAAAAATTTTTAAAAATGCACTTTAAAAAAATATATAGATGAGTTAGCTAGGGTTGACAAGTTGACTCAGTGGGAAATGTGTTTGCACCCAAACCTAGCGCCCCCAAGTTCTATCCCTGGAAGCCCACATGATGAAAGGAGAGAACTAGCTTCTGAAAGTTGTCCTCTGACCTCCACATGCATGCTGTGCCATGTGCGCCCCACCCCTGTCAAGTCAAATAAAACAAAATATATAAAAAAGAATGGATGAACGGAAGTCTTTGTTGAGCAAATCCAACATCTGTGCTCCTTCAGGGATAGTCTATTGATTAATGTTTTCCTGCATCTGGTCACGCTTTGTTTCTTCACATCTCTTATAATTGTTGAAAAGTGAATTGTCTTCCACCCTTCCTAGGGTTTCTGTAACATCTTGTTTTATTTGTTATTTGTTGGCTTAGTTACTTTTCTAAACTAATATAAAGTATGTTCCTTGTCATGTGAGCTGCTGAAGTATATGCTAGCTTAAATGATCAATGACCTAGTGACTGAACAAAGATTTCCATAAATGTCTTAGACAAATAATTGTCTACCTTTTGATGAAGGTTTTGTAAATGTGCATATGTGTGTACACATGCATGTACATGTGTATACATGTAGGCGTGTGTGTGTCAGTACTAATCTCCATCTCCAATTTGTCAGTACTAATTCCATCAAGACTCAATACCTGCGAGTGCTGAAAATGTAAGGCCTTCTCAAACTGATCAGGATTGGCCTGACCCAGATCTACATGCTCTTCCTTTAAACTGGCAACTGAATCAACTCTTAAATAAACCACAGAAACTGGACGAGGTGTATTTCCCTAAGGAATATGCAGATTACCTTGTCTAGATTTGTATAGTGTGAATCAGCTCAAACCAGTAAACTGACCCTTTAGAAGGGGCACATACCAAAAGTAGGAGGTGCCTGCCACTTTAGGGAGAGCCAAGGCATCATCCCACAGTCCAGACAAGTCATTCAAGATAGCTGTTTGAGGATCTCCTCTGCATAAGGTCCTCTGTGAAGTACTGGAGTACGAGCCTGCACAGAGCCTCCAGGTTAACTTTAGACATGCTCAGCTTACAACTTCTTGGTTGACACTTTGCTGAGAAATAATTTAATCCAAGCCTTTGATTTCCTAGACTAGAAAAGTGATATGCCCACAGAGCCAGGAACCTTGGCGCTGTCACAGAAGAGCAGTAGCAGAGTTGGGACAAGAACCAGGTTGGTTTCCTCATTCTACACACATGGATTCCATTCATCCTTCAATTTCTTTTCCCAGACTCGCCCTGCTTTTGCTGTTGTCTTTAATTGAATGGTCCCATGGACTGATTCCAGTGACACCTTCCATAGGCATGCTTCCTGTCTCTATACTGCTAGACCTCATGTTTTGCATGGTCTTGCTAGCCATCAAGAAGCTTTGTAAGGGGCCAGTTTTCTCCTGAGATATTCTGTGGGCTGTCTTCATGGAGTGTGAGCCAGCAGATGTTGACAGCATTCCACTATAGGGGTGTGCAAATCCCCCTGATTCCCAGTCCTATGGATATTACTTTTCCTACAGCAAACAAGGAGGAAGAGAAAACAGGTCACACGATTGCTTTCAGAGCCACCTTTGTAATCTGTCTTTGTCCACTCCCAAATCTGGCTCACTCTGGGCATCTGTCTGAGATCATCTGCCATGCTCTGTGGGAGAGCAGCTCTGGCTTTTCCTAGTTCTCTCTCCTGGCCCACAAACCCTTGCTGGAAGCTGCTCCATTGGCTCACAGCAGCCTCAGTGTCATCTCCGCCTTTTCTTGTCTGGAACACTACAGTCACTACTTGGTCTCCCGACTTCTTTTTTTATTTTTTGTTTTTTAATTAATTTTTTCTAATTTTACAAGCATATTGAGTATTCATCCAAGTTTCCTTCCCTCCCTCTTCCCTCCATTCCCTCCCTTCCCTTCACTATTCCTTCCCTCCCTCCCACCTTTCTGCCTACATGCCTCAATGGACCTCAGGTTCACTCTGGCTTGTCTACTCCTGTGGGGGTTCAGGCTTCTGTAGTGTAACAAGTTACCTCTCTTCAAGCCAACCCACTGGTATGTAAATTTTCCCTTCACTCATCCAGCTTTAGACCCAAAGGTTTCCACTGTGAGTTCCCATTCTTTTTTCATTTTTTTTCATTTTTTAATTTTTTTGTTATCATTTATTCAATTGTGCATGTGTGCGTGTGTGTTTATATGTGTGTGCATGTGTGTGTGTGTGTGTAGAACCACAGACGAATTCGGGAACCACCATGGACTGCCTCCACCTCCTCGTTGTTGACTCTGCCCCAGGATTCACAGGCTCTGCCCTACCAGGACCAGAGACGCAGGCCGCCCCCGGCTTCCCCCCGGCGTCTATACGTGGGGTCTAGGATCCAAACTCAGGACCTTCCGCCTGCAAGGCAGAGGCTTAACCCCTGAGCCACCTCTCCAGCCCCTGTGAGTTCCCATTCTATGGGTATAATAACAGCTGCTTACAGAGCAGTTTGATGTACCATCTTCCTGTCTATATGTTTATTGGCTGTCTTCCCTATTGATCTATTTCCTTCCTTTTTTTTAGGTTCTTGTTCTAATTTATAGTAATGGGGATGGGTACCATTCTGACAAGCGGGTCTTGAATCCAATCAGAAAACTGTTGGTTGTCTCCTTGTTACTCATGCCATTATTACACTGGTGGTCTATATTGCAACAGATCTTATGCTTTTGGTGGGGCTTGTGATTATTTCTCTCCCCCAACAGTTTCTACAGTATTCCTTGATACTATATAAGCTAACCAGCAATGAGAAAGTTCTCAGATCAGTTCCAGCTGACACACTTTGCCCATGTACTGTAATCAATTTGTGTTGCATCTTCAGTAATAGGATCTTACTGATGGTTTTTGGAGTGCAACCAAGAACCATGGCAAAAAGTTTTGGGGGCCTTTAAGACCTCTTTGACCAACATTTTATCAAGAAGTGCCACATTCCTGTTACTTCTAACATAATTTTATCTCTGGGGTCTAACATTTTTACCTGTTGATGTGCATGTGTGGAATACATGCCTATGTATATGTGTGTTCACATATATGTGGGTGCACATGTGTATGCATGAATGCGGAGTCCCAAGGTTGATATTGGGAATCATCCTCAATCACTCATCTACCTTGTTTTGAGCCTAAATCTCCCACACAGCTAGTTTGGCTAACTAGTTTGTTTTGGGGAGTCGCAATTTCTGTCTTTCAAGGATGAAATTATAGATATGCAGTCTCTGACCTAGCATTTTACACATGATCTGTGAATCTGAATTCCAGTCTTTTTGCTTGTGTGGAAAACACTTTAATTACTAAACAATCTTGCCGCTTCTTAACTCAAGTTATCTCATTGTCTATCTATTCTGTCTAGGGAAACTAGGGTGATCTTTTTAATGTAGAAGTCAAACAATGGACTTTCTCTGCTAAAATACCCTCCTGCAAGATCTCCATTTCATTCAGAATGAAATCTGAAGCCCAGGAATAGGGATGTGGCTCAGCAGTAGAGCACTAGCTTAACACATGAGAGGCTCTCAATTTCCAACACTACAAAATCAGGCAAACAGAAAAAAAGCACCCTTAATCCCTTAGAATGGTCTAGAAGACTCTCCTAAAATTGAGTCCATCAGATCTCAGTTTATCTTCTGCTTGCCCTCCCTCTCTCTTCTCCAGCACCATGATTTTCTAGATATCTGGATTATGCTCAATGGACTTTTGAGAGTTCAACAAGTAGCCATTCTGCCTGGAGTCTTGGCTGTCTATCTGATGGGCTTGTGTACCTCTGGTCTTCGATCAAGCGGTATCTCCTTGGAGAGGTCTTCCCTGACTGCTTTCTGAAACCTCTAGCTTTCCCTTTTCCTCAACATTCCGCCCTCTTCCCCAACATCCTGCCCTCTCCCAGCTACTGTTTTTGCCAATGTTACACATTTCATTGATTGACTTTACTGAGCTCTACAAAGCAGCAAATTTGTCTGTTTTCCATATGCTTTATTCCTAGCTCTTAGAGCAATGTCCAACATGTAAGTGCCCCATGTATATTGTTGGATGAATCAGTAGTTCTCAGTAATCAAAACTGTTGACAGTTTTTGAGTTCCAAGAAATGGAGCCATAACATTACTGAGTTCATATAATCCGACCATCCGCTCTTGCTAGACAGATGGGAAGACTGAGACTCAGGGAGAGAAGGACTTGTTTCCATTCACAGTAGCAGTTAATTTAGTTAGAAACTATATGTATTCCCCAGAATCAGTAGTCTTTCACAGCTAGTTTTTGTTTTGCAGTGCTAGAGATCAAACCAGGGCCTTAACATGCTGGACAAGTGCTCTACCGCTGATATCGGCCATTGTGGCAGCGGGAGCAGTGTGGTGATGGGCAACACATATCAGATGCCTATTTTGTTTCAACCATTTACTGTATGCACTTTGTGGGCCATGTTCCCTCATTACCATGTTTTCCCCCATGTTTTCAAGAAGGAAGGTGAAAAGTCAATAAATGACTTGCCTAAGGTCACTTTAGTAAGCAGTAGAGCAAGGATAAGCTCCATGCCTGTGGATAGACAGTCAGGCATTTTTTTCTCTAATGTTCTGGATGAGCTAGCTCTCTAGGGACTTCACCTTGGCCCTCAAGGTGGGCCCTCGAGGAGTTGCAGGTTTGGAGTGGGTCATGACAGGCCTCAGAACTGTGGGAATGTCTCATTACTGCTGCTCTGCTTGGCCCAGGCCTTCATTTTCTCTGTCTCAGGCCAGCAGAGCTGGGCTTATGTTCAGGGTTGGCCTAACATTTTCCCCATAGAGTGTAGATGGTTCAGAGTTGAGCCAAATGGAGGTCCCTCCCACTGCTGGGAGGAGAGGGAAAGGGGGAGGGGAGCAGAGCAGCCTTCCAGAAGGGATAGCTTTGCTGAGTTTCAGCCTAATATCCTGGAGCTATTCCTAGGTAGATTGTGGTCAGTGGAATTATGCTTTTATCAGGCTGCTGGGAGTTTCAATAAAATCTTTATGGCCGGGAAAGTTCTCTTTATGGAAATCAGATTATTGAAGTGCCTGCTAGGGGAAAGGAGGGCCTCACCAGCCTGCCTTTCTCCCCACTGCCTCCCTCCTTCCCTCCAGGATGGTTCCCTACCCAGAAACCTCCATTCCCTCCCCTTAAACCCCGAGCTCTCAGGAAACGACTTCTGCTTGCAGAAACACAGCAGGCCTTGGCTGGACCAGTGGTACTGAAGGTGCATGGCAGGTGTGGCTGGAACTGTGGAAGAGTAGCCCTTTCCTGTTGGCCCTTGGTAATACCCAGGGGAGATCTCTGGACCGTGCCATTTCTGCCTCAGCTTGTCTCTGTTCCTGTCTCTTTGTGTTAGCGGCTCCCAGAACTGGTTCTTTCTGCACAGCTCAGTCTTGCCCATCCTCGCCACCCTCTGTTCTGCTCACCTGTCTGCAGAGCCTACTTGTGCCAGCATTGTATGGTGTCAGCATTGTTCCAGTGCCAAGGGCTTCTTCTGGAGTGTTCTTCCTTATGCCTCTTTCTTTCTTAGGGATGGAGAAACAACTGGAATGGAGCCCCCCCTTACTACTCTGTAAACTAACTGTCTGCTTTAGAGAGCCTGACCTAGAAGGCTTTCCTCGTGGTTTCAGGGAGGTTTTACTTTAGCAAAAGGAAAGTGGTTTGGACCATGGTCTCTTTCAGTACTTAAATCTTTTTAAAGCTCCCTGAAATGAGTGCTTGCTTTTCTTACCCACGTTCTCCCACTGCCTACCTTCCAAATGCTTTGCCCCGATATCTTCTTTCATTAGGTGATGGGGGGGGCACAAGAGCTTAGCGGTGGAGAGCTTGTCTAGCAGGCACAAGTTCCATTCTCCAACACTGAGAAAAAATGAGCAAGACTAGTCAAAGGAAGTCGAGGAAAGATTGAGAGACCCGAGTGTTTGTTTTCAGTCCTTTGCAAGGCTGTGTAAAGGAAGCCAGCGAACGTGCTCTGTGTGGACACAGGGCCTGAGAGAAACCAGGTTCCTGTCAATATTTTTGCTGTTATCACACAGAATCATCCCCTCAGCCACCTGAGGTCAAGAGCACAGGGTCCCACAGCTCGGAAGTGTCGGGACCGCCTTTCAGAGTCAGGTCACCGGCAATCAAATCTAGCACTCTTCACCCTGCTGCTCAGAGCACTGTACAAGTTGAGCAATAAATAGGCAACACCGGGTTTGACCCAGGTGACCCTTTTAAAGTCAGGCATGGTGGTGTGAGCCTGTAATTCCAGCATTCAAGAAGTCTAAGAATTGTGAATTCCAGGTCTATAGAGCGAGACCCAGTCTTCCCCATAAAACAAACAAATGAAGACACCCCAACCATTCAGAGGCAGCAGAGCTTGGGCTGTGTGCACCTTGAGGCTGTTCTCAGTCACTGCCTGGCATCTCTTTCTGCTTTACTCCATTTCTTCTGTTTCCTGCTCTGGGCCTCTGGCCTGCACCTTGGCTCTGCTCTGCCCCTGGCATTCCTGTCAGCGGTGTTGAAGTGGCTCTCTTCCTTTCCAGTGCACTTGCCCCAGTCTCAGGGCACTCCAGGCTGGCTGGGACCTCTCAGAACCCAGGCCACATGGCTTGCCTTGTGCCCCTTCCCCTTCCAGTCTAGCTTGTGTTCTTCATTCAGACAGTGAGGAAGAAATTCTTTCAATTGGAGCTGCCCATGGACGGCTGGGCAGGGTCAGTTATTCATGCCCAGGTTTGAATGGGGGCTGTCCAGGCTGGAAATACTTCTAGCAGTTTCCACTGATTTATATTTATTTCCCTCATGTGTGACTTTCTCTTATTGCTTGCGGATTTTGCAATCACCCTCTTGTTTCCTGTCTTAGTTTCTTGTCTCCATCTTCTCCCACCCACCTTTTGGTCTCTGTCTTTCTTTCCTCTTGGTATCCTTGTTGCCATCTGACAGTCTCCTCTTTTAGTTTATTTTTCTCTTTTATTTCCACTTTCTTTTTTTCTGTGCACAGCCCTCCTCCACTTCACTTTCCATATCCTTCCCACCATATCTGGTTCTATCTTTTTCTTCCCTTTCTGGATTCCAGCCTACTCTCTGTTTCTTTCTTGGGGTCTTCCCCATTCTCTGTTGCCTTTCTACCTCAGCCCTCCATCTGTTTTATTTGACTCCAGGTACCTGTATATGTTCCTCCTCTCAAATTTCCTCCCTCTTCTTCCTTTTTCTGTCTCTGTCTCACCTGCCCTAGCCCCTCCCTCAGAGCCTCAGCCCTCTCCTCCTCTGAATGAAGGCCTCCCCATTTGGCAGGATGCCTTTCTCTGCTCCCTGTGAAGGAACCACCTGGGTCTCCATATTTCTCCAGTCTCAGGAAGCAGCCACTCTGGCCACTGGTACTGGAAGCTGAGCTGGAGCAGATTACCTTGGTCCCTGAGAGGGCAGAGGAAATTCCAGAGCTTCATCTTCTCTCCTCCACACAGGAAGTGATGTTCTCAGCCTCTGTCAGACCCCAGCCCCAGTTGCTGGACTGCTCAGAAGCTGACGAACCTGGGAACCAGCAGGGCTTCAGCGATGCCTGTCTTTTGAATTCAAATTCAGTTCCACTGTCGTTCTCTTGTCCATATCGGTATGTTCCCTTTCACTTCTGTCACTTACCTTGGATGCTAGAAGAGGAATTCATTGTTGCTGGAGACTAAATGTGGTGTGACAATATGGTCCAGAACTGTCCCTGAATAAAGGCACACTGTGAGGAGAAGAGAAGACTGTGGCATGTGGGATGAGAGGAGATGTAAAAAGGTGAGAATGAAGATGTAGGCTGAACCAGGCCAGTTAACTCTTAGGAAAAGTATAGGCAAGAGAAAAGACAGGACCTTTGCTTGTAACTTAAGAGAACTCTGTTGCTGGGCTGGTTCTGCATTAAACCGGAGCAAGATGAGAAACAGAGGACCGACTGAGAGGCTGCTGATTATGATCCAATGGACAGCTGATGGAGGCCTTGACCAGGGTGGTACACTTGATGGAAGATCTGGGTACTTTCTGATAGCTGACTAGTTACAGGCTCAGTAAGAAGAGAGGCAGGCAAGCTGATTCTGGCCTGTACAGTAGAGAGGCTGGTATCTTTGGGACAGAAAACACAAGTTTCAAGATTGTTTGGGAAGCAGCTGAAGTCCGGACGGCAGGGCGAGATTCCAGCACTCATAACCATCCAAATGGAATCAGTGATGAGGAAGCAGCACATCCTGGAGCTCCGGGGTACTCTGAGAACCATACACAGCACTAGGGGAGCTGACTCAGAGCCAGGGTTTAGCTAACGGAGAAGAGAGGGCCCAAGGCAGAGCCTGAGAAGATGCCCAGGGGTGCGTAAAGCCCAGAGAGTTAGGAAGGACACCTAGAGAGGATCAGGCAAGAAAGTGAAGAGAAGAGAGTATTGGTCAAGAAAGAGAGGGTAGTCAACAGGGTGAAGTATTGCTAAGGCAATTGTAAGAAAGGGGAAGTGTCCTTGGTGATGATCCAAGCAGCATGGGTATGAAAGCTGGAATATACTGGTTAGAAAGGTGTGAATGACCATATCCCAGCTTCTTCGATCACATTCTTCTGCTGAGAGTGAAGAGGAGCCAGCATGCTGCTGCCACTTTCTACTGCACTGAGGTCTGGTTCCTACTCCTTCCTTCCCTACACACACAACTCTCTTTCTCTCTCTCTGTCTCTGTCTCTCTGTCTCTGTCTCTGTCTCTGTCTCTGTCTCTGTCTCTGTCTCTGTCTCTCTCTCTCTCTCATACACACCCTACTCCTATTCTTCGTGCTTCAGCAGGCTGAATTGTAGAATGGTAAGTCTCCTCCACCTTTCCCCATTCCAACCTCAGGCTCAAAAATAAACTGTTCACTGCCCCAATAGTGAAACCCTATCTGGTCTGGTAAAAACCCGCGCGTCTGGAGCAGCTGAGCAGCATTTCAGTTGAGGGGTTAAGCTGGCTGATGACTCGCATGGGCAGCTTCGTAGGGGAGGACACAGTGAATAGAGGCTGGGAGGAGCCAGGTCAGAGATGGGAAGATGAGGAGTAGATCAGAGGTGAGAGATCAGGGAATTAGGAGATGCTGGAAATGGAAGAACCAGAATCACTTTTTTGCCTTGACTACTTTCTACCACTGTGGCAAGTGACTTTCTGCTTCAAGCTTCAGTTTGTCTGATTGGTTCTCTTTACCAGGCAGAATTTTTTTAAACCATCATTCCTTACTTTTATCAGGGCACAGCTGGTGTGGGAAGAAAACCAAGCAGTCCACTGGGGACTTCATCTGGGTTAAAGAAGCAACTCTGCTGGGCCCTGGGGTCCCACAGCCATGCAGGTGCTGTTTGGTTTTCCTGTAACTGTTTGCAGAGTCAGAGGCTGGTTATGGGAGGCGGCAATGAGATCTTGAATCAGTGTCAAAGAGTGCTCATCTGGCTTAGCAGCTTCTGAAAACCCGTCTATTTTGCTCAGAGACATTTTACGGAAAGGCAACCCAGCCTCAAAGGCTGGAACTCTACGTATTTTTTAAAATGTATTATTTTCTTATTTACTTATGAGAGAGAGAGAGAGAGAAAGAGAGAGAGAGAGAAACACATGCATGCCATGGCACCATGGGTAGAGATCAGAGAACAATTTTCAGATGTCAGTTCTTTCCTTCCGCCATGAAGACTTGTGGAGATTGAACTTGGGTTGGCAGATTTGTGGGAAGGTGCCTTATCCACTGAGCTATCTGGCTAGCACCTTGGAACTCTGCTTATGAGGGCCCACCTCCCTGAACTGTACAAGACCCATCCATTTTCAGGCCTGACTCTGGCAAACTGCAGCCACAGCTTTGCACAGACACCTCTGGCCAGCTGTACACCACATGCTGCCTGGCTTTGAGATGGGGGAGCTTCTAATGCCCCAGGAGGGCAAGCAGACATAGGGGCTCTTCAGACCTAAGCCCTCAACCCCAGGGATGTGACATCAAGGGTAGTCTTGTTTTCAGGTCTCACTCTGACCTTGCTAGTTTCCCTGAATACCCCTGGATCTGGTCAGTGTTGAAGGAACCCCAGCTTATATCTGTCCTCTGTGCCTGCCTCGATTATTGCCCTAACCCATTCTCTTGCTCCATTGGGCTGTAGATGTGTGTTGGAGAAGGAGTGTGCTCAGTAAAAGGAGATCTACTGCTGAGTGGATCATGGCTAATGGAAAAAAAAAATCCTTCATGACCCTGGTGTGGAAGGAAATAGAGAAATGAGACACACTTTTCAGGTTGGGAGGGGGTGCCAACTCCTGATTGGCAGGGCAGGAAATTGGGGCCTGGACCATGTAGAAGGCAAGCCAAAAGGGTGCTGGAGCTCCTCCGGGGGCTGTGGGCCAGGAGGCAGCAGTGGAAGTCGGTCTGGATGCAATCAAGTCTGCTATGACCTCATGGGGAGAAGGGGGAGCCCCAGAACAGAGAGCTTTGGGCCTTTTACTCCCTGGTGGGGGAGGGAGAGGAGCCCTGTGGAGCAGTTGGCTGAGTGAGTGAGAAGTATGAAGATGGATGCACGAGAAGAGAACGGGGAAGCCAGATAGGCAGCTGCAGCAAGGCCACCAGCCTGAGCTGTTTTGGACCCATAATCTTAAGAGAAGCAATCTAGAGGGTGGGAATTCCCACTCCCCAAATGTCTGGATTCCAAGAGCAGCTATTACTAGGACAGGCAGGGGCAACAGCACAGCCAAGGTTGGCTTGGGGAGGTTCTGGTTTCTGCTTATCAGGAGGGGCTGGTAGGCCAGATTGTTGACCAGGGCTTCCTAAGGTGGCAATCCTGAGTGCTTGTGTTTGTGCTCTGGGTGAATCTGCAGGACACGGTGGGTTAGGTGGAGTCTGTGTTGCAGCAGAAGGAAACTTGTGAAGAGTTACAGGCCAGGACCCATGAAGAGCTGGGGAAGACGATGCCTGAGAAACAGGGCCTGGGGTAGAGAAGGTGAGAGAACTCTGACACAGAATTTGCACTCAGAGCTGTGACAGGTTATTCCAGACACAGGGGACACCTGCTCTCTGTTTGGCCCTAGAGACTCCTGAGAGAAAGCTGCTGGGCCACGGAGCTCTTCAACTCAGGTCTTTAAAGAAGAGAAAAGAAAAAGAGAGAGAAAAAGAAAAAGTTTTCTTGGGAGCTGTCCAAGCATAAAATGAAGAGGGGGATAATGCTCTGTTAACTTGTGGCATGTGCCAGACGGGTATAATTACTTTTTGGAGTTTAAAAAATAAATGGGATGGTTCCCCAGCTGTGTGAATTCAATGTCTCACCATGCAGTCGAAGGAACTAGCTGTCACTCCTCTGAGCCTGAGAGTGACCAACTTGAGTTATACTTCCTAGACACCGGGCTCAGTGTGCTAATAACATGTGGGCATTTGTGCATGTAGTTGGCCCTGCTTGTTCTTTCATCCAAATTCCCATAGGATTCAGCCCTCTTCACAATGTTAGTGTCTCACTTTGCTGTAGCAGACATAAGTTTACCACTCTGTGTATGTAAATACATACTTACACACATGTATATATGTATAAAAATTCTGCATGCTCCTTTCAGCTTCACGAAGCAGTATTGGTTCCAACTTCATGAGCAACTGAAAGGATCCTCAAGGATAACCATGACTATCTGCAAGTGTGTTTTGTACATAGGCTGACTTGAGACACTAAACCCAGCCAGATAGATAGATGCTTAGTGATGTTATGAGCACATATCAGTGTTGTAGGGAAGGTACAGTGTGGAGGTCTAGACACAAAGGATCACTTCATGGAATGACTCTCTACCTTGCTTCAAACATATCAAGTTATCTTCTGTTTGGCCCCGTGCTGTAACCATGGATCCTGACATCCCTGCCTTCTAAGGAATCTGAACATGTTTAACCACATTGTCCATTTCATTTTGGCTCGAATCACTGTCATCTCTTCTGGAGACAATGAGACAGCTCCCTTACTACTCCTCCAGTGTTTGCTCCTGCCCTCTTTGGTACCTGTTCTTCTGCAAACAGCCACTGGATTTCTGTTATGATGGGAAATGGAGCCTGTCGCTTATGTGCTTGAAGCCCTCAAAAGACTTCTATGTTCTCAGATCAAGAGCCAAGTAATTTTTATACAGTTCTACACGATCCAGCCCCCCTCCCTCCTTGCCTCCTTCTCACCAGTTCCCCTCTTCGTTCCTTATTATGTCATCAATCACCTGGCTGGGGTCATTTTGCTCTACCCGGGTAGAAATCAGTGCTGGTCTTTGTAGCATTATTTCCCCTCAGTCAGTGGTGGTAGCAGGCAGGCAGGAGCAGCTACAGGAGGCACCCTGCAGTGGTACTGCACTCCCGAAGGCCTTATGGATCAGTACCTCTAAATCTGGAGTGTTATAGCTCTTGTGTATGCTCAGAAAGTCAGTATTTCTCAGTCCTTCACAGCGGCCGGCATTGCAGCTCTTGGGTTGGCCTAGGGAGCTGGGATTTTGTAGCCCTTAACACTGGCGGGTGTTATAGTTCTTGGCCCAAGGCCTAAGACCTTGGCCCTAAGGCTTGACAGCTTTCTGGAACACTTTCAGTGACTGGGCTGTACAGTTTCTTTTCTCCCCTTCCTTGTATCCTTCTGCATTCTCTGCCGTCTGCCCTCTGTTGCCATCTCTCTACTTCCTTCTTTTTTTCTACCTTGGCTGCTGTTGAACTATTTAGCTGATTTGTCTTCAGCTGTCAGGAAGCCGGCTGCCTCACCATTTCTGCACTCAGCCTGCCAACTCCTCGGCTGTCACAGCGGCTGCCTCTTCACTGCCCCTGTTGTTGCCACACTTTGCTATCTGCTGCCTCTTTGTGAGACCAGTCCAGCCCACACTATTGAAACCAGGCAAGGGAAGCTGTTTACTGTGCCTCATGTTGCAACACCAGGGGAGAGAGTGCAGGACAGTGTCTCCCAGCTGACTCATTAAGCGAGCCTGAACAGCCTGCTTGTAGAGCCAGAGAATGGGTGTTTGGATTAATCGCAGCACACCTCGAATGCAAATGAAGGTTTGTGCTTCCGTTGATGAATCCCAGCCCACCTTGTATACAGACCTAGGTCTGTATTTGCACTAATCACAGCATCCCTCTGTAGCGCGAGTCACAGAAGTTCCTCTGCTAGGCCATCAAGGGACATGCTCCTCCTCTGACCTATGTGGAAATGATTGCAGATTCAACTAGAGGATCGTGGTAACAAAAGGTCTGGAACATACTCTTCCAAGAATTCCTGGCTTAGGGCATGCTTTCAAGATTCAGGGCGATTGCAATAGTTTTGTTTTGTGGTTTTCTAAAGGTGTCTGTGGAGTGTTCACAACGACCAGTGCTGGCATAAGAGTAAACTAACTGGCCGCTGAATGACCATCCTTTTGCTTGAGGTTGCCAGCGCAGTAAGAGAGAGTCCAGCAGCTGCTAATTTATGAGTCAAACTGCCCCATCTGCTATGTATTTGCTTATTCATAGAAAAACAGCTATCAAGAGTATTTACAAGCTGGGTGTAGTGACTCACACCCAGCACATGAGAGACTGAGGCAAGACAATTACCATGGAGTTTCTTTGGTATTTCAAAAAGTAGATGGGTTGATTCCCCAGCTCTATGAACTGTGTGCCACCTCCATGTAGTCCAAGGAGTTGTCACTCCTCAAAGCTTGTGGAATGCTTACAGTAAGGATGTAAAGAACTTAATGTGTATGTGAGTGCCCCCCGGCGCCCCCTCCCCGTGCATGTGTATGTGTGCACGTGTGCGTGTGTGCGCATGCGCAGCAAAGAGCACTGTGGAGGCCCAAAGGTGACTACCGGAACCACCCTGGATTGCTGTCATGGTTTGAATGTGAGTTGAGCCCCACAGTCTCATATTTTTGAATTCTTAACTGATGTTAATATTTGGAAAGGTCATGGCATCTTCAGGAGGTGGAGCTGCGCTGGAGGAAGACATATTACAAGGGGCGGACTTTGCAGTTGGTTAGCCCCGCCCTACTTCTGCTAATAGTCAGCTCTAGTAATTTGCAACTTGCTTTCTCTCTCTGCCTTCAAGATGATGGATGTGACCTAAGCTGTCTCCAGCTTCTGCTGTCTGACATGCCTTTTCTGCCATAATGGACTATCTCCCCTCTGGACCCATAAGCCAAATAAATCTCCCTTTCTCCCCTTAAATTATGTCACAGCAGCAAAAAGAATAACTACAATTGCCCCACTTCCTTATTGCTTTGCTCTTGGGTTTCCCAGGCTCTGTCTTCCAAGGCCAGAAATGTAAGCTACTGTCCTTTCTGATTGGCATTTGTACTTGAGATCTGGGATCTGAATTCAGGTCCTTTTGCTTGTAAGTTAAAGGCTTTAACCCCTGAGCTATCTGTCCAGCCCTTGAAGAACTTATTAATACTAATAGTGATGTTAAGAGATTTTCACAGTGCTCAAGATCTGCCTAGTGCCCTCATCCGTCTCATTTCTATGCTACTTGGCTATTCCTCTGCCCCATCAAATACACTCTTACCTTTGTGCTTTTGCCCTAGCTCTCTCCTGACTTGGGCAGACTCTCTTCACAGAACCCAACATAATCTGCACCTATACTTCCTTTTAGCTATGCTCCAAGGCCTCCCTTCCAGAAGACCTTCTTCATGCCCACATTATATAAAATAGTGACTTACCAATCTGTCTTACTTGATACTCCTTACTTTCCTGTGCCTGGCTTTCCTCTAGTCATATCACTTACCATGTGATATGTAGTTATTCTCATGCGGCTTTTATCCGGCACTAGGAAAACAGCAGGTGTTTTCTGTTCTCTAGTACTTCCTTGGCACCTAGTATGTAGTTGGATAAACATCGAATGAATGAATGACATAGAATATGCCCCTGTGAATCCACAGAACTGGTATTGAGAACCACCTGCCTCTGTCTCTGCATTTTGGATTTCCTGTTGTCTAATGTGACTACCTCTGACCTTCTAGATGCTAGGCTTAGCCTCTATTTATCAGTAGAAAGTTCAGAGATAGGAGAACACTGAGTGTTAGTCTGTGACTCAAGGGTTATGTTCTAGGAAACTGAGCTAGACGCATGGTAGATAATCTGGTAACAGTCAAAGGCCAGTTAGATGAAATAGATTGCCTTGAAGGAACAGGATCCCTTGTGGTGCTCACTGTGGGTGGAGAGGGAAACTGAAGAGATGCACAAAAAGAAGTAGAGAGAACTTACATTTAAAGAGCACCATCTAGTTGCTTGATGCAATTTCACGAAATCTTATGATTAATCCTATTTTACAAATAGGCACACAAAGCTCACATTTGAAATGGCATATGCAGTTTCATGACTAGGAAATGGACAACCAGCAAATGCCTTCCAAATCCCGCTGTATGGTTTTACCTATCAAATATGTGCTGAGTATTTACCGTAGAGTCTGCACACAGCACTTACTGGTTAACTCGCTCATCTTGATGTCCTCCAAAAGTGGTGATGTTGACACTGCATTATAGCTTAGGAAACAAGCTCAGAACTAGTTAAGAACTTACCAGGTACTGAGAGACTGACAAGTTCTTTCTCCTTTTCTTCCCTTCCTCCCTTTCCCCTCACTCCTCCCCTATCCATACCTCCCTTTCCTTCCTCCCTCCTTTCCCTACCTCCTTTTCCTCTTTCCCTCCCTTCCTTCTAATTCAGTCTTAATAAGCATCCCAGGCTGCTGGTCTTGAACTAGCAATTTTTCTACCTCAATCTGGTTTGCTTGATGATACTTCTCTCACATCTTAAGATCCATAGCTTTTATGCTTATATTCACCAATAAATGTGTTTGAAAGAAAGAAAGAATGAATGAATGAATTATAGATAATGGTATAGAGACAGGGACATCATGAGTTTCTCTTGAATTCCTGTGGGGCCAGCGAAGGTGGTTGTAGTAGGTAACTAATATGTCAGATTGGCAATTGAAGGCTGGCGATCTAGGCATATTTGAAAGAATTAGTAGTTGAGTTAAGCCCTAAACAAGCCTGCAGGAGATTGAGGGAGATGGGAGGAGACCTAGTCTATGGTGGGTGGGACCACTCCCTGGGCAGGTAGGCAAAATGGAGGGAGCTGGTTAAGGAAAGTGATATTCTTTGGCATATTTTGACAGACATGCTGTCTGGCAAGGGAGGTTTGCCCCTTTCTCAGCAGATCTGTGAATATAATATGACTGGTTCCCTTTGCCCCTGGTGTTGGAATGGACTCTTCTGCCAAGCTGTACTAAGAACTGTGTCAGGACAATCATAAACCAAAAATAAAATCTCTTGTTCCCCCTAAAGCCATTTTGCCATGAATTTATTGGCAGCCATGCAGAGTAGTTGAGACAGTGGTAGATCAGGTGAAATGTGCAGTGGGGCCAGCTTTAGGGGCAAGGGATCTGGCCATTTCCACAGGGCTCTATGCTCAGAAAGTCCTCAAGCTTGGTTTAATGCTTCATGGTTATTATCTAGAAATTCTTTACTTCATTTTAGCCAAAAGGCCAAGAAGCAATACTATCTTGAAGTTCTTAATAACTGTTGAATCTGAGGTCTGCATTTTAATTTTGCAACTGAAAATGACTTAACCACTTCTTTCCACAACATGCTCACAGATCTCCTGGGTCTGCCCAGCTTCTCCAGCCAAGCCTTGGTGTGCTGTAAACTTTCAGTGTACTATGTCCCAGGCAGGATTTCCAGGCAATTTGAAGAGGAATCCTGCTTTTCCATCAGCACACAGGCTCCCAGAGGCAGAGGGTTTTGTTTTTGTCTTTTTCCTTCACTTTGTCCACAGCACCAGGGACAGAGCTTACCACTTAGTAGGCACTTAACAAGCAATAGCTGGAGTTGGTGTAGTGGTGCACTCCTGTAATTCCAGCATTTGAGTAGGCCAGTTTCACAGCAGCCTGGTCTCTACAGTGAAGAAAAGCTATACAAGCGAATTCAAGGCCCTTCATAATCTGTCTTGAACACACTCCGTATCTGACCCTTACACATCTCAGTCAAATGAAGACATCCTTGTTCTTTAAGTACATTCTATGCTATTCCTATACTCTGGGATGCCTTCATTTCTAGTACTTAGGTCTTCAAATCTGAGGCACTGCCAGGACCTAGAATAATATGCCATTTTCCCCTTAACAACACACTCCCTTAAACACCATACTGACTCTGCTCTCTCCTTTGGGGTCTCCAGAGTTAGTTATACCTGTATTAAGGCAGTTCTCAACTTTTATGATATAGCAGTTAGGCTTGGGATAGAATGTTATTTCTGCCACTTTCTGTGTGATCTTCAGTCTGTAATTAGTCTCTGACTTCAATTGTAGATCAGACTTACAGTAGCATCTTTTTCCTGTCCTCCTCCTGCTCTTCCTCCTCCTTCTCCTTCTTGTGCTCCTTTTCCTCCTGGCCTTTCATGTATCCGAAGCTAGCTTCAAACTCCCCATTTAGGTGAGGATGACCTTAAACTTTTGATTCTTCTCCTACCTTCTTAGTGTTGGTATTACAGGCATGTGCCTGTGCCACCACACCCGATTTTTCTGATGCTGGGTGTAGAACTTATGTGATGCTTAGGAAGCATTCTACCAACTGAACTCCATCACCTCTTCTGGTTATTCTAGTATATGTGGTACTAACATCCCAAAAATCTGAAGCCAAACACAGAATCACCACAAATTTCTTATTTTCTTACCCTTGTAAGTCTACTTCATTATGTCTTTGTGTGTCTTCTCTTCTGGAGTGCTTGAGATGGAATTCAGGACCTTTCCCAGGCTAATCAGACATTCTCCTACTGAGCTCCATCCCTAGATACTTTGTCTTACTTGGTGTGCTTCTGTATTTTCTTTTATATCTTGATTGCACTCCCTCAACTGTGCATTCTGCCTCTGTTTTCCTCCCAATGGCCATTTTTCTCCTCCTCATTTCCTTTTCTGAGTGTCTTTCTCTCTTTGGTGTATGTCTAGCTGTGTTTCTTATACTCATCTTATTGTTTCTCTCCTTCCCTTTCTTGTCATTCTCAGGTTTGCTACATCTGTGATTTCTCTTCCTTATGCTTATATCTATGTATGTTTGCCCTCTTCTTGTCTATAGATTTGTTTCTTGGCTTCCCCAGATGTTACTGTCTGATGCTTATCACTTAAGGCAGAGCTCCCAGGATCCTCTATGAGAGAACTGGATGGAAAGGATCTACTGAACCATGCAGTGGACTTGGAGGGAGGCTGAGCTCATCCTTGAGTCCAGGACATCCTCCAAAAAACAGCTCCAGGAACTTGCAGCCTGCCTGGGGCTGCAGCCTCATCCTGCTTGCAGCCAACAAAGCAATTGGCGCAGATGGCAATGGTCCAGATGTAAAACCCAGCTGTTCAAATTAGCCCAAGGCCTGTAAGAAATTAGACTGGATCTAAAAGAGATCAGGCTGTGGAGAAAGAAAAATGTTAGTTAAAAGAGAAAATTCCTGCTCCCACCTACGGGTCATAGATCACAGGAGAGAATCCTCGAGCCAGGAGGGACTTCAAGGGGCCATCTGGTTTGGCCACATCTCATAACAGGTCAGGACACAACCAGCCAAGACAATGACTGTCTTTCTATCTTTCAGTGTCTTTCCCCAGCACCTTGTTCTTAGAATGAACCTTGCTCTGTGTAAAGATTGACGAAGAGCCCACACCACAGGAGTCACCCAAACAGTCTCAAATCTGTCCCCTACTCCAAAATCTTCCATATCTTAGAACCTGATCCATTATTCACCCAAATGGCCAAAGCCTGTCATCTATCTGTCTTTCTCTTAGATGCCTGTCCAAGCTATCAAAGATATTGAAGATTCCAATTCTCAACTGTATCCCCACACTGACTCCTCACTTAAAGCCACACTTACCACACTGGCTGAAGTCACAGTCATGTCTATCTGGAAGACTGTATGCCTCTCCATGAGTCTTTATGGTCCCACCTATGCCCTCTGTACTCTATTCTTCAAAACAGATGGGAAGATATTTGAAAAGGTCAAGCAAATGTCACCTTGACACCCCTTTTTTTTCTTATAACTTCCAACCTCAGTGTGGCTGACAAAGCTTTCTATGATCTCACTGCATCTCCTCTTCCTCCTCTCCTACTGCTTTCTGATCATGCTGCCCTGAACACACCAAGCTCATTTCTTCCTTAGAGAATAATACCTCATTCTCCATTCTGCTTACTATGGTCTTCCCCCAATCTTCACCTAGCATGCTTCCTCACTTCATTCTACTCTCTGCTTGAAGGCCATCTTCTCCAAGAAGGCTGCTGTGACCCCCTAACTCAAGTAGCTTCTGCTACACTCTATACCACAGGACTTTAGTCCATATCCCATCTTTATTTTCATCCATAGGAAATTCTGGGCATTTGATTTTTATGTTTATGATTGACTATATCCACTGATTTCCCCAGTTCCTAGAACAGTACCTAACATTTTGTATTTGGCCAGTAATAGTAAAGCAGACAAATGAACTCTTGTTGATTGTAGGCTGTGTCATTTGGAGCTAGTTACTAAACTCTTTTGACTTTTCATTTTTAAGCTTTTTTTAATTTGTGTGGGTGTGTGCACGTGTGTGTGTGTGTGTGTGTGTGTGTGTGTGTGTGTGTGTGTGTGTATCCAAGGGCATTATGTGTCCCTGTGGAAGATAAAGTGTAACTTCAGGAATCATCCTGGATTGCTTCTACCTCCTTCTGCCTTTGCTCTGGGATTTCCAGGGCCTGAAGTGCAGGGCACCGATGGTTCTGCCTGACATTTATTGCACAAGACCTGAGATCTGTACTCAGGATCTTCTGCTTGTGAGGCAGAGTCTAACTTCTGAGCCATCTCTCCACCCCTCTTTTGACTTTTAGATTCACTATTTCTCAGTTGGGAAGAGTCACATCTCCCTCGTGAGGTGTTGAAGTAGATGGAAACAGTAGATGTAGTGATCACTGTGTCTGGTGTTCTATATTAGTATTTACCCAAAGAGCCAGCAGGGTTTCCAGCTAAGCTTTCTACTTGTTTTCAGTGGAAACAGAGAGCATTCATTTTGCAGTGTCAGACATAAAGGTACAAGAATGCAGGTTCTTTGAGTCCATTGGGACAGGAATGAGCCTCAGAGATGCTCTTAAGTATGTTAAAAGGAGAGAAGGATATGGTGATACACACCTGCAATCCCAAGCACTTTGGACGCAGAGACAGGAGGGTCAGGAATTCAAGGTCAGACTCAGCTATGTAGAAAGTGTGAGGTTAACCTGGGCTACATGAAAGCTATCTCTGAAGCAGTGGTCAGTATGTGTTATATATGTGTGTGAAACTGTCAACAATTTAATTAACAGAAAAGATATGAGAAAAAAATCTAAAGTTTAAAAAATGCTTTAAACTGACACAACCCAGAAAATTATGTGTGGATAAAATGAACATATTAACATATAGAAATTATATATGGGATGAAATGGAAATTCTGGAATTTAAAATTATAATAATTGTAACTAGTGTGAATAAACTCTCTTTTCTTGAAGGACCATAAGACAGATGGTCAGAGTCTCTAGAGTTTGAAGTGGAAATCTCATGAGATTCCTGGAAGAGACATCCCATGGTCAGAAAGAGCTTAGGATTTGAAGTCAGAAAGACTTAAGGTCCAATACCCAGACTTCTTGTGTGACTTTGGGTGACAGATTTTCCTTCCTGGCCCCTGCGTTGATACTAGTCTGCTAAGAGGATAAAATGAGAAGCACACATGTAGCGCTTAGACCAGTGACTGGCCCATGGTCAGGGCTCTTGAAAAGACAGCTACTATTATAAGCATCATGATCTCATCCATCCCTATCTCTAGCCAGCTCTACATTCCAACCATTCTTCAGAGCTCTGGCTCCAACCCATTAAACCATCCTTCCCTCCTGCCAGAGAAACCACCTCAGCTCAGACTAGTTTAAGCACATGAAAACTTTTGCCTTGCATAAAGCAGGAAGGCAAGAGCTTTTGCTGTGGCTGGAGACACAGTGTCAGCTGATTGATGCCTATGGGAAAGAAGCAAAGATTCAAGTGATACCACCAAAATAGCAAAATAGGCAGCCTTAAACATCCACCTTTCCTCAGAAATGTTGAAAAATGCAGAAGATGTCAGCATCAACTTTTTTAGAGTGCTGGCAAACAGGTAATATTATACAACATTCATGCAAACACTCAATCAGGCAAAGGACTATTTTAAAATGCTCTTGGAATTCGAGGAACTCTCTGTCAAAACACTAGCTGAATACAAGATAAAGGAACTGAGACTTCAGTGACCACATATGACAAAAACACTCATTACAAAAATAGTATGTGCAAATCACTAAGCAAATAGATGACTGCAGACTTTAAACAACCAAGAACAGCAAATCAAGAGGGAAAGGGTGAGTATTGTTTTTAAAGGCACACCATTAAAATGTCTATATTTCTACAAATATCTTAAAGTATAGAAAGAAACTAGAAACCATGGCTCACTCAAAGAAAAAAATAATAAAAATGCTCAGACATTGGGCTTACTTGTAAAGGCTATATCAACTCTGTTAAATATGCTCAAAGACCTAAAGGAAACCATGACCAAGAACTAAAAGAAAACAGAAAAAATACATAAACAAAATTAGAATATCAATAAAGAAACAATTTGCATAAAGGAGCCAAATAGAAAGTTAGCAAAACAAGTACAATAATTCAGATGAAAAATTCACTAGAGGGTTTATGACAACAGATTTGAGCAGGCAGAAGAAAGAAATGTTAAACTTTAAAATGAGATTACTGAAATTATCCAGTTTGAGGGCCAAAAAGTTTTTTGCTCCCACATTTTATTTTTTTCCCCAATCATACAAGCTTTCCCCCTCCTTTCCCTCCCTCCCTCCTCCCCTCCCCAGTTCCCCCTTGCACTCTCCCCTCTTTTTCCCCTTGCTTTCACCCCCTTCCTCCTTCCCCCTCTCCCAGTGCCTCCCCTTCTTCCCTCCCATCCCCTGGAGCATCCTTTTGTGTGAATGCCAAACCTCCCTCTGAGTCCTCCACTCTAATGAGGGGTAAGGACTCGGTGGCATAGCCTGGAACCCTTTCTTGGGCACCCTGTTAGTATGGGAATTCTATTATGGCCGTTAATCCCTTGCCTCTAAGGATCCTACTGCCTGGAGCCTTCTCCCCTGTGATTCATACTAGAGTTTGGGAGTCGTTGACATGTCAGCCATTGTGCAGGTCATGCAAAGTCTGATTATGGCTGCTGCAGCCCTAACTTGTGTGGAGTATCCTGCATATCATTGGTCCTCCCCATCTTTAGGCTCTTACAATCTCTTGCCCCTCTTCTGTAAGGTTCTCTGAGCTTTAGGATGGGAGAGATTTGGCTGGTCTGGTTCCAGGAGATTAATGCAGGGTCATTGGTGTTCTGAATTATGGTTTGTTGTTGTTTTCAGTTTTGCTTTTCTTGCACCACCCTTGGTTCCATCCTGATTGTATTGAAGGTCACCTCCTAACCAAAGATAAAAGACTGTTTAAATGAAGATATTAATATAAGAGAAGATTCAAAGGTAGATGGAATAAGAGTAGGACACAGCAATGAGAGGGGTCAGTGTCCCATTTGCAGGATAGTTACTGTCTATCTGCCAGTCCCTATACCCTCCCTGATTGGTGAGATCAAACCTCTTCAGTCACAAGGGACCAGGAAGGAAAGTGAGAGTGAGTTGCACCAGATGTCTCACTATTTACATGCAATACTTGACGGTGACCTATTTTCTCTACTGAAGCATGATCCCCTCTCTTCTTTTTTCTGGGGGGTGAGGGCCAAAATTTTTTTAAAAAATAAAGATGAGAAATAAACAGAACTTCTGAGGCCTGTGGAATACTATTGAACAGTCCAGAACATATATAATAGAAACTTCCAAATGAGAAGAGAAGACAGAAGGAAGAATATTTAAATAATTAGTGGCTGAAAATGTCTCAAACTCGGTAAGACTCAAGTCTACGTATCTAAAGAAGTTCACAGAACTCCCACTGATAAAAGACAAATGGGGTCTTGGAAAGAGCAAGAGAGACACAACGCACAATGTACAAGTGATTTCAACAAATATCAGAAACCATGAAGATGAGAAGCCAATGGTATACATAAAAAGAATGCTATGCATGTCAGTAAACAAATGAAAAGTGAAAATCTCAAGGACAAGAAAAGATATGGACTCAGAAAAAAACATAAAACTTCCAACAAATAAGAGAGATAAAAATATGTGACTTCTTCACTGATAAATTCTACTAAACATTTAAAGATTTAACATTATCACACCAGAAAATTGAATAGGAAGTAATACTACTTATGCTGAGTATAGCATTGTCCTGATAACAAAGCCATAAAAAGACACAAGAAGAAAATACAATTACATACTTATATCCTTTGTGAATATATAGGCAAAAGTACCCCCCACAAAATGCTAGCAACCAAATCCACCAATATATCAAAAAAGATTTAAAAATGACCAAGAGAGATTTATCTGAAGACTGCAAGTGTGATTTTACATAAGAGACTCAGTTGTGTAATATACCATTTTAATAGAATGAAGAAAAACCCTTAATTGATACAGTAAATTTTGACAGAATTTATAACACTATGAAAGAATTTTCTCATCATATACTACATGCACTGCTACTCTATGTTGTACTGGAAGTTATGACCATAATTCAGCAAGAAGAACATTAAAGATATCCAAACTGGGCATGTTTATTCATGACATGATCCTTTGTGTATAACTTCCTAAAGAATACACCAAAAATTAATTTTGAACCTAATAAAAAGTTTAGCAGTTACAAGGTAGAATTCAACATGCAAAATCAGTTATATTTCTATATCCAACCATGAGCAATCTGAGAAGGACAAAATACCTATAAATAAATTTAATCAAAAATGTGAAAGATCTTACACTAAAAATTACAAAATATTGCTGAAGAACATTAAAGAAGATCCAAATGACATAAATAAATGGTTAGAGCATCCTCTGTTCAAAAGTAGGAAGACGATAGTCTTGAGATGTCAAATATTGCTTGTCTCAGTTTGTTTAGGCTATGATAACATGCCAGTCAATTCATAAACATTAGATATTTGTTTCTTAGAGTTCTGGCAGCTGTAAAGTCTAAAGTAAAGGTGCCAAAAAGTTCAGTGTCAGGTGAGGGATGTTTCCAAGATGGTACCTTCTTGTTGCATCTTCCAAAGGGGCGTGTCCTTCCCTGGTAGTGGGAATGGAAAGGTATAACTCACCTTTGAAGCTCTTTCATAGAGTATTTATCCATAAAATAGGGGTCCTCTTGGCCTAAGCATCCCTAAAGGCCCCATCTCTTAATATTGATGCATTTGGGATTGTTTCAACTTGAAAATTTTGGAGGGAATACAAAAGTTCAAACCATAGTACAACCCAAAGCAATCTGCAAATTCAATGCAATCTTATCCAATTTCAATTTTTTTTCAAAAATAAAAAAGTTCATTCTCAAATTTAAATGGAGTTGCAGGGAATCCCTGATAAACAAAAGCTTCTTGTAAAAGAAAACAAAGTTGGGAAGACTCACATTTCCCAAGTTCAAAACTTAGTATAAAGCCACAGTAGCTTTTGAAGTGGGGGAAAAATTCACAGTGGGCAGTACACCAGACTTCCGTAGTCTCTGTCCTACATCACTCATCCCAGATGATTTTATCACTCAGAGTGGCCTGCTAGTACCCTCTCACCTCTTCACTCTTTCTAGGCTAACTCTGCTAACAACCTGATCTCTAGCTGAAGATAGCTAGTGTTCTGTGCTTGTGTGAGAAAATAAAGACATGATTATAGAGAGATTCAGAGAAACAGGCTGGATCAAGGATTGGCCAGAAGATGATATGACAAGGGTGGCTATTATATCCCTTCCACAACTCCAAGACTACAGTCATGGACTAAGGACAACACCACAGTCAACTGGGCCCTTGGAGACCAAAGTCCATTCAACCCTGTCTTAGAGATTGGAGATTGATATCTGGAGATTGGAAAGGAAGCACCCAAAGTCACATAATAGTTGAATTCTATCACAGGACTACTGGACATTTCCATTGCGTCTAATCATCTTCGCAGTGCTTTCTTCTCTTGGAAGAAGAACTGTGTTTCTGGCCTTCTAAAGACAAACAAGTTGGTTGAGAAGGTCCAGTCCCTCCCTCCCTGTTCACCAAACCTCGAGTGCCCATCTCATGGTATCTACACAGAGAAGTCTGATGAAGTTTCACTTCCCACCAGTCCTCATACTCCTGTCCTTTTCCCCACCCCTCATCACCTCTTCATTTTGCCTGTGGCTGGAATTTTGTTCTAGTAAAGAAGCAAAGTTTCTCCATATCCTCGATCTGGCTCAACATACACTTTTAAAGCACTACTGCCATCTAAATGCAATTTTATGACACCCCCTGAAAAAAAATCCCCATTCAAGCAGAGGCATAAATGGAAAACTTTTAGAGTCCTTTGGGAGTATTCGAAGGGCTTCCGTTCACGGTGGCCTGAATGCAATCTGAACTCAACCTCATGCTCAGACATGTGGGAAGAGGTGTTTCAGAGGCACTGAGGCTCTGGAAATTGTCAGCCTTCCCTAACCACCTTTGCTTGGGGAAGGGTCCCCTTCTACTCTAGTCTTGCCCCATTTCTAACCACCTAAGGTTTCATTCTCCCTGCACGCTCTTCTTCCCAGCTGATGCCTTGTTAACAAGGACCATTGTCTATTGTACATCTCTGTCATTTCACGTGTGAAAAAAACCAAGGTCCCAGCTAGAGCCAGCTGTAACACTGGCCTCACAGTTTATGGATGGAATTCCTCAAGGTTCTCTGGCTCCCTCTTGCCTTCCCTGAGTGATTCATCTGATACCCTTGCATGCTTCAGTATTCCTATCTCACCCGACTCTGACATACTGGGCTTGGGGAAAACCTGAGAAAACACTGTCTTGGACCCCAGGAAGGTTCTAACATTGGTAAACCTGGTGAACCTCATAATCATTATCATGCCCAGCTAAGGCTGCCCATATCTTACACATCTGCCTGGTCTCCATAAGGTCATTGCCAGTGCCTAGGAGCCACCTTTGCTCAGCCCATCCTGCCCAGGCTTCCATAGCCCCACTGAGGCCAGGTCTGTCCCTACATATGACAGGAGTCAGGGCAGAAGAGGACTTCAGGCTTTGTGCTCAGCCCACTCCTGCTGCCTTGTCCGTCTTCTCTCCTCCATCGCCCTTCTCTGCTCGTGGAACTTGCTTATAAATCCTGAAAAACCCAAAGTCCCATAAATTCTCAATTCATTCTGCAGATATTTCCTGTGTTGGGGTTTTCGGCAGCATCTGCTGGTTTGAAGTTCCCTCTTTATTTGTCCTGGGGGCACCATTACTCTCAACTTTAGCAGTTTTCCTGCTCTGTAGTCCTGCCAGACTCCATTGGAGGAAGAGAAAATTGGTGAAAGAATAATTATTATTATTGTTATAAATATATATTTCATTTTGGTTTCTTCCCCCCCACCTCTGGACCCTGATGAGAATCCCAGGTAGGCACTGGTAAAGGGCTGGCTTCTTCATGAACTTTGGGACAGTGGGTTTGCCCTGTCATATTCTGGCACTTCATCCTCTTGAGAAAGATACTTGCCAAAAGACCTCTGCTTCACTGCCCAATTATACCCAGTTTTCTTGAAGCCTTATTCTCACCAGAACCTCCTGGATCAAGTTTCCAAGTGTTCTTAAGGGAAGATAAAAGCATCTACTGCCTGTGAAGCTCTTACAAATACTTGGGTTTGATTATTTCTCATCCTATCTTGTAAGGCAGGGGTATCTCATTCTGTTCTACAAAGGGAGAAACTGGGGCTTACGGAGTAGAAGTCAGTGGTCCACGGTTATCCAACAAACGAGTGGAAGAGTGGGATTATTATTGGTAGTGGGGATCATAGGCAGGGCTTTGTGCATGCAAGTCAAGTGTTCTATCATTGAGTCACATTCCTCACCCAAGAGCTGGGCTTTCAATCCAGTCCCGTTTGGCCCAAACCACTCCTCTGCCTCCTCCAGTATCTCACATTTGGAAGCCAGTTGTTTTGACTTATTGTCTACTTGTTTCTGGAATCCACCTGTCTACACAGATTCTCAGAATTTTAGAGCCTTACGTATTCAATTTATTTCAGCATTTACTACTACAGAAAGACAGGGCAGGTAAGTGGCATATAACATCTTTAGTTTTCTTCATGAGCTGTAAACTCTTTTAAGGGCAAGATCTGTATTTCTTACATTTCTTTTTCATTTTTTAAAATTTTTATTTATTTATTTATTTATTTATTTATTTATTTATTTATTTATTTTGTGTGTGTGTGTGTGTGTGTGTGTGTGTGTGTGTGTGTGTGTGTATCAGAGGGCACTGTGTGTCCTTGTTGAAGACTAAGAATGACTTTGGGAATCATCTACTTCCTTTTTGCTTTGCTCTGGAATTTCCCAGGCTCTGCCCACCAGGGCAGGAATTGCAAGCTATTGCCATTTCCTGGCATTTTTACATGGGATCTAGGATCCAAACTCAGGACCTTTGCTTCTGAGGTAAAATCTTAACCCCTGAGCCATCTCTCCAGCCCCTTCTAACGTTTCTTAACCATATCCTTGCCACGTGAGTACCCACACAAACACACACACACACACACGCACACACACACACAACACGCACACACACATGAAACTTCACAATGTTCAACATGATAAACAAAACCCATTACTTGTTAAGTGACAGTGACTACTAGGTATTAGTTATCTTATTTGACTATCAAAGTCATCCTGTATGACTTAATATAGATGAGATCACTGAAACACAGAGAGGGAAAACAAACAGTTTGTCCAAAGTTACACGGTAAGGAAATATTCAAACTAGGATCAGAATTCATGCTTGAAAGCCTGTGAAGTCCATGCTCTTGCTATGATTCCGCAAATCATGCAACAGAGTGACCATAACTAACAGTTATTAAATGAGCCCTATGCTTGAAGTCTTCGCTGAAAACTTCTTATGAGTTCACGTTTAGCCACATTTCATCTTTGCACTAACAGTATGAAGTTCCCTCACTATATCCATGACAAAATGTATGCTTTTTAAAAAGCTGAGAAATGTACTTAAAGCTAAAAAAAAGACCAGTGTGGGATTGAGCTGGGTTGATTTGATCCAAGGTTTGTTGCCTTCAGCCTTCTGGAAAAGACATTCTTTATCTTGGATAATCAATGCCAGGGGAAATCCCATTTCTTAGAAACTAGTAAAAAAGAAAAAAAATTATCATAAAACGGAACTAGAAGGATGACAAGCAGTTTATCCTGTAATTCACAGATTTAGGCTGAAATTACAACCCTGACCTAGATTTTAAGAGGAAGCCAAAAAAAAAAAAAAAAAGTCAAACGTTAGTTGTTTAATCATGTGATTTTTTATGGAAAGATTGTATTGTACAACATTTCAACAAGCATCTTTTAATTTTCATGGCATAATTGTAAAAAGGTCATTTTATTAAAAAATTCAAGGATTCTGATTTTTCTCAGGATATCTCTTAATAATTGGAGAAGCAATATTATTTTTAAGTCTTTATCTTATTCTCATCTTTATTGACTTTCTTTTGTTGATCCATCTCATGTGTCAACCACTTTTCTGGGATGCCAGCAGTTTTCCATTATCACTTACATTGATTTCATGCAACCCAGAGCCTTTTCTAATATTTGAAGTATTGCAAACTGATTGGTATTGTATTTGTTTTTTCCTTTCTTGTGTTTAGGATATCCAACAATCAGAAAAGACTAGTGTAGATGGTAGGGTCAATCTGGGAGTAATGCCGGGGTAATTTTATAATTGGCAAGTACACTGGTGAATATCTTAATGGTAATTGACATTTAAAGCAATCTATATCTATGGGGGCTCAGAAATTAATCTCGGATAATAAGGATATGCTTATACTATTTCAATAAGCCCTAGTCAGATAGAGAATATTAAGTAGTCAATAAGTCAATGAGAAAGCTCTGGATTCGTTTTTCACTTCTGTCACTTGGTATGTGCTACTTTGAGTAAGTCTTTGCTACTTCACACCAGGAACATCAGTTCTTTTTCCTGCAGAATGGGAACATGGTAGTTGTATTAGTGTGACATAATATGTGCAGAAGCAATCTGACGGAGAAAAAGTTTTTCACTTACGGTTTCAGGACATTTTCAATACAGGATGGTGGAGAAAGGAGTGGGAGAGAATCCCAGGCCATGGTAACTGGAGTTTGTGGCAGAGACTTTCCACATTGTGACAAACCAAGTAGAAAGCACAGCTGCCCCTAGTGACCTGCTTATACCAGCTAGGCTCTTCCTCCTGAAGACTCCACAGCCTCCACCAAATAAGTGTTCAAATCCAAGAGTCTATGGGGGATATTTTAGATACAGTAATGGCAGTATTTTAGTATCGTTCATTTAACTCCAAGTGATAGTTTGTGCCCTTTTCATTCATTCCCCTTGCTACTGATGGGCTCCTGGATAAATATGTGACCTAGTCATGGCCAGTAAGGCATGAAGGAATGAAGGAAGTCTTCCTAGAACCTTTGGGAGAGAGTTCTTTCCTCTTAAGGTGACAAAGAGAGTTTTTGTCTTTTCTCTGGTGGTGCTAGTAAGTGGAAATGATGCTTGACATGGTTGCTGCCTCGGGTAAGCATCAGGGGACCAAAGTTAAGATGAAGAGAGCAAAAAGAGATGGAAAGATCTGCGCTCCCTAACAATGAGTGTGTGTGTGTGTGTGTGTGTGTGTGTGTGTGTGTGCTTGTGGATGTCCAAGGGTGACATCAGGAATCATCCTGTATTATTCTACTTCCTTATTGCTTTGCTCTGGGCTTTCTAAAGCTCCGCCTTCCATAGCTGAAATTGCAGGCTGCTGTCATTTCTGCCTCATGCCTAATGACTTTTTTTGTTAAAAATGATTTTTATTTTTTCACTTTTCTATCACTTTAGTGTTTCATACATAAATATAGCGAATTTATAATATTTTCCCACTTTAATCTTCCAACCTTATCCCTCTCCTCTTCCCATCATTACAACCCTTCTTCTCTTTTGCCAGATTCCTTCCTATTTTCAAGTCTTTTTGCATGTGTGACCCACTTGGGTTTCATCTCTTTTGCCTTTGATGACATGTTCCCTAATGCTTGCTTGAACATGAATCATATAGCAGTACGTGTACCATTGAGGAAAGTATTCCCCCCATCAGTATTAACCCTCAGCAGTCTCTCAGGGAGGCATGGAGCCTCTTGAGAGCAACATTATTTAGCTGTTGATTAAGCCGTGTCTGACCTCACTCTACTTCTAGAATTTTACTATATGAGTTAATAAATTCCCTAATTGTCTAGGCTAGTTAGAGTTATGGTTTCTATTACTTGTAGCTAAATCTATCCCAATGAACACAAGAACGTGCATCACAAACACTTTAGAATAAAATAAGATGATCTATGTAAAGGGCCTAGTACTTAACACATATGGCCTCCACATACATGGACCTTAGAATTTGTTGTCTTGTTGACTTGCAACTAGTATGTGGTTACCCTTTGACTCTTTTTAGAGGAGGAATAATTTAGCAGTGACATAACAGTCACTCTATACATCTTCAGATGTATTTTGCTGGGTTAGGGTCAAAGGGAAAGAGAATTTTGGTCTTGCCCCAGACCAATCAATAGTTGATGTCCCTCTCATGAATTGCATGGATTGAATGACACTTAGCCTTTTTTTGAGACAAAGTCTCACTGTGTACTGTAACTTGCCTGGAATTCATTATGTAGTATAGGATAGACTTAGATCCATGATCCTCCAGTTTTAGCTTCCCAAGTATTGAAATTACAGGCATAGACCATCACAACCACCTTGAATTTTTTTTTTTTACTCCGGCAATCATTTCATAAAGAAACAAAGGAATTAACAAGTCTTCACTCTAGAAATCTTGAAGTCTGTGCTTAGTCCCTGTGTAAGTAGTTCTGGAATTTTCAAAACAGAACTCATTAAAGTGATTGTCAGATAAAGGATCACCTAAGGCTGAAGAATTCTTTTTATAGTATCCCCATCTCAGGGAATAACATGACCATCCATTGAGAAGCCAAAGGTAATCTCTGACACCTTCTTTTCAAGTCAACCATCCCCATCAATAGCATAACTCCAGTTAGTGTTCAGTGGATGCCTGACATACATTAAGTGTTCAATAGGTGGTAGCCGAGACTGTTATCATGAAATATATTAGCTATAGCACAGGCACCAAGCTCTTCCCATGGTTCCCTTGAACATAGTAATACTGAATGACATTTTCACAAGGAAAATGAATGAAGAGAGAAAAAGTAACTTACAAAATTACAGGCATCAAACCAACAATCCGCTTGAGTCAGTTCCATTTAATCCTAGTGAAGAATGGGATCTCCAAAACGTGTCTCCAGAACATATGGCCCTGTCATGCCTCACAGCCTGACACAACTCTGGAGATACATTTGCCTGGGTCTTTCCCTCAGCCACTGCTCTTCTCAGTCATGTGACTTCCCTAAGGACTCCTTTCTCTTTGGAATACAAGCACAAACTCTTCATTCTTCTGTTTCCCTCCCTAGTAACTCTGGTCAGTGAGACACAGCTAGCTCATAGCTCATAATGTGGGCCCATGATGAATGGAGTCATTCCACCTCCTAGAGGAAGGAGACTTTTGCAAGTCCAGGACAACAGCCTTACTGAGGTAGACAACATTGATGCCTGGCCCACCTCTTCTTTTCCACTTAGCCCTGGTCTTCATAAGTACTACTGATAACAAGAGTTCAGAGTCTTGTTGTTTAATGGGAGCCACCAAATTCAGAGTTTCATGCATGTGTACTCTTCTTTGGGAGCCCGGAGTCCTGGTTTGAATGAGTCCCCCCCCCCAGGCTCATGTGTTTGAATCCTTAGCTCGTGATAATGTTTGGGAAGGTCATGTCACCTTTAGAAGGTGGAGTTTGCTGGAGGAAGGCATGTTGGGTAACTCCACCCTGCTTTATCTAGCAGTCTGTTCTTGCAGTTTGCCACTTATTCTCTCTGCCTCCATGGGGATGGGCTTGACCTGAGTCACCTCTGGCTTCTGTCAAGTGCCATGCCTTTCCTGCCATAATGGGCTATATCCCTTCTGTGACTGCAAGCCAAATAAACCTCTTCTTTTCTCATTTAAATTGTGTTTGGGTATTGTCTCACAGCAATAGAGAGAGGAGTAACTGCAGCAGCAGGTAAATTGTTCTCCCTCCTCACAAAGGGATGACTCTGAGATATGAGATTCCCCATCTACTTTGGATCAGGGTAAATCAAGACTCTACTAAAAGTCAAATTCTTGCTTGCCTCATATATCTTCTGTATCATGCTTTCCTGCTCCACAAGCTTTTCCAGAAAGGAAAGGCATGCCCTTGATAAATCACATACCCTCAACCCCTGTGGTGGATTCTATTTCTTAGAAAACTGACCTAAAGACACTCATTTATAGCTGGAACTTGTACTCCAAATTTCTTCCCAAACAGAAGTATCTCTTGGAAAAATAATCAGATTTTGCATCTAAAGTAGAAGCTAACCTTAACCACAGAACATCCCCAGTCTATGTATAAGCTTTATTACTGCTCCACGGGAACCTGGTTTCTCACAGTTGCATAATCTATTCCAGTCAAAGGTGCCTAAGCTCTGTCTCATGGACAGCTGACCATGGGCATGGAGAAAACTAATTTCTGAAATGTAAAGAAGAAACATGTTAAAGAAACTGGATTTTCCCAAGTAGGGATGCTGGCTCCTCTCAGGCCAGCTTCCTTTGTGTGCTGCACACATATCTGGGAAATCATTGATTTAAATAGTGACAATCTAGCAGAAAGGACAGAAACTAGATTTAATTCAGTAGAGATGGGTTATCCATCCATTTCAGTCAAAATTTTCTTCTTCTACAGCATCCCTATGAATGTCATAGCAAACCAGGGTCATCATCAGTCTTTTGTACTTTCCAGCCACCTGACAAATATGCACTTGTCACTCAGTAGAGCATTATAAAATGTTAACATTCAACAATGCTCTGATAGCATTGTAAATTGACATTCAGATTAGCTCCAAGAAAGAATGCCCTGAGATTAGCAGGAAAGCATTCACCATTACCTGGAGTGCTTGGTGAATGTTATATTCCCAATAATGAATGTGTGTGCAATTCATTGGCCTTACCTCTCTTCAAGTGTTAGTGATTTGACTCAGAAAGTCAATCAGTAAAGATAACGTTGTTAAAGAGAGCCTTTATTCCACAAATGAATGATTTCAGAATGCTTTTTTCTTCCATTTGTCATTGGTCCTCTGTCTGCCCAACATTAGCTGTTTAAGAATGATTCCTCTCCAGGTCTCTCTCATGGTTCCGCTTTGCTGCCTTCTCAGTCTTTCCCTTCTTGGCAACCAGTACTTCGTGTAACTAAAAATGATTCTATTAAGAGGAACGTAGGTGAAACCTAAGGAATGATTTTTTGCTTTAAAAAGATATGAGCCCCCCCCCAAAATGTGTGAAACTGGATGAGGGACAGCAGTGCCCTGAATTTGTGCCTGACCTCTGCTGTGGAGCTTGAGTCTTTTTTGTGACATTCTCATCAGAAGCTCAGCTGAAACTGACCCAATGATGAAGAGCACATACTTTCTCAAGGCAGTCAGTTAGTTGTATGTAGCAGGATAGTGTGGACCCTAAGCAAGTTTTGAATTTTTCTCCTTAGAATTATCACCTCTTACTTGTTATCACCTTGGGATTACAGAGTACATGCCTGTCCCCTGTGTCTTAGGAACTTTGAAGTCTCTGTAGTCACATATCCAGGGAACAAAGACAATTACCTTAACTGTCCCTCACGGGACTTGGGCTCCAAGACACTTTTAATCTAGCTCCATGTGACCTAGTACCAGTGTGTCCTCAATGTATGTATGGGGCTCTCAGGCTGAACACATATTCCAGAGTGCAATGAAGAGCAAGATTGTGATCTGCTGCTTTGGGTAATTAGCCTCTACCATCACCGACAAGAGCCAATTCACAGTAGTTTTGGGGGTGGCATTTTTGCTTGGTGCTTCTCTCATCACATAGAAGCACTTTGACTGCTGGAAGAGTGAAAACTCGTTGCATTGAGGGTCATGGACCCTATTGTGACCCAGTCAGCTTGGTCATGGTTAGACCTTGGGTAAGAGTCCAGCTGTCTGAACCGGGTTCCGCATCTCTGCAGTGGAGATGATGAGGGTGTCTATCTCAAATGGTTGTCATGGGAAGCAAATGAGATAATGGCTAGAAAATGCCTGACACATGGTGGGAGCTTCACTATATATTAGCTCTCTTTTGCCTTCTTGTTCTCAGCCCCGGGGCCTGGCTAACAGCTGGGGGCATCTCCAGGCCTATGTGTGTGAAGGAGAAGCCAATGGGTGGGATAACAGGACAATAACCAGATGGCCTGGATTTCCGGGGACGAGCCTAATTTTAAATATTCTGCTCTGTGATCCGATCATGCATTAGACAATCTGGCCTGATTTAGTGCTTGAAAAATAGGATCATGGGGGTTGATGATAGCATAGCACCTAGCAGCCCTGGGATGGCAGAGCCTGGGTCCTGTCAGGAAATAATGTGTTCATTTTGTGTGGTAAAATTAGGCCATGGTCTTACAGAAACCAGGCAGTGGAAGTTAAAAAAAAATTTTTTTTTTACTCTGTAGCAAATGATTAGTAGATTTTCAGATCTTTCAATCTGGAATTTAAGAGAGGATCCAGGATGATACTAGTCCTTGCTTGAGATCACAGTTTTGCTGTGTGATCTCAAGCAAGTCCTATCTTCTCTGGGCCTGTCCCTAGCTATGAGATTGAAGTTTGCTTTGGACCAAGGTCTTCAGAATTGGAAGTTTTCCAATTTCGGTGTGTATGTAGCTCATGCCACTGAGCCTTTACATATCTTTAGCTTTCCTTGAATTGTCAACCCATTTCTCCATTGTCTCTCTGCTCTGACCCTTTCTTTTCTATCTCCCGCTCTGTCTGCAGTTCCCTTTCCCTCTTAAGGCTGTCTAGCTCTCTTATATTTTCTTCCCTCTCAGATTGTTCTGTCCTGCCTTTCATCGTTCCTTAAGACATTGTTCTTCAACAAGCATCCTTTTATCTCAGCTCTGGAGGTCCCTCTGCCACAGCAGCCTGCACTCCAGTGCACCAATGTAACCAACTTCAGGTCTAAAGAAGGGGGGAGGGGGACTAGGGAAGAGGAACAGTCAAGGTTTATTCTGCCTGCCATGGTCCTCTGCTGCCACCTGTCGTTAGTTTGTGGTGACATCACTTTCGGGGCTGCCTCGACCCACAGGGGCCACAATTGCGGCTCCACCAACAGGAATCCATTACATGCAGTGTCCTGCCAGACCTGATTTAAAGCTCATCCTGTAATCCGTCTTGTGCCCCCTCTGGGCCTGTCTCCGGTTTCCTTGCCTGTGAAATGGATGGATGTCGTCTTTGGGTCTGGCAGAGATTGGTGAGGAATAGGGACTCCAGGGACACATGGCTTCGCATCCTGTCGCTGCCATTTGCCTGGTGAGTGACCTGGCGTGAATGAAATGTGAATGGGAGAAAAGGGACAAGCCAGAATGTGGTTGAGGAGCTGGAAGGGACATTCCCACCCTGTCTACAGACCCTGACCACACTTCCATCTCAACAGTCAAGTGTTCATCCTTCACTTATTCATGTATTCCACTAAGCTGTCTGGGACACTGGGAAACAGCACTCACGCTGCTCTGCCACTGGCTTCCTGACCTGGGGAAGGCATGTCTCTGACCCTCCTTTCCCTCCTCTGTGACATACTAGCACGGACCAAGAAAGTTGGAATCCCTTTCCTCACTCTGCCATTCTAAGATGCGATTTTTCCTGTCGCAGGTGCTGTGCAAGACATGCTAGGCAACCAGCAATTACAAGTCCCCACACAGACAGCAGGAGTATCCTGTCTGCATGCCCTACCCTGAGCTCTTTCATCCACCTCTGGGACCTATAGATTGCCTTTGCAGAGTTCCCCTTTCCCTAAGAGTACATGGCAAGCACAGAGGACTCCATGTTATCTCGCCCTGCCCACTTGAGTGCATTAAATTTGCCAGTTCTTGGCACAGAAAAGCCTCTCTAGACTTCCTGCTGGCAATGCCATCCCCAGGGATTGTGGAGTCTTGAGCTGGGGCCAGGATGAGCTGAGTGGAGTTGAGCTGAGTCAGACCCAGCCATACTCCTCCCTCTTTAGATTTTTCAAGCCATCAAAACTCCAGTTGTGCAGCAAGCGTCATGCGAAGAACTAACTGGTCTTCATTCAGGGCAAAGGAGTCCAGCCTGGATTCTGGCGGTCTTGTGGCCCAAGATCTGCTCCCAGAAACATTAAGTCTGGCCCGCAGTAACTTCTCTCCCTACTTGTTGGCCGTGGGCAAGGTGCCATATGGGGTACTGCAGTCAGGTAGCAGTCACCTAAAAGGAGCCGCTCCTCACCTCCCTACTGCTGCAAACACCACCTCCACTTACCAGAAGGGAGGGCCTGCCTGCATCTGCTGCTGGCCGGCACATCTGCAATGGATTACAGGGCTGGCCCCTGCTCTGGCTCATCCCAGATGTGGATTCCCTTGGAATGTGCCTTCTCTCTAATTGTCCAGCCTCGGAAGGGTCTCAGCCCCCCTCTTCTTCACCCGCCCCTGCCCCTACTGCACCCCAGCAAGCCTGCAGCATGTGGAGGCCTTCCTCCTTTCCCACAGCTTGTGCCGGAACAGTCACAGCCGGGCCCAGGGCCAGCCCAGCGGGGGGCCACACTCTCCTCCAGCCTGATCTGTGGGTTTGGAGAACAGGAGGTCTCAGCCCATCCCCCCTCTTTTTTCCTGGGGCCAATCACTGGGGGGCAGAGGGAGAAACTCTGGAAAACTCACTAGAGGTGAAAGAATTTGACTCCGAAGTGCAGGCTCCCCTAATCCCTGGCCCTTCCTGGGAATGCCATTAACCTCCTCAGCCCCACTGATGGAAAGAACAGTTCTCTGGGCCAGGCCAATTCCTCAGAGGCTTCCAAATGACAGCCTGGCTGGGCAAAAGGAGTTCTCCTGGGTTCCACTGGCATCTTCATGCCCGGATGGTTGCAGTGCTCTCCCAAGGGGTGGCATGGGCTCTGCTCTTTCTAGTGCTTACACACCCATGGCAAAGCCTCCAGAGAAAGTGTCAAGGCACAAATTTTAACCTAGACTTACGTTTAAAAACCTAGCTTTGTCACAACCTGGTTTGTGGTCCTGGAGAAGTGACTGAGTCTCTCTGAGCCTCAAAATTTCCTTGCGCAAGATGAAGACACCACCGCCATGATTTCTGACTGAGACTGATGAGTGTTCACTATGAGCTAGGCTGTGTATCAAGTGCTTTGCATGGTCTATTTCAGAAGACTCTATAAACAAAATGCTATTATTTCTTCCATTTTACAGGTGATGAAATTGAGCTGCTCAAAAGTTGCAAAAATACGCTCAGTGTCATACAATTAGTAACTGATAAAGCCAAGATTTGAAGAAAGACTGGTTGATACCCAAGCCTGCAGACAAGGATCCCATTAGTGGAACCTAAGGTAAGTGATTACTATTACTATTACTTTGTGTGTATATGAATATGGAGGGTACATTTTACTTTGTACTTTGACCAGTTGTGATTCTCTGCATTACACATCTTTCATTACACAGGGATACTTTTTGGTTGAGTGATGAGTGCTTATTCGATCTGTAGGTATAAATGTTAAGTATTTAGATAGTAGCTTACTATCGAGTACCTATAGTTAATATTAAGAAGTTTGTTCCCTTCAAGGGTCTATAACCTCCCTATCCACAAGTATTTGGCTTAGTTTGTAGTACCAGACATGTGTTCCTCACCATGAAATTGGCCCCAGTGTCACTCAGAAAACATATGGTTGCCCCTATACCTTATAAGCTACTATTGCACTACTGAACTTCTCTTGGCAGAGTTGTTATTGTAACTCGCAGTATTCATAGCTGGGCAAGGGCTGGGAAAGGGCTACCTTTCTCTGTAGCCTACATAATACTTTTTGTCTCTGTGGGGCTAACCAGCATAGAGGAACCTCCTGTACCACTCTAGCTTGTTTTTTTTATATACTTTATATCTTTTAATTGCATACTTCGATTCTATTTCCATCATCTTTTACTATTTGTTTTCTTTTTTTTTATTTTTCTGCTCATACAAATATAATAGGAACCCCTGTCCCCTCCCTCCTTCCACCCCTCCCTGGACCTCCCTATTCCCTCCCTGCTTTGTCCCTTCCTTTCCCCCTCCCTCCCTTTCCCCCAGTGCCCCTTCCTCCCATCTCTGAAGCATCCTTTAATGTGTATATCAAACTTTCCTCTGGGTCCTCTTCTCTGATGAAGTGTAAGGACTCAGTGGCAATTCCTAGAACTCTTTCTTGTGTTCCCCTTAAGTATAGGAATACTATTGTGACTGTTAATCCCTTGCTTCTAAGGATCCTAGTGCCTTTAGTCCATGCTAGACTTTGTGGGGTCAATAATGTGTTGGTCATTGCGCAGATCATGCAGAGTCCTATTATGATTGCTTTGGCCTTAACTTGTGTGGAGTATCTTGCATATCATTGCTCCTCCCATCCTTGTGCCCTTACAATCTTACCGCCCCCCCCTTCCACAAATTTCCCTGAGCTTCAGGATGGGGAGAGATTAGGCAGGCCTGATTCCAGGTGGTTGATATAGAGTCTCTGATGTTCTGAATTATGGTTTGTTGATTTTTTTTCCAGTTTTGCTGTTTCTGCAATGCCCTTGGTTCCATCAGGGATGGGGAAGGAGGGCCTCACCAGAAACAGAGGGGACCATGTTACAGCAGAGAAAATAGGCCATCATCAAGGACTGCAAGTAAGTAATGAGACATCTGGTTAAGTTCACAGACTTTCCTTCCTGATCATTTCCAACTGAGGGGGTACAATCTTACTAGAAGGGGAGGGCATATAGGCTGCCAGATAGAAGGTAACCATTTTGCAAATGGGTGATTGACCCCTCTCTCACCACAGTCTCCTACTTCTATTCCATCTACCTTTGAATATACTCTTATAACAAGACTCTAACAGGTTTTTATCTCTGGCCCAGCTTGTTTTTTTTCTTCTTCTCCTGTATACCGATTGAGTAATGTCTTTAGCAGTAGGGTCTTACTATTGGGTTCGAGAGGGCAACTAATAGCAGTGGCAAATGCTTATTTTGTTTTGGGGGCCTTTGAGGTCTCTCTAACAATGCTTCAGGGGGTAACACTTTCCTAGTACTAGAAATTCTACTTAATCACCCATAGCTTTTGGCAAGAGCATCTCAGGTCAACTGCTGCTCCTTTTTTTCTCTTCCTGCAGGGTACATGGGTGTCCTTCTGGGTATAGAAGCCACATGATAATCTCAGTAACCTCGGGTCTCAGTCTTTAGATTCCATCCACCATTTTTTTTTCTGATATAGCAGCTCTTGCTGACCTGGAACTCCCCAAGTTGCCTACACTGGAAAGCCAATGCTCTTTCCCCATGGCCGTATATTGTTCCTCATTTGTCTTTATTTCCCCAGTGCTGTGATTGTGAACCACTAGGTCTGGCTTGTAATCTGTGTTATTATTGTTAAAAAGAATAACCAATCATCTCTTTGTTTAAAAAAAATAGCTTCCACAGAAGGAACCCTGGGGTCCATAGAAGCAGACTGGCAGGAGGATGAAAGGGAGTGGGAGGAGTTGATGAAGGAATGAGGGGGGGGATGGAGGGAAGCAGGGATAAGTACTCAAATGCAAAAGTAGAAAAATAATAATAAAATTAAAAAAAGAAAAAAAAACTAAACCATAAAAAAATAGCTTCCCAATGCTTATAAGACTAAGCTCGAATTCTCTAGCTTCTTTCCTCTTCCTTGCATCGTGTGGTCTGAGTCAGAGTGTCATGGTGCTCTTGGTCTGGGATCTGCTTTCCTTTGTGTACCTGCTGCTCTCATCCTCCTTCTTCAAGACTGAGGTCAACTGTCAGTGCCTGCCAAGTCTTTATAAGTAACCCAGACCTTTCTCATCCACCCAGAACTTCTTCTCCATTGAATTTATTACCTTGCAACTCAAAATCAGACATTGTCCCCTCTCTGGGTCTCAGTGAGCCTGTGAGTGGTAGTGTGAGATGTCAGATCTACCTTCCTGTGATCTAGAGGGCAGTGCCTGAGTGAGCTCTGCACTGACTTTGGTCCTGGTCAACAGCTTTGGGAAGGCATGGAAAGGAAAGTAGAAGTGATGACTTGGAAAGAGGTGTGAAGCTGTGAGTCCTACCATCATATCTGCCTTTCTTCCTGAAAATGTTCTTTTCTTACCCTTTGGAATATTCTCGAAAATCTACTTTTTCCAGCAGTGTTTCCTGGTCCTCTGGAAGTAACAGAAATGGCTCCTCTATTCTATAACACCCCAACCTAGGGATGTACATATAGCTTTTGCCCCTAAATCTGCTTGAGGAAGGGATCAGCTGTTGTAGTTTATCCTTTAGCAGAGAGGAACTTAAGCCAATGATCTTTTCTCATGTCTGTATATTGTTCCTCATTTCCATTAGAATTGTTGCTCTTCATGTACAGGGCCTGTGTTCAGAAGCTCTAGGTGAGAGCTCAGGATAGGCCCAGGAGGGAGGAACGCTTCCTTCTCCCAGACAATAGCTAGAGAAAGAACCAGAGCACACTGTCAGAACTGGAGAAGCCTTTTGAAGCTCATCTAGACCTCTACCGACCTATTTGTCCCACGATAATGCGTTTGGGAAGCAAGAGCTCAAAGTGCTTGTCCACAGTTCCCTAGCAGATCAGAGGAAGAGATGGAAACAGACCTCTATCCATTGCCCTACCCAGCCCTCAATTACCAGCCCTTAGTGCCTTATCTCCGGACCCATCCTGAGCTGCTTTGATGGGAGTCAGAGAGAAACACAATCTCCTGTCCAGCCACAACTCTCTGGACTCTCAAATACCTTTCCCTCAGAATGATTTCTCAAGGTAGCCTCAGCTGTTTCTGCCCACCTCACCACTGCCTATTTCTTTAGTGCTGTCTTCACAGCATATGCATGTGGGGCTCCTGCCTTTCCATGTGATATGAGATGTATCCTTCCTGTGTTCTGTGTCCCATGTCTTCTCCTAAAATAGCAGTCCAACTGACAGATTGACTGACTGCCTGGTTGATTGCCTAGCCAGCCATGACTGGCTGACATACATATGAACTGTCCAGCTATCTGAATGACATTGTCCCACTGGCTAATAGAGATTGACAGTTGATGGACAGGCTGACTGACAGACGGATGAACTGCCAGATTGACTAGCTCTGGAAAAGCCCAAGAGGATCTAAGAACAACAGCACACCAAGTAGAGGGGCAACACATACTGGGGGTGCCTTGGCAGGGCTCCTGTCAAGACACCTCCAGAAGCCTGTCACCAATGAGAAAGGGAGGGAGGTGGTAAGGGCTGGGGGCACCAAGCAGCTAATAGAAACCAGATGTGCTCCTGGCCGGCCTCATGGAGAGCGCCTACATGTAAACCTGACCTGATTCCTTTCACTAAGAGATTCCTGGTAGGCATCTTGCAGAAAAGCAGCCAACAGCCAGAGGGATGGTAGAGGGGTGCTCCCTCCTGTGAGCACGCTGAGCCTCACTGCTCTGGTTGAAGGTCAGCCTCATCCTTCTCTCTGTCATGGCCTCCATGCAGTTGACATTCAAAAATAATAGACCCCACCTGACTTTTTAGGAAGGAACAGACTTGCAGTCAGCTCCCAGGATTTTGAGCTGGTTTCTATTAAGTTCTTTGCAGTTGGAAGGGCACTTCATTTCTCAGGCAAAGCCTGACAAGTGAAAGTGTGTTTAGGGGCTGCTCTCTCAGGTTTTTCAGGATCAATCATTTCATCCTTTTGTGCCTGTCTCTGTACTCCCGGAGGTGACAGGTACAGACATTGGAGGAGAAGAGAAAGGGCTCCTCCCCTTCTTTCTCAGAACCTTCTCTCTAGAAATCTAGTTACCCAACAGGGAGGAGGCTCACGTTTATTGGGGAAGGCCTACAGTGATTCAGAGGTGTTCACTGCCCTCTATGGTCTTCCAAGGGGGACAGACTAGGGCAGTAAGAGAGGTGTCTGGACCAGGACAGTGAAAGAGATGGCGGGAATCACACTTCTAGACTACTGGCTTCATAATTGTAGTCATAACTAACACAATTTGAAGCTCTCAGGCCTATACAAAGCAATGTGATTAATAAGGAAAGATGTAAAACAAATTAGCATGTCAACAAGCAAATTGTTCTCAGGGCCATGGAGCCACTACAGCCAGGCCGCTCTATCGATAATCTTACACTGCACCCTATACCTGCCCCAACAACTTTTTTCTTTCCCATTTATCTTCTGATAAGTGCCAGCTGTTACCCACAGAGCAGGCAAAAAGAGACGGCTAACCAGGGAAGGAGAAGAGTCATAGGCATTTTGCAGTGAGGGGTAACAGAAACCACCTGCCTACGAGTTAAGGGACATAAGCTTTAGTGTTGGCCTTCCAGGTCAGTTCTATGATGCCCATAGCTTAAGAGGATACACATTCTGATACAACATGAAGAAGAACTTCCTGGAAATTCATGCTGCCCAAGGAGGACATAGTAAACCCCCATACTGGAGGTGTACTAATCAAGCTCAGCCTTTGTTGGGATGTTCTTGAAAGAGCTCAGGCATAAAACAAGGAAGCGAGAGAAGATTTCTTTCAGCATGGAATATAGGACTCTGTGACACTAGGCAAACCTCTTGACTGGTCTAGATCTTGAGTTTCTCATCTGGAAGGAAGTTATAGGATTCGAGAGGTGGCTCAGGGGTTAAGACTACCTCACAAGCAGAAGGACCTGAGTTCAGACCCCAGATTCCACTGGACTGGTGGCAGCCTGCACTTCTGGCCCTGGTGGATGGAACCTGGGAAATCCCAAACCGAAGCCAAAAGGAGGTAGAATCAATCCAGGATGATTTCCAAAGTCACCCTTGGACCTCTACAGGGACACACAGTGCCCTCTGATACAGAAACACACACACACACAATAAACAATTCTGTAAACAGAAAGAAAAAAGTTATAGTGGTTATTTTGCATTGCCATAACCGAAATAACTTAAAGGAGGAAAGGTTTATGCTTATTCACCCTTTCAGAGGTCTGAATTCAACATAAGGAAGGCAAGGTGGAGTTCTGTCATGGTGGCAGGAATATGTGAGAGAGTCTGTTTACATCACAGTGGACCGGGAGGAGGAGTGCACGACAAGAAGCAGAGGTCATGCATCATGTTAGAGGTTTGCCTCCAGTGACCTCCTTTTACCAGCCACCTTCAGCCTCTCCTAAATGCTCTATCTACAGTCTTTCAACACAGCACCACTAGGTGGGGAACAAGCATTCAAAACATGCCTGTGGTGGACACTTCAGATTCAAAGCACAGAAGTAATAATCAACTGTTCTGACTCACCTGTCTCACAGTAACAGAGAAAGGCCCCAAGGGGATGTTGTGTGTACAAATGCTATGAGAAGCACTGAAGCTTCAGTAGGATACTACTGGGAACCATTGCTTTCACAGCACAATGGAGTGGGTGGTGCTGCACTGCTAGGGGAGCATGCTTTCTTCTGTACCTGCCAACTCTCCTAGCTGCTAAGGCTCATCTCCTTACCTTTGGTAACTGACCTTCATTAACTTTATCAGCCTTACTTTACTATTCCTTTAGGCTATTCAGAGTTATCATATACGTTTGTGTGTGCATGTGTGCATGTGCGTGTGTGTGTGTGTGTGTGTGTGTGTGTGTGTGTGTGTGTGTTTTGCTTCCTTCCTTGTTAAAGCAGCATTTAACTCTTCATTGTAAACTTCTTCCCATAAAAAAATTCAAGGCAGAAGTCAGGCTGTACTTCACCAGTTCCAGAACTAAATGATACATACTTTGGGCTTGGTTATATCACCCAGATGGTGACATACACACTATACACACTAGAAACAGTGCTAGCCTACTCCCTCATGTTGGAAGGGTAAGCATACAGAATTAGACAGACATCTGAGATTAATGCTTGAAGAAGGGAGATGAAGTCTAGCCAAGATCCTACCTTAGCAGCAGACTGCTCCATGCTGTCACTAACACTACCACCTCTGGACACTTGCTCCTGTGCCAGCAGATTCTTGGCTCTGCTCTAGCTATCACATTATCTTCTCCTGATATGCAGGGGAAACCTCTGATAGGCTGTATTTAGGTCACAAGAGTGTAGCTGTGATTGTCACAAAGGGGAAGTGTCTGTCTTCCTTTGGCTTCTGGTGGACTTCCTACCTGTTTTAAGAGTACCGTCAAACTTGAAGGGCATTCAAATACTGATCAGTTACCACTGCTTTCTCCTGCTCCTCCCCAAGCTTCATTGTTTTTCCTCCTGTTTCCAGCTTCACCTCATCCTTTGGCTCTGGTGCATTTTCCAACCTGTGGCCTTTCAACAATGAATTCTGACTTAATCTCAACAATATTATTGCAAAGTTCTTTAAATAACACCCCACATGCTCCTCCCACCCCACCTAACAGCATGGCTTCATGCTTTTTATGAAACACTCTTCTCATGGGTTAGCATCCACACTTCACTCTCAAAGCAATTGCCAGTTCAGGCTGGTGGCTTGCTAGGAAGGACAAATAGTGGGACAGGAGCTATTGGGAGGATGATCGAACTTGGATCTGATGTTACAGGTGAGGAGATTGCCACAATTCTATTTCTGTGTCTTTTCTTTGCACGTGTGTGTGTGTGTGTGTGTGTGTGTGTGTGTGCATATATCAGAGGGCACTTTATGTGCCTGTGAAAGCCCAAGGGTGACATCAGGAATAATCTTAGATTGTACTATCTCCTTTTGCTTTGCTCTGAGATTTTCCAGGTTCCACCGTCCAGGGCCAGAAATGCAGGTCACTGCCATTTTCACAGGTCATTTTTATGTGGAATCTGAACTCAAGTCCTACTGCTTTCAAGGAAGAGGCTTAACCCCTGAGCCATTTCTCCAGCACCACATAGCTCAATTTCTTACCTTTATCTGAAGTGCAATGGATAGGAACTGAATTTGCTAGAAATCTATTCCAGAAGATCTATTCTTGATGAAGCTGTGCAGGAGCTGGCCAGCATCTAGCTCAATTCAGCCTTGGGCTCCTCCAGATTGGCAGAGGTTTTCCTTGAGGATTCCAAATCTCCACTGCTTTTAGTTGCTTTTCTTTGTGCTGCTAAGAATGTGGAGTGATTAAAACTGATTATCAACTTGATAGGTATTAGAGTCACCTAGGACAAGTTTGTGGGAATGACTATAAGGAAGTATCTAAATTGGCTTAATGGAGGTGACAGAACTAGCCATACGTGTGGATGACATCACTCCATACTTTGGGTCCTGGAGTGAATAAATGGAAGAAAGTAAGTTAAGTACCAGCATTCACCACTCTCTGTTTCCTGAGTAATGATGTAATGTGGCTGACCAGCTGCCACCACATCTTCCCCGCCATTATTGTCTATAGCCTTAAACTGTGAGCTGAAATAAGTCCTCCTCGCTTAAAGTTGCTTTTGCTATGTACTTTATCACAATGATGAGAAAAGTTGCCAATACAGAATGGAATCCAGAGTCTCCTGCTTGCCTAGCAAGTATTCTTCCACTAAGTCACACTCTAGGCCCTCTACCTTCAGATGCTAGCCATTGTTTATACCTTCCCATAATTATTTTTATCCCATGTGACAGTTTCTCTGAATAGTGCTCATAAATTCATAACCAAACAGCTTAAAGGTGGTACCAAAGGATTTCAATCTTGCTTACAATTGTCCAGTTGCATCTCTTAGTACAGCTTGTCAGGAGAGCTCACACCAACACCTGGAGACAAGGAAGCTGGCCTACGGTATCCACAGGACTTCTTTTTAAAATTTTTCTTTATTATTTATTCAGTTGTGCATGTGTGTGTGTGTGTGTGTGTGTGTGTAGAACCACGGGCGAATTCGGGAACCACCACGGACACCTCCATCTCCTCCTTGTTTACTCTGCCCCAGGATTCACAGGCTCCGCCCTACCAAGGCCAGAAACGCAGGCCGCCCCTGCTTCTTCTGCCCGGCATCTATACATGGGGTCTAGGATCCGAACTCAGGACCTTCTGCCTGCAAGACAGAGGCTTAACCCCTGAGCCACCTTTCCAACCCCCACAGGACTTCTAAGAAAAAGAAAAACTTCATTTGCCAGACAATGTGTTTGTATAAGTATGCCAAAGAATGCTACCTCCTTGAATTATCTCCCTCTATCTTATCTACCTGCTCAGGGAAATATCCCACCCATCAAGGGCTAGGCCATCCCCATCAATTAGGCAATCTCCTCTAGGCTGTTCAGGGCTTAATTCAACTACTAATTTTTCACAACTGTACCCAGAGTTCAATTTTTCTTTTTTTAAATTTTTTATTTCTGAATGTGTGTGTGCATGTGTGTGTATCAGAGAGCACTGTGTCCCTATCGAGGACTAAGTGTGACTTTGGGAACCATCCTGGATTGCTCTACCTCCTTTTTGCTTTGCTCTGAGATGTCCCAGGCTCTGCTCACCAGGGCTGGAAATGCAAGCTGCTGCCATTTCTGCTTGGCATTTTTACATAGGATCTAGGATCTGAACTCAAGGCCTTCTGCTTGTGAGGCAGAGTCTTAACCTCTGAGCCATCTCTTTAGCCTGAGCTCAATTTTTCAAGTTGACACATGTATCTAACTACCATACATCAATAACCAGGACTTGAGTTTGGACCTAGAACATAGGCTCAGATGCCTCAAAAATTATTTCTAATAGAGTCTCAGGTGGTGGTAAGGTGACTCATCAGATAAAAGTGATTGTTGCACAACCATGACAGCCTGAATTTGATCCCTAGAACCCACATAAAATAGTCAGGTGCTGTGAGTTGCATCTGTAACCCCAGAACTCCTATAATCCTAGCACACCATTACCTATGTATTTCATGAATAACTGAATTACCATACATATATAATGTATAATATGCATTAAATATGTATTATGTATAATATACATTAATGTATAATATACATTAAATTATTTACTCCACCTATCATGTAGTACATAACTGATGTAGTTTATATAATATTCTAATACATAAATATTGAGTCCCCATTTAAAGTGCCCAAACCTGAATATGAATTAAAGCACAGCATCTAAATAATCTTACATAATACATTTTAATGACTTATTAGACATACACCATTTTATCAAGCCAATACTTGTTCACCTCCATTGTTACACTCTAATCTACTATTCTCCATGAAACCATTAACCCACCCACTTGTCCTATTAATGTGGGATAAGGGGCAGGACAGGAGAATCAGTCAGAAGCCTACATATGAAGCACAGCAGCAGAGATAATAAGAGAGAGACAGTGAGATGACTCAGTGGTACAAGCACTTGCCGCACAAGTATGATAATCTGAGTTTCATCCCCAGAATCCATGTAAAGGTGGATGAGAACTGACTCCACAAAGTTGTTTTCTGACCTCCACATGCACGCTGTGCACACATAAGGAGAAGGAGGAGAAGGAAAGAGAGAGAGAAAGAGAGAGAGACAGAGAGAGAGAGAGAGAGAGGAGAGAGAGAGAGAGAGAGAGAGAGGGAGAGGGAGAGGGAGAGGGAGAGGGAGAGGGAGAGGGAGAGGGAGAGGGAGAGGGAGAGGGAGAGAGAAAGAAAGAAACCAGAGAGAGCCTGCATTAAAAATAAAGGGAAAAGAGAGAACAGATTCCCCAAAAGTTGTGCTCTGACTTCCACACGCACACTGTGGCACGTGTGCACCAGTGCAAATAATGAATAAATAGAAATTTGTCTTTTTTTTAAAAGTCTCACCTTTAATTTCACTATTCCAGAGTTAATTTCAGGGGATTGTGACACAGACAGCAAGCTGCCCAACTAAGATTTATGTCATGCGAAGGAATTTTTGATCCAACTACTCAGCTAAGGACTACACTTCCTGCATCAATAATAGGCATCAAAGCTGGTTTTGTTGCAATAATAACTGAGGAAATTGGTAAGTGTCACTTAAAGACAGAAATAGCTAAATATCTGATGTGTCTTCCTCACACTCTCTTCATTTCCTTGTGACCTTGGGGCCTTTGTTGAAAGTTACAGAATTACAAAGTGGATGATGCTATGTGTAAATTATAACAAAAAGAACTGAGCTTTCACACCCTTGCACACTGCAATGGGCTGAGAAACTAACATTTAACTTTTACTGTGTTCATGATTTGGGAGTTGGTGTTACAGGTGAGGTGAACCATGAACAGAGTGACAAATAAATACCTTGCACCATAAATGCAGTCCCGTGTTATCTCCTGTACCCCATAGCTAAGTGCTCTGGGTAGTACCCTTTTGAACCATTCCTGAGTCCTTGGAAGGCTGTCAGGCTTCTCTTATGCCTTCATGTTCAATCTCCACGTGGCAAGCTGAGAACTTAACATATGCTTTCCTAGTTGTTTCTCCACTCCAAATAACTTATGACAGTTCTCCACTATCTGTGTGGGAGCTGTTTCAAGACACAGTGGATTCCTGAGACTTTAGATAATACCAAATTTCATATTTTGCATATTTTTCTCTATATACATAGTGATGATAAAGTTTAATTTATAGCAAAGGTACAGTAAGAGACTAACCACATAAAATAATAATTAAACAGAACAAATACAGCAATGTATAGCATCACAATTCTTGTACTTTGGACCTATTATACATAAATAGGGATTTTTTGGCATAGCTACTGTGATATTAAAGAGTCACTCTGATAAGCAAGATGACTACAAACTGCCTTATGAATGGGTAGAATATCCTGCATGAATATATAGTGGACTAAGAGATGATTCACATCCCAAGTGGGAACGAGTAGATTGACTTGAGATTTAACCACATAATCAGAAAGACATATTTTTTTCCTGGAATGTTCCACTTAATATTTCCAGACCATGCTTGATGATAGACAACTGATACTGCAGAAAGAAAAACCACAGATAAGAGGGGAGTACTATACACTAAAATCAGTCATTATCCGTGGTTAAAGGATACTGTGCCTTCAAGCAATGTGCTATATCAGGGATGGTACTCTGAGAACCCTTTAACATGACTCTTCATTATAGTATCTAAGACATTTCTTTTTGAAAAAAATCATTATTTGAAAAATATTATATATTGCATAATTATTATAATACATAAATTATATCACAATATTATGTAAATATACTAGTATAATAGAGCCATTTTTCAAACACATTCATTGGTGATTTGCTACCAACTCTCTCCTACATCTACCCCCTCCCAAGCAACCCACAACACCTAGATGTTTTGGTGCTGTGGTGTCATCATCCTCAGTTCTCTTGATCTCATAGGACTCAATGTTGGCTTGGGTCTTCCAGACAAGTTGTATCCTGTGCTCCAGGGATGGAATTCCTTGTCTTTCCAGAAACAAACTGATTCCTTGTAAGAATTATTTACCTCTGTCTTATTTTATTTAGAGAAATCTGCCTGACTTTTCAGAAATAATTTATTTATTTGCCTGAGAGAGGCATGCACATTTATGTCATGGCACACAGGTGGAAGTCCTGGCACAACATTCAGAAGTCAGTTTTCTCCATCTGTCATGGGGTCTCCAGGGATTAAACTCAAGTCACCAGATTTGGGAGGCAATGCCTTACCCACTAAGCTGTCTTGCCAGTCCTGTTTGACATTTTTTTTTAAAAAAGAGAAATTTTATATTTGAACTAATCTAGAAAATTCCCAATGCAAATAGTGCTCATTCTCGGGTGAAGCGTTTGTTCCTGAACATGACCATCCCCCAGAGATCTTGACACCAAATCTCTGTGGCATGCACCACATTTCTTTCCTATTAAGAAAAAATCCCAAGGACCATTATTGTTGCTGCTGCATCCACATTGTCCTTCACTCCAGCTCTATTCTATAAGCAATTTAGGAGTCACAGAATTCCACCTGTACTCACTTATTCAGTGTATTTTTTGCTTTGTTTTGGTGCATCTACACTGTGCGTGTGTTAATTCATCATTAATCCGACATGGGCCCCATTTTCTGACCTCCCATGTAGTCCCCTTATAATCCTTTACTAAGGGAAAATGTCTTACACAGTGCAAACAAGGAGAGTTAAGTCTTTGCCCGGGTTGCTTATTCCAATCTGGAGAGTTATCACTCTGCCCTCTTCTTCACCTCTTTTGGATTAGCTCCTCTTTTCAAATTAATAGTCTGGGCAGTCCTTTGTTCTCCCTTTTCAGGGCCACCCACAAAGTTGTCCTCTCCTAATGCACAAAGATTCCTTCCCTCCCCTCTTTTCCTCTTCTCTCCTCTTCTTTTCTTCTCCTACTTTTCTCTCCTTATTTCTCTTCTGCTCTCTCTTCCCTACTAAGACTTCTTGACCTCCTTAAACTCTCGGTTCTTTTGAGATTCATTTTTTTCTTTTTGGCTTAAGGTTTAAGAACTTCTGTTATACTATTCAATCTTGTTTGCCTGCCCTGGATAAAACAAGAAAGGGCTCTGAGCTCTCTTGCAGGTTGGAAAGGGAGATGAAGGAAAGCATTCTCACTGGTCTAGCTTCAGGGTCAAGCATTTTACAAGACAATCAGATCTTTTATACTGACAAGAGTGACTGCCTCTTAGTGTGTTCCTTGTGTGTAATGCTGTAAAAAAAAAAGAATCTCCTATTGATTAGCTTCTCTTTTGATTGTATCAACAAAAGGTCCTCTTCTAGTATGGTCCACCCTCAGAAAAAGCTCCAGCAGGCACCTCTGTGCATGGTATGTTACTATGAATTTCTGGTCAACTTCTCTAGAGTCTGTCCTATTGCCATCATTCATTCCATTCATTTATTAAATACTCACTGTCCCAGTCCCTGAGCAATACGTTGGGGATATAGAAAGTAAGATATACTTCCTACTCTTCAGCTATGTCCTGACTTGTGGGAGAGAGACTCAATGAGTGCAGACAAGTGTGACATGCCACAATCAGTAAAATAAAAGAAGGAAGCAAGTAAAATGAGGGAAGGCAGAACAGGCTCATCTAGTTAGCCTGGCTATAGTAAAATTCCCCATAGAGGGAGACACTGAGTCAAACCACACAGAGGCAATCAATATTGGAACAGAGAATGAGAACATTACGCTGCAGGCTAATGACTTTGTAATTTATTGCTATTGGAACATAAAGTCTGTGACAGGGCAGGGAAAGAGATGAAGCTGAAAAGCAAGATCAACAGAATTAAGGAAGCTGGGTTTGCACCTGACTCCTATAGTCCAGGGCAGTGGTTAGTTGGCAAGAGAAAAGGCCTTGCCAAGTTTGAGTCTCATACAGCTAATGCTGTAGTGGAGGACAAGACACAGTGATAATGGGAGTTGAATTTCACAAGATTTGGGTGAGAGATGAAAATGAAAATCAGACTTGTATTGATTTAATGAAAAGAAGGAAATTATTTCTTGTCAATGTAACAGGATAATGCAACACCTAAAGAGGTTTATATTGGGCCTGGGTTTTTCAGATGTTTCTCTGTAGGTGTGGTAGAGTAAGTGGCAGAATTTCTACAGGTTTGTAGACATTTTAGGACATCCCCAATCTCTTCACACACACACCTGTTGGTAGAAGATCAGATTGCCTCTAAGTTACAGAGGTTCCAGGCCTAAGGAAACTGGAACTTAATGGAGTGGGATGCCTATGGCTAGGCAATCTTCTGGTCTAGAGGATTGACACATGCTATCCCTCTGATTTCTGGCCCAAAGGGCTTTCTTCACAATAGACCCATGTGGGACAGGCCAGTTTCAGAGTCTGAAAGTCATCATGATAAGGACACCGGCTGTTGAGAGGCAAAAAGTTATGGGAAGTTGGAAAATCAGGTCCTCTTATGGTAGTGGAGTCTCCACAGTTCTCTCCGGTGTCCCATTACTCTTTGTGGCTGGTTTCACATCTAACTTACTGAATACAAAGGACATTTATGCCTTTTTAAGAATCTCCTTCTCCAATGGGGCTAGGGCTGAGAATTGTGGATTCCAGATAGATAAGGGATTGAGAACACGGACTTGGAATGCTGGTTGCCACAACTGGAAGGCCTCTCTCCTATCTCCTTAGCCATGCAAACCTGGAGAATGTATTTAACCACTCAACATCCCAGCATTGCAGCATTGCATGCAAAATAAAGATACTGACCTTCAGTTGTATAGACTGAATTAGGTTTAGGTCTAAAGAGGTTAAAATAAGTGTCTGGCACCTAGGATGCACCCAAGAAATAGATATGCTATGTTTGAAATGGGCTCTTTTGCCAGGGAACTGAAGGACAAACCAATGTGGGATAGAAACAAGGGATCATATTTCTCGGTATGCTGCCTATTTGCATGGTGACTTGGAGGCTTGGGGACATCTACAGTGATCACTATGGTTGTCTAAGCATGAACTTCTCTCCTTCCCTGGGTTTCAGGTTTCTAACGTAAGCATCTTGCTCGATATTCTGAAAAACCAGAGTCAAAAGATCTCAAGAGTCCATGAATAAGGTGGTGACACTGGTGGGGTCTTTGGTCTTTCCAAGGGACAAGTGGAAACCTGTGATGATGCTTAAGATACTTCAGTCTCTGCAAGGCCTGTGGCATGCTGGTTCTGGCACTCTTGTCAGTGCCCACAGAAACTGAGAGCATTCTTTTCTCTGGTCCTCAGCGAGGCTTGTAGGTGCTAAGGTAGAGAGCTGCTGGAAAATGAGTTCCTAGGCTGACGGGTGTCACCCCAACCGCTCTGCCTTCCCCTTGGGTTTAGGATCTGGTAGCAAATCTTTGGGAGTAAAGCTCTGGGATGTAGTGTTTACTGTTCAAACCCACAAGCATTCAAAGCCCCTGCAAGGTAGCCTGCTCAGTCTGAACTCTTCTTTCTGTGGAGCAATTGTGATAGCAGCGCTAATGACAACACTACATTTATCAAATGCCTCCTGGGGTCGCAGAGTCGCCTGGTGAAGAGTGTGAGCTTTGGAGCCAGAAGATCTGGGCTCAAATCCAGACACCGCCAATTTATTTTTGCATCTTTATTTAGATGTAACTCACACCCCACACATTCACCTGTTGAAAGCATGCCATTCAATGACTGTTAATGTTCACCGCCCCCACAGTCAATTTCAGAACACTTTCATTATCCACACCATTAGCAGTCACTCCCCATTCCCACCCCAAAACCTGTTAAAAACACAGAGCCATACTTTAGTTCAAGCCATAAAAGCAGATTCCATTCAGAACTCTCGTGATAAGGGAAAGACACTTCACACCAGAACTTGGCTTCATTTTAAATACGGCAAAGACAAGTGGGAGCATATACCCCAGAAGCAGGTTTGGTGACATGGTGTCAGTGGATGGAAAATAACTGAGATCTCTACAGTAGGGTCATTATGGTTGAACTTTTGAAAATATTTAGCAAATGACTTGGTTTGGAGCTCACTGATCCTACAAAAATGGCCAAGTGGCAAGCCTTCATAATCTTCCTGTCTCTTCTTCTCCAGCACTGGGACTACAGATGCATGCTGTCATGTCAGACCTTTACATGGAAACTGGGATTCCGAAATTCAGGATCTCGTGCTTGTGCAACAGGCATCTAAGTGACTGAGCCATCTCTCTAAGCCCTACACGTGACCTTGGGAGAATATAATCAGGCCACAGAATTCATTCTGCCCCTTCCCTTCCATTCTTATTCTTTTCATATATTCATAAATTTTAACTAATTCTCAAAACAAAAGCCACCTAAATCAGACACGACAGAGATTCAGACCATTATTTATCCTGAAGCAATTTCCCTCCCACTGTAAGGACATGGGCATAATTCATCCAAGTTCTTTGCCATTTTGTAAAACATTGTGAAATTCACCAGGTGATCTGCTTCCAAAATGCAATGGCGGGAATAACACAGAGCTAACATTTCCATTCCAAATAGTAGGAATAGGAAAAGAAAAGAATAAAGACTCCCAAAGAAGTCTGAAACCCAATAGGGCAGACAACATTATATCCTGAAGCTGGAGAGTGATCCTTTCTGACTCCCTGTCCTACTTCCTTGACATCCTGGGGCAGGGAGGCTCTCAAGCTTCAAGTCTCATGCACAGGCTCTGGTAGCGCTACAATGCAGGGATTTCAGAGACAAGTCTGCCCTCAGCTCTGTTGTGGGGACTGCCTCTGTCTGCCTCTGAGGCACGTGCTTGCCTGGACGTTTTAAAAAAAAACTTTAGGGCTGGAGACATGACTCAGGGGTTAAGCCTCACAAAGATCTGAGTTTGGATCCAGGATTCCAGGTAAAAAAAGCCAGGCAGAAATGGCAATGACCTGCTCTTCTGACCCTGGAAGGAGGAGCCTGAGAAACCCTAGCAAAGCAGCAAGGAGGTGGAGCAATCCAGCATGATTCCTAATGTCATCCATGGGCCTTCACAAGTACAATCAATGCCCTCTGATACACACACACACACACGCACACACGCACGCACACGCATGCACGCATGCACGCACGCACACGCACACATGCAAAAAAAATTCTAGGTCTAGGCAGCCATGCAACATAACTTTTTTGTACTAGAGATGGATCTCAGGACAATCAACAGCATTCATTCATTCTTTCATTTATTCATTATGTATTTATTTGTCTGTTTGCTTGTTTGTTTAAGGCAGCACCTCACTAAGATGCTCATGCTGATTTTGAACTCCCTTTGTAGTTCAGGTTGGCCTGGAATTTGCAGTCCTCCGGCCTTAGCCTCCCAAGTACTGGGGATTAGGAGCTTTCATTATTGTACCCAACCTCCGCACACTTCTTGGACTCTGTGCACCTGCAGAGTTAGTGCCCCATGAATGCAACCGAGGTTCACTGCTTGCACCTGCAGAAGCAGTGGCCTGAGTCATGCCACAGACTGCTTGAGCCATGGCTAGGATGACAGAGGAGTATTGTGCTAAAAGTCAGAAAGCAGGGACCAGAGGTGGTCTGGGCAGTGAGCCCATAAGAATCCTGACACAAACTTTTAAACTATTCTTTTCACAAGGCCCTGATATAGAAACCTGTGATGGGAGGGATAACCTTCAAAATCTGTGAATTGCCTTCAGAATCATATTCCTGTCATCTTCATGAATAGCACCAGACTTCTTTTTTCTATAGCAATATATTTCTCCAACAGTTGCTTGTCCATCCACTTAGTTTTATTCTCCTAAACAGGTTTTTATATTCTTTGCTTGGCCAGCCTGAAAATTTTCCGATATTCATATCTACTTTCCTTTTAATTAGAAATTCCATGTGTGGGTTATGTCTCTTCTTGTATGTTAAGAGAAGTTCCACAGCACCCTGAACACTGCATCTTAAGAGTTTTCTGTTACAAAACACCCTGGTTCACTGCTCTAAATTCTATCTTACACAAGCCCTAGCTGGACCTGATTCAGCCAAGTTTTTTCTTGCTTTGTTGCAAGGATGATCTTTCCTTCAGTTTCCATACCTTGCTCCTGATTTCTGCCCAAGACCTCATTAGAGCAGTCTTGACTCTCTATTTCTCCTGGTACTCTGGTCCACCCACCTAAGTAATCACAGAGAAGACTGGGGCCCTCTATACTGCTCTGATCATCCTCTGAGACCTCACCAGAATTGCCATCCATGCTCCATTCAGGGGCAGTACAGGATTTTCCCAGCATGCACTTCAAAACTGTTTCAGCCTCTGCTCATCACTCAGCCTTACATTTTTAGTTTTTTGTTACTCTACTAGTCTGGTACTAATGTCTGTGTTAGTCCATGTGTGTTGCTGCAACAGAATACCCAAGAGTGGATAATTCAGAATGAACAGAAAAAATTTCTCACAGTGGTATGGCTGCAAAGTCCAACATTATGGCATCAGTACCAGGTGAGTATCTACTTATGTTCTTTCATGGTGAAAGGCAGAAGGACAAAAACAGATGAACAGTGTGTTCTCTTATGGAAAAAGAAAGAAAAAAGAAAACGAGTCTATTTCATCTTGTAAGCTCTTTTATGGCAGCTCCAGTCATTAAGATTTACACACCTTTTAAAAAGGCTCTACCTTCCAAAATGTTTGAATTTGGGGTTAAGTTTCCAGTGCATGAGTTTTGGGTGACATATATACAGTAATAGGACTTTTATAGGAGTTTATGCATTTTATATTAGCTATATTACTTGATAGCACACAGCTGCCAACAGTATTTCCTTATAATTCCTCGCATATCTACATGGTCAATAGTTACGCCCCTTCTTTCATTCCTGAGTTTAGTAATCTAAATAATCTTTCATTCATTGTTAGTCTAACTAAGGCTTTATCAGTTTTGCAAAATTTTAAAGAAGCTTATTTTTCGTTTTATTGTTTTTCTTTACAGTTTTTCTATTTTATTTATTTCCATTGTAATGAGTATTTCTTTCCTTTTGCTTGTTTTGGACTTAGCTTGCTCTTCTTTTTATCAGCCAAATACTGCTGAATTTCTTAACATGCTGTCCTGAGCAGGTCAATCCATTCCTCAGAGCACTAGTTACATGTTTTCACAAAAAAGCTGAGACTCACCTCATAGGATTATTAGGAAGCTAAAATAAAGTATAGATGAAGTATTTGGTGCTGGGCCTGGCACCAAGACAGTGCTTAACAATTGGTAGCTTCTGTTACTTTTTTGCCAGGTCCTGTATTTGGCACTTTTTCCATGTAATGCTGCAATTACACCTCATGATGTATTGGAAAAGTAAAATCAATTTTAAGATTAAATATACCTTTTGCTCATGGCCAACTCAAACACATTTGAAATCTAGAAAATGGTGTGAACCATTTCTCCACTGTTACTAGCTAATAATCCTTTAATCCATAGATCTGCCTCAGAGGCATGCTTGGAAGGCTTTCATCTCTCCTTTGGTATTCCTTTGCCTGCACTTCATCCCTAGGTCGTGAGCCTGGTACTGCTATCATGATCCCTTGGTCTTTTCAAGTCAGCAGGAATTTCCCATTCTTCAGATGAAGCAGCCTTCAGAACAACACATCTCTATTGCATCTATCCATTTCCTCTTCCCCAATTCAATTTATTATGGTGATAAATGACTTCCTCACCTGAAATAAAGATGTAAGAGGAAAATTAGATGACTTAGTGTGAAAAGGCCTCACTCTTCCAGCCAGAAATAAGGACAATGAAGAATAAACGTCTTGTGAAATCCTTTGGCACCTCTGTGAAGAATATAGCCACATTCCATATGAGAACCTATGAGACATCAGAAGTCTTTTCATAGTATACAGAAACTAGTAACATGAAATGTGTCTTCCCGAGCATATGCAGTTGTAGATCAGCCATCATGCTGGACTTCCCAACATCTTTTAGAAGGCACTGTTCTCGGGTCTTCTGTGTCATAACCACTCTATGTTTCTGATAAATCCACAACAAAGCAGCTTAAGGAAGCAAGAGGTTTTCTTTTCTCTTACAATTGCCTGTACAGTTCTTAACGAAACTTGGCAGGAGAGTTCACACCAATACCGGGGACCGAGAGTTCTGGTCACACCATATCTACATAGCCACAAAATTGCTGAAAGAGGGACAATTCTTGCCAGACTAGCATGTCCTGCCCAATATACTGAAGGATGTCAACTTCTTCAACCAGTTTTCTCCATCTTATCCACCTGCCCAGGACTTAGACCCGGCCACCATCAATCAGACAATCTCCTGCAGGCTTGCCTAGGGCTCAACTACTAATTATTGACTCTGTGTCCAAGTTTCAAACCTTTAAGTTGTCAAACCTTTAAATTGACACCTCCACCCATCTATGACACAGTACTAAGAAGCTCTCTTCTCTAGTTGTACTTCTGTTGCAGAAGCATGCTTGTCTTAAAGGCTCCAATTCTAAGGAGTCTGGAGAATGTTTTGTGGAAAGAAGGTTGCTAATTCCTGGTGCCTTGGAGACTTCTGCTCAAAAGTTGTCTTGCCATGGGCTGGAGAGGTGGCTCAGTGGTTAAGATTCAGTCTCTCAGGCAGAAGTTCCTGAGTTCAGATCCCAGGTTCTGTGGAAAAGGTGGTGGCCTGCATTTCCATTCCTGGTGGGCAGAGTCTGGAAAAGCCCAGAGCAAAGCAAGAAGGAGGTAGAAACAATTCAAGGTGATTCCCAAAGTCACCCTTGGTCCCCCACAGAGCCACATGTACCCTCTGGCTGGCGCGCGCACACACACACACACACATACATACACACACACAGAGTAAATAAAGTTCAAAAGTTGTCTTGCCTTCCCACTTTCAATGCCCACATTCTGTCTTTTACACTGAGAATAGGCTGGTAATATGGCCACTGCTGTTGTGTAGAGTTCAGAATGTTCTTTATCCTGACTTCTTTCCTAATTTCCTAGGTTGTTATGATGCATTTTGCAAGTGTTTCTCAAAGTGAACTCACAGGCCAGTAGAACTACATTCACCTGAGGACTGACTGGAAATACAAATTCTTAGCTTCGTCCAATACCTATCCAATCACAAATTTGAGGGGGTGTGGGGGTGGGAGAGGGTGAGGGGCTGTTGAGGTCGCTCACCAGGTAAAGGCACTTGTTTCCAAGCCTAACCACCTGTATTTGATCCCTAAAACTCACATGTTGGAAGAAAAGAATCAACTCCTATAAGCTGTCCTTGAACTTCTTTCATATGTATGCCATGTCATACACACACACACACACACACACACACACACACACACACACACACGGTGTGCACAACAAATAAGTAAATGCAAAATATTAGGGAAATAAATTTTGGTGCAATTCAGCAATTTGTATTTTAATCTAGAGGTGGTACTACTGTCTACTTGAGTTTGAAAACTTGTTGCATTAAGGATCCAAATACTACTGCTCTCCTTTCCATCTTTATTTTGTAAAAGGGCAAGCCTTCTAAGCAGTTTACTACCAGAGCCTACCAGGTAGACTATATAGGAAAAAGTTTGTCTATCTCTATTATTTCCCAAAATTGTTAATGAATCTTGCTAAGGCAGACACAGTATGATAGAAGATATTCATCCAAATCTAAGAGGAAATGAGTTTTTTCATGATATTTCACTTCAAATTGAAAACGCAAGTTTTTCTAACTGAGTTGTATGTTTAGCCCATATTTTTTTTATTATTTCCGCTCATACAAACTTAATAGGTACACTGGTTCCCTCCCTCCCTCCTCCTCCCCCCGAACCCCGTGTTCCCCCTCCCCTCACCCCTCCCTCCCCATCCCCCAGTACCTTCCGCCCCAATTCCCAGAGAGTCCTTTAATATGCATCCCTGACTCTCTTCTGGGCCATCCTCTCTGATGATGTACAAGGACCCAGTGGCATTTCCCTGAACCCTTTCCTGTGTTCCCCTTAAGCATAGGAACACTACTGTTAGCCCATATTTTTAATAGCACATATTAATTATATGTATTAAGGTGGTTCATTATATTGCATATATGCATCTTATGATAGACACAAACCTTTTTCACACTCACTCTCTACATTAATCACTTAGAAAAGAGAGAGAGAGAGAATATTCTCTTTCTATGCCTGGTTTATTTAATTTAGTGTCCTCAAATTTCTTCCATTTTGCAACAAATGATAGAAGTACATTTTTCTTTATGGTTGAAAAATACTCCATTTTGTATACATGCTATATTTCTTTTATTGCTGTTGCTGGATACCTAAGCTGATTTCACATGTTAGCTATTGCTGTTGGATAGTTGAACCATATGGAGAATCTGTTTTCAGGTTCTTTTGAGAAGTTTCGATATCATAGTACTGATGTATTAATTTTCGTTTCCACCAATAGAAAGTTCCTCTTTATCCACATCCTCAGCATTATTGATTATTTGATAATAATCATTCAAATTGCAATGAGATGGAATTCTATTGTAGTTTAAATTTGTCTTTTCCTGGAGGATAATTTTTTTGTTTTGTTTTTGAATCCAATTTGCTAAAGTTTTTTTTTTTCCACTCATACAAACTTAACAGGTATACCGGTCCCCTCCCTCCCTCCAACCTCCCACCACCCTGTGCCCCCTCCCCTCTCCCTTTCCTCCGTATCCCCCAGTGCCTTCCCCTCCCATCCCCGGAGCATCTTTTAATGTGCATGCCAAACTCTCCTCTGGGTCCTCCTCTCCGATGAGGTGCAAGGATCCAGTGGCATTTCCCAGAACCCTTTCTTGTGTTCCCCTTAAGCATAGGAACACTACTGTGGCTGTCAATCCCTTGCCTCCAAGGATCCTAATGCCTTTAGCAAATGCTAGACTTTGTGGGGTCAATAGTGTGTTGGACATTGCGCAGGGCATGCAAAGTCCAATTATGATTGCTTCGGCCCTAACTTGTGTGGAGTATCTTGCATATCATTACTCCTCCCATCCTTGTGCTCTTACACTCTTACCACCCCCTCTTCTGCAAATTTCCCTGAGCTTCTGGATGGGGAGAGATTAGGCTGGCCTAGTTCCAGGTGGTTGATATAGAGTCTCTGATGTTCTGGATTATGGTTTGTTGATTTTTTTTCCAGTTTTGCTGCTCCTGAAATGCCCTTGGCTCCATCCTAATGGGTATTGGATGTCACCCCCTGGCCAGAGATAAAAAGCTGCTAAACTAGAGTCTTGTTATAAGAGTATATTCAAAGGTAGATATAATATAAGTAGGAAACCACAGTGAGGGAGGGGTCAATCACCCATTTGCAAAATGGTTCCTGGAGGATAATTATACTGGATTTTTTTTCATGTATTTGTGGGCTACTGTATTTCTTTTTTTGAGAAGTGTTTATTTACATCATTAATCCATTTTTAACTGGATTTATTGAATTTTTCTGCTTTACCTTTTAGTTCCTTTTCTACGTATTAACTCTCTGTCAGACAAATAGTTGGCCAATATTTTTTTCTTTTCCATTGTTTTTCTCTTCACTCTATTGACTATATTCTTTGGTGTGCAGAAGCTTTTTAGTTCAGTATAATTTCATTTGTCAGTTTTGCCATTGTTTCCTGATCTTTTGGGGTTGTATCCAGAAAATCACTTCCAAATCAATGTCTTGGAAATGTTTCTCCTATGTTTTATTCTAGTAGTTAAGAGCTTCAGTTCTTACATTGAGGTCTTTGATTCATTTTGAGTCGATCTTTTAAAATTTTTATTTATTTGTTTATTGTGTGTGTGTGTATCAGAGGGCATTGTATGTGCCCATGGATGCCCAAGGGTGATTTCAAGAGTTACCCTGGATTGTAATTACCTCCTCTTTGCTTTGCTCTGGAGTTTCCCAGACTCCACTTTCCAGGACTGGAAATACAGGCTACTACCATTTCCACCTAACATTTTTACGTTGGATCTAGGATCCGAATTTAGGACCTCCTGCTTATGAGGCAGAGGCTTAACCCCTGAGTCATCTCTCCAGTCCATACAGTTGACATTTTTAGACAGGTATGTACCATGTATTCCAAGGCTAACTTTGAGATCATTATACTCTCATCTTAGCCTTCAGTTAATTTTCTACAGACTGAAAAATATTTTGTACATTGTCAAGTTTCAATCTTTTATATCAACTCATCTATTTTCTTAAATCTAGTTTTCCAGCAAATGTCTTTATGATGATAACTTCATTTCTTAGTACAACCTTGGCTGCTTCTTTCAGGTTTTGATAAGCAATGTTTTCACTACTATTAACTTCCAATAATTTATAATCTTGTTTTCACTTCCTTATTAACACATTAATTTAGAATATGTTTTAATTATCAAAAGTATAGATACCATTAAAGTCTGATTGTGCCCTCTTCATTAATATACTGAAATGTAATCACTAATATAATGATATTAGGAGGTAAGGCCTTCAGGAGGAAATTAAATTGTGAGAGCAGAGGCCTCATGATTGATATTAATGTCCTTATAAAAAAAAGCTTAACTAGCTGCTCCAACTTATAAGGATGCTACTCAGTGAAGGTTTCTCCTAATTCTTACTTCTCGAAGAATTCAGCTTCAGACCCAGACAGTTAAACAGATGTTTAACAAAGTAGAATGTGTACTCCAAAGAAAGATTAGAGTGGTTTTTTCCAAAGTGCGCATGCGCACATGTTTGTGTGTGTGTGTGTGTGTGTGTGTGTGTGTGTGTGTGTGTAGTTACCGTAGCACATTGGGTTCTGCGTAGTAGAGTTTTAAGTATTTTATGGTTCCCTCTTTTGTGTCATGACATTGTTAAGTTCCTTCTCTCAGATACCACCTTTGTTTCACCCCACTCTACTGTTCATGCTCTGAGGTCAAGATGCCCTGGTAGGTTTTACTTCCCTCAAGATGTTCACTGATGAGCATGCATGGTTGATGGAAAAGTGCCTTAATGCCTTAATTTCTGAGGGAGTAGAAAAAATCTAACTGAAGCTGTAAGAATGATGAGCCACAAAGGGAGCATACTAGCCAGCAGGAAACACAGTTACTAAGATATAGCTGCAGTTACCTTGGTTACCTTGTGTCTAGCTCCCTTTCTACCCTGTCAACATGTACCTAACCACAAAAGGATAGCTTTACAAAACACCTTCCTCTCTCCTGCTCATGTCTGTTTATCTCCCTACTATAACAGTGGCACAAAGAGCAGCATCCTACCAGACATCAGATCTACTGGCATCCTGATCTTATAGATCTGCCAGAACTATGAGAGATATTTTTCTATTCTCTGTAAGTTACCTAGTGCATGGTATTTTATTATAGAAAACCAAATATACTGAGATGGGTATTTATCTCTTTTTTATTTCTGAAAGTTATTGTATTGTGCTTAACAGTACACTCTTTATAACAAACTTTCATTTCTTTCAAAAGTTTAGTGCATACTTGTAATCTGATAAATTGGGAGGCAAACTGAGATAGGAGGTTTACTAATATGAGGCCATCTTGACTACAAAGCAAGATGCTGTCTTGGCCTTTGTTTTATCAGGATAGTGGATTGATATAAATAGTCCATATGCATTTGAAAGACTATTGTTTTACTAATGTCTACGAATATATATGTATATATTCACACATACCTTTATCACATGGACCATGAACAATAGGTTGCTTAAATTGTTAGTATCTGCCTACTCTTAATTATTTTTATAAGTGTAGAACTGAGTGTAGAACTGCATTTCGAGTGTAGAACTACAAGTTCTCTTTATAATTATTCTTTTATATATTTTGAAGCAGTTTCCTTAGCTGCATATGATATTTACCCTTAAATAAAATCTTACTGATGAATTGTTTCTTTAATTAATGAAATTTCCTTGTCACTTTTAATGCTATTTCATCTGATAAGAATAATGCTTACTTTCTTTTATTTGTATTGTTGGATATCCCATTTGCTATCCACTTGAATTATTAACCTTTCCATGTCATTTTGTTTGGACTATTATTTTCCTTCTATGTTCAAACTAGAACTTCTGTGATTTACTAGGTAAATTTTACCTCTTCACATCAAGTTTTATTACTAATATATATGGACTTATGTCTGCCTTGCTTTGTGTTTTCTATTTACCTTGATTTCTCTTTGTCTCTTCTGGAATGAGAAAGCAATTTTCCTTGCTCAACCAATTTGAAATGCAAGCATTCACAAATAGCAGGATTGGAAGCTCAGAGAGATGGAGTGTTTAATTTAAGGTTATATGCCTTAGTGTGATCCTAGTAACTTGACGCCTTCAGATGACTTTGATAATGTTAAAATCTGATTTACCTCAAAATCAACTGTCTTAAGACTTTTGGAGTGAGACAGGATGTAACAATACACTCTCATGGCAGAAAATGACAGCTAACATTTATTGAAAACTGATCAAAAAAAAAAAGAAAACTGATTATGTGTCAGGGAGTAACCTATACACTGTCATCACTTTGAACAAAAAGGAAGCACAATATATTGGTGAGGTATACCCATGAGAAAGTTTCTATTGTCCAGTATTTGAATCATTCACCATCTCTATGATGGACATAACTCAAGTGAGCCCTAGTCTTCCCAAACAGATCAAACAGGCTACCAATGCCCACCTTGAATGTTTTTCATTTATTCATTTAACCAATAGTCATCAAACATTTATTACACACTATGCATTTGTTTATAATCTCTTTGAACTTGTATTCTAGCATGGAAAGTGGATAATAAACAAGAAAACCACAGAAATTAAAACCAAGTAGTAAGTTAGTGATAAGTTCATAAGAGAATGTAGAAGAATGTATTACAGTGACAAGGCATTTGGTAAGACTACTTTAGGCTGGTCAGCTAATCCTAGTGATAGGAGGAAGTCTGTGCTTATCTCCACCGATCCACAGAGGGCAGATCTGTGTATCTGTCTATAGTAAGGGGAGATGAGAGATGGTTGCTTTGAAGAAGATACATTTGGATCTGAGAGGCTGAATAATGAAAAAAAAAAAGAACTATTTGCCTAAAGCAGCAGGCATTTCAGACAGAAGGAATAGCCCTCGAGGTGGATTTTGGTATGTTTAAAGCAAAGCAAGAATGCCAGTGTGATTGAAAGAAACTGGATAGACAAGGAAAATAGTGGGAGAAAAAATTCAGAGGTGTTACTAAGTGACAACATTAAACAGTGACCTGTAGACCACAGTTTTCTGTTAATTTTGTTCTGAATGTAATAAAAGCCACCATATTTCCAGTATTTTATTTTGACTTTCATTGTTTTATTTTGCTTTTAATCATTTTCTTTTCTACTTTTTCTCCCCATCCCATAGGGTCTCACTATGTAATTCATTCTAGCCAAGATTGTCTATGTAGCTCTAGCAGGTTTTAAAGTCTCAATGCTCTTGCCTTACTTAGACTCCTTAGTGCTGAGATTATAGGCATGTACAAGCACACTCGGATATAAAAATACTGTCTTTTACACCACTGAGATAGAATCCAAAGGCTTTGCACATGCAAGATGAACACCCTTTCATTGAACTCCATTGCTGGCCTTACTTTTGAAACATATAACATATGATAAGTTAGAATTGTAAAATGAACCTAGCATGTAGTTTCAACAATTAACATATGAGCAGTTTCATATATATGCTTTAGCCGCCCCATACACACTGAGTTATTGAGTATAACTCAGCACATCCTTTAGTCCATAAATAATCTTAGTATACATCTCCAAAAATGAATCTATATTTTAAAATATTGACAAAGTATGTTGCAGTGATTTATACATGGCTAATGTATATTTAAAGGGTCACTCTGCCAGCTTATGAAGAACAGATGATAGGTACTCACAGGTGGCATTGAAAAGACTAGTGAGGTTTCTGCAGTGGTTCAGCAGATACTTGGTGATAAATCTGGCCCAAGAATAGCACTGGAGGTGGTAATAAGCTGGACCTATCTTGTAATTAAAAGGTTTTTAACAGAGCTTCTGCTCCAAGACCACAGTCATCTTTGCCAGCATTATCCAGAATTTTGGGGGAAACACGATGGTCTTGGGGAGCTCTCTCTTTTGGTTACTTTGTAGGTCACTCAAACCATGTGGGCAGAGGTGTGCAAAAGTTTTTTTTTGCCTGAAGTTTCTCAAACTAATAGTTTATGATGTATGTGCTGGATGCTGATTATGGTGTAGTAAAATACTCCTAATACTGCTAGGATGTTCAAGACACAACAGTTGATCTGTGATCTGGGTTTCTAGTTAAGCTTCTGCAAAATTCACTGAGATCAGACTTCTGAAGGCCTAAATTATAGTGCTAGATTGGCCAATAAATAGTACTATAACCAAGAAGGGAAAAGTAAGAACAATTTGGAAAAGAATTGACTATAAGATTTTATCTGGGGACTGAACTAGGATAGATGACATGGAAAGTGGGAGAAGATGTAAAAACACTTCACACGGCTGATGCCAAGAAAGCCAATGACAGGCTGAAAAGCAGTCCACGCTGCATGATGAAAGCAGCTAATGTGTAGGTTGCAAATCATTCATAGTATCATAAGCCAGATTCAGCTATTTTGTGTGAGGTTTATGTGGAGATGGGGATGGCTGATACCAGCAATCCTGTCAAACAAGGTGTAATGCTGGCAGGTTCAATCCTTTACACATCTACCTCTTTCAAGGTTAAGGATGAAGATGTATGTTTGCCAAATTCTTTGGTTCCTTGATAATCCAGACCACTGTTAATTTGGCCAGTGAAAAGGAACAAAGAATTGTTGGATCATTCTTGTACAGTTGTGATGCACAAGTTTTGGGGCGTCCTAGCTTATTGTTTTGAAGTATAGTGAAAGTTGACGTCATTTTCCCAAGGGGTATCCATCAACAGTAGCTCAGAACCAGTACCCTCTGGCCACGCCACAAATGATCATAAGTTCCTATAGATCCAGATTCTGTCCTTTTCAGTACTGGGAGGAGGAAGTTTCTTGGGGTTTTACCACAAGAATATCTCTCCAGAAACCACATAGTTGGTCAGTACCTCACCTATTTGCAAGATTGGTTGTCCATCTGCCTGAGAGACCCACATTAAGGGATGGCAACATTATATCAAGGTGAAATCTGCTACTCTTCAACAGGAAAGGCAGGAAATGAGCTATTGCAAATGTCAGAAATTTACCAAAAGTCAGCATTAGTCAGGGCCTTTGGAGGAGAATTTCCAAACAGGGCCTGGATTATAATGATGGTGAACAAGATGAAAATGATAGTTGTGATGGTGATGTTGATAAAAGAGTGACTAGTATTTATTGAATACTGTGTACCAAACATTATGACAAATGTGTACCACTAAACACACATACATATACACACATGCACTCATACATCATTATCGACCCTTATTACAGTCCTTATTTTACTGCTAAAGAAACTGAAATTCAGAAAAGGTAACTAATTTTTCAATAGTACCATTTAGTAAGTGGCTGAACTCAAACTCAGATACATTTATTCTGTTCTCATAGCTCTAGTTTTTAGTTCTCCACTGAAGTAGCCATTCAAGGTGTTTGTGTTAGGTATTTTGTTCCTTTCTGTGACACCACCAGGAAAAAGCAACCTAAAGATTTTCTTTTTCATTTTGGTGTGTGATTTGAGGGTATTGCCCAGTATAACAGAGAAGGAATAGTGGTGAAATCAACTCTAGTTGTGGTGGCAGGAGTGTGAAGAAGCAGGTAACATGGTGCTACAATTGGGATGCAGAAAAATGAATGCTGGTGTTCACTCACTTTTTTCTTTGTTCCTTTTCTTGCAGTCTAGGATTCTTGCTTAGACAGTGATACTCACGTTCAAGATGTATGTCCTCAATTAAGCCTTTCTGTAAAGACTCTCACTGACACACCTAGGACTCTGTCTTCTGTATGATTCTAACTCTCATGTTGACAATGAAAATGAACCACCACAGTGTTCATTCATGATATGGCAAATATGCAGCCAAGTACCAGTAAGGTCTATTATACCAGTTCCTGTGGATATAACTGGATGACTTGCTGGGCTATACTGTAGCCTGGATGAAATTTGACTGGGGGAAAGAGTATGTCCAGGCATCTAACTATCCTATGACATAGGTTCATTGCTGCCTTTTCTAGCATAAATGCTTGGCTTTAGGTTGTAGATGGTAGGCTAATCTAAAGCCATGTGATTTTTTTGCTATGGAAAGAACTTAAGTAATATTCCTAGCCATTCTGGAAAACAGTTGTAACTTCTAGTTCACATCCTAGCCTTATTGGGACCACTTGATTACATTTCTCATTTCTAATATCTGAGACAGTGTGTTGTGCAACACCCTAGACAACTCTTCCTAAAACTGTTCACTAAAATGCGTTACATCACACTAAATAGTTTTGGGAAATACTATGGAATTCTAAGATGTAAAGGGCAATCAACCCCACTTTGACTCTTAATGGCGTATCACCTAAAATTAATTTGTTATAGTTATTGTACATGGTACTATGTTATATAAGGTAACTAATTTATAATGATACATTCTTTCTAATATGCTCCTCCTTTCTCACCCTTCTTGTTATTACTCTTTGTTCCCCTATATAGTTTCACTTCTATTTTCATGTCATATATACATCTGCAATTTTATGTGACTATGTAAAATCTAGGAATCACAATTGAGAGAAAACATGGCATTTTTCTTTTTGAGATTGGCTTTATTAGCCTAATATGATTATCTCCAAGTTGCATCCATTCTTCCATAACTAACATAATTTTTTTCTTTGTGATTACAAAAGTTCCATTCTGTATATAAACCACATTTTATTTATCTATTCCTGTGTTTTGGGACACCTAGGTTTGTTCCATAACTTAGCTCTTATATATGGTCCTACAACAAATATTTATATGCAGTATCTCTGTGATACGTTGAATTAAGGTCCTCCAGGTAAATACCTAAGAATGGTAAAGCAGAGTCTTATGGTAGATATGTTTTTTAGTTTTCCTTGAGGAACCTCCAATTAGTCCAGTGACTGGACTAATTTACATTCCAACCAGCATGTTGTGCCATTTGTTTTCTCAATGGCTGAAATTCTGACTTAGGTGAGGAGTTCCAAAATAGTTTAATTTGATTTTCTCTGATGACTAGTGAGGTTGAACATTTTTTCATATGTTTATTGACCACCTGTACTTTATCCTGTGGTAAATTTATTGGTTTAGCTGGTTGGTTTGTATTAATTTTTTGAGTTTTTGTATATTCTAGATAGTAATACTCTGCCAAGCATATAGCTAGAAAAAACTGTTCCCCCACTCCATAGGCTGTCTCTTTGCTCAATTATTCATTTACTTTGGTGTGCAAAAGCTTTTTAAATCTCACGAGATCTCATTTGTCAGCTATTGACCTTATTTCCTGAGCAACTAGAATCCTATTCAGGAAGTACTTGCTGTGTCTATACCTTAATTTGTTTCCTTACTTTTTCCTCTAACAGTTTCAAGACTTTCAGATTTTGTATTAAACTCTTTTATCTATTTAAAATTTTTTTTGGTAAGGACAAGTCTCACTGTATTTGTCCTTACCAGACCTGAATAATGATTGACATACCAACATGCCCCCATAGAATATTGGGGAACTCAATACAGTGGAATCCTTGAGGACTAAAGCTGGATGAGTGAAGGGAGATGTCCCTATTAGTGGAGTGGCCCAAGGAGAGGTAACCCAGTGTGCCACAGAGGCCTGAACCTCCACAGGAGTAGATAGTCCACGGGCAACCCTGGTATCCATAGAAGCAGACAGGCAGGAGGGTGGGATTGATGGAGGGATGAGAGGGAGAGATAATGGAGGAAAGCAGGGAAAAGCACTCAATATGTTTGTAAAATAGAAAAAAAAAAAAAACACAGTAGACAGCCCAGAGGGAGTCCTGGAGTCCATGAGGGTGAGAGGGAATGGAATGGATTGAAGAAGGGAGGAGAAGGGGGACGGGTGAGAGAGGGGACACTGGGAAGCGGGGATGAGTACTCAATATGCTTGTAAAACTAGAAAAATGGAAATTAATTAATTAATTAATTTAAAAAAGAAATTGCTTTTTGTGCAGGGTGAGAGGTAGGAATCTAACTTCATTTTTTTGCATGTCAATATCTATTTTTCTCAGCGCCATTTGATGAATAGGCTGTCCTTTTTTTTCAATGTACATTTTGATATTTTGGTCAAAAGTCAGGTGACTGCAGTTGTTTGGGTTTATATGAGGTCCCTTTATTTTATTTTACTGATATATATGTCTGGTTTTGTGTCAGTACCATGCTGTTTTTAGCCACTATGGCTCGGTACTATAACTTGAAATCAGTTATTGTGATACTTCCATCATTATTCTGCTAAAGATTGATTTATCTATTCGAGGCCTTTTGTGCTTCCACATATATTATAAGATTTCTTTTACTATTTCTGTGAAGAATAGCATCGGAAATTTAAAAGTCTTTTTGGATTTAAACTTGGTTGCATAAAGCCATTTTCATGCAAGTATACATATTCTCTGAGCATATTCTCCCTTTTTGTTTTCCCTCCTTTCTGTTAGCACTCTTTGTTCCTCTAGACAATTCTTCTATTCTCATGTTACCTCTGTGTGTGTGTGTGTGTATGTGTGTGTACATATATGTGTGTGTGTATATAATCTATAAAAATCTATCACCTTCAAATGAGAGAGAGATCACAAATATTTGTCTTTCTGAGATTTAATTTAATATGATATATACAATTACATCCGTATTTCTTTAAACATTATAGCTTCATTTTTATGTCTGGAAAACCTCCATTTTATGACAAGAAGTATAAATTGCTGATATGCATACGAAAAAATGTTCAACCTCATTAACCATCAGAGATATGCAGATTAAAACTATATCAAGATTCCATTTTACCCTAATCAGAATGACAGTCATTAAGAAAACAAATAACAAAAATGTTAGTCAGGATGTGGACAAAAAGGAAATTTTACACACTGCTGATTAAAATGTACACTAGTTGTCACTATGGAAATCTGTATACATGTTTCTTGAAAAGCTAAAAATAGGGGCTGGAGAGGTGGCTCAGGGGTTAAGCCTCTGCCTTGCAGGCGGAAGGTCCTGAGTTCGGATCCTAGACCCCACGTATAGACGCCGGGTGGAAGTGGGAGGCGGCCTGTGTTTCTGGTCCTGGTAGGACGGAGCCTGTGAATTCCGGGGCAGAGTAAACAAGGAGGAGGTGGAGGCGGTCCATGGTGGTTCCCGAATTCGCCCGTGGTTCTACACACACACACACACACACACACACACACACACACACACAATTGAATAAATAAAAATAATAATAAAAAATTTTTTAAAAAAAGAAAAGCTAAAAATAGACATTAACGATTGAATGATTATTGCATTGAATCTGTAGATTGCTTTTTGTAATATAACCATTTTATTTTCACAATATTGATTCATCTAATCCATGAACATGGGAGGTTTTCTTCAACTTCTTTCTTTAATGTTTTAAAGTTTGAAAGTAGGAGTCTTTAACTTTCTTGGCTTGAAAGTAGGAGTCTTTCACTTTCTTGGTTAGGTTTATTCCAAGGAATATTTTTGAGGCAACTGTGAATGGGAGTTTTTAATCTCAATCTTAGCATGCCTGCTATTAGTATATAGCAAGGCTACTTATTTTTTGCATGTTAATTTTGTATCCTACAACTTCGACAAAAGTGTTTATCATATCTAAGTGTATTCAGTGGAGTTTTAGGATCTTTATTTTTAAAAAATAGAGTCATATAGTCTACAAATAAGGATACTTGGACTTTCTCTTTTTTGTTTTTTTTTGCATTCTTTTATTTTTAATGTTGCATTCATGAATATAGTGAATTCATAATATTTTCAATGTTCATCCCTTAGTCCCAAGTCCATACCCCCTCTTTTTCTTATTTATATCTCTTTTACTTCTTTCTCTTATTTTATTGCTATGGATAAGACTGCAGGCACTTATGGAATAAGAAAGGAGAAAATGGATCCACTTGTGTTGTTCCTGATTTTATTGGAAATGCTTTGACGTTTTCCCCATTTAATACAGTATTGGCTGCAGGTTTGCTGTACATAGTCTTCATTTTGTTGAGATATGCTCCTTCTATTCCTAATTTTTTCAGTGCTTTTATCATAAAAGAGTATTAGATTTTTATGAAAAGTCTTTGTGCATCTTTGAGATGACCATGAGATAATTGTCCTTGAGTACTCATGTGTTGTATTACATTTATTTATTTGCAATGTTGAACCATCACTACATGTCTAGAATGAGCATATTTGGTAGGAATAGGTGCATTCTCTTTCATTTATTTCCAGGAACACGGTACCATACACTATAAGTACACAAAACTGAGATTCTCTTGGTTCTGCTCCAAGTATTAAAACACCTACTCTGTTTGGCTTTCAGTGTAACTCTTCTTTTTTTCTTTTTGAGATAGAGTTTTGCTGTGTAGCTCAGGATGACCATGAACTTACCATGTAGTCCAAGCTAGTCCTAGATTTTAAATCATTCTACCTTGACCTTCTGAGTGCTACCATGCCATTGTGCCCTGCTTTCCATGTGACCGTTCTTATGAAAGCTAGTGTGAATATAAGTGGGAGTGGTCATTTTATGTATTTGATGGCCTTTACTTCTCACTTCCACCTTGATATTTTCCATAGATTCTCTAACTATACTGATTAAAATTCTTTATTATATGCTGTTTAATATATGCTGCTTAAGCTCATAATATTGATTTATGCACTCTTAGTGATACATATGATCTAATTTATCTGTCTTTAATGACTTGGGAAAGCAACCAAGGACACAATCTACTAAGTACAATAGAACTAGAAGAAATTACGAGTCAGAAAACAATGTGTCTTTGCTGAGATTTTGACTAGAAAAACACTGACTTATCATGGTCTTCATGTCATTAGGACAGCATAGTAATCATTAATTTCATTCACCAGTTATTACTGACTTTCCTCCTTCACATATCATAGAATTGTAATTCCTTATTCCCTTCAATATTAAGTATTATAATGAATTTGCTTTGGCTCATGAAGGAAGAGTGGAATTGACATATGTCATTTCTGGATGGAAACTTTGTTGTCTTTCTATCATAATGCAGCAATCATGGAAATACATAGGGATGGGGACTCTGTCAACTTTAATTGTTGGTGATTATGATGATTGGAGTTCAACTGACTTGCAATGTACACATAACTCTAGCAAGAGATAAACCTTTATTATTTTAAGTTCTTAATTTTTGGATTGTTTGTTACTACAGTCTTGATGGATACAGACAAATCACTGTCTCAAGTAAGACAGGCTCAAGAACTAGGCAAGCATACAAATGGTTCCTTAGGATTTCAGCTTCTCTCGTCCTTCCCATTACCCACTAAGCTCAGATCATTGTATAATTGTAAAGAGTGGGAAAATCAAGCTTTGGCAGTATTACTTGGCTTCAGCACAGTAACTATTAGCAACTACGCTCCTTTAATTAGCTCCAGATTTTTGGCATTAATTCAAGGCAATTCAGAGTGTTATTCATAAAGCTGGACATAGAAAACATTTGGGAATATGGGAGAGTAGCAAGTAGAGAATAGCCTTTCAGTTATCTTTGAGGACTTTGTTGCTTCAAACCAGCTTGAATCACTCATGGAATATATGGCCTGCAACCAATATTGATGATCTTTGCACTTTAGGTCCTTTTTCCTCCCTTTCAGCTCCACCCAATTTTATACTTTGACTTTGTTTTTCTTGTCCAGTCTTGTTCTTACTGTTTGGACTTCATGACTCTACATGTCTCCTATAGATCTTTTTGACTCTTGACATTTTTTTGCTGGCACTTACCATTCCGGGACATAATAGATTAAGAACATGCACAACAATATATTCCATTATTCAGTCCATTATATGACAGGTCCTATGCTAAGAATTACCTCATTTCATTTAATTCTTACAATAACCCTGAGAAATGGACATTATAAGAATGTTTGTTTTACATATTAAAAAATGAAGCTTAGAGAGATAAAGTGGGCTTATGAATGAATGATAGTTCCAGAATTCTATGTACCCATCTTGTGCTGGTCTGTGGGACTTTATCTATAATAGTTAGCAACCATTGCCTGACTTTCTGAAGGAGACTTCACTAAAGGATCAAATGCTGCAGATACTTTGGATAGTTTGAATAATGAATGCTGCCTTCTAGCTTTTGTAATAACTTATAGATAGACTTCTCTAACTCTCTTGGACTAAGAGTCTTTTTATCCTTTTATGAGGATGAGGAGATCACAAGGACCTTCAGTCTGGGAAAACTCAAAGTTGTCTCTGACATCATCACCACTGAGCTAACTTAATTGTGTATCTTAAAGACCCCAAATCCTTTTCCTGAAGTTGAGCCTGACAATCAACTTACAAAATTATCAACAGGACATTTGAATCTTTTGGACTTGGTTAGATTATAGAGGCTTGGCACCCATCTCTGATTAGAATGTTTCAGTGATATATACAACTGAGGTAGGCTCCTCCAGTGAGGCAAGAGTGCATTCCTATCATAAAAAGTCTCTAAATATTGGATGTACAGGGCATTTTCAATCTTGCTTGTGTTTTGCTATTAATAGGGAAGTCAGTTGCAATCAAGATAAGCTTCCTAGAAGGAGATCAAGAAATCCATTGAGTGGTGACTGTATCTCTCAGTGGTAGAATATTTTAATATTTTATTCCCATGCATGACACTCTAGGATTAATCCCCATTATTGGAAAAATCCCCCTCCTGTAAGGCCATTTCAGATACCTAAAAAACTTATCTTACAGAAACACTGGAAAGTCTCCAGCCAGAAGGAGCAGTTTGGTGCAGCTTCCCCTCAGTGTACCTCAATAGAGATGGTCTTCTGTGTAGTTTCCAGTTATAGATGGGTTAGTTATGAATTTCTTTGTCTAAAAATACCATGGTCCAAAAGACTCAGGAAGAACTGTGTGATAAAGAGGTTAAGATAGAGAGTCTTAGAATATCTTCCAAAGATTTGAAGAACAGAAGAAACGTGTGCCTACTAGAAGGTCATGGCTTATCCCAGCTAGGTTCTCTTGCTAGCATTTCAGCCATTATACCACACTACCCACACTGGGGTCCATTCTTGGCATCTACAGACTTCTAGTGGCCATAAATCAGGCTTGGAACTCAAAAGAGCAATGCTATCCATAGACTTTATAAGTCCATAATGCATTTTTCTTGCTTTCCACCCCTATCCTGAAGTTCTTTCTCTAAACTTTTCTGGATATTGTGCCAAAGGCCCTCATGGACAATGGAAAAATTGGAATGTATATATTTTCAATTTCCTTTTTCACAGAACTAAGAATATTCATGGAATGCAACAAATTGGGGAGTATACTAAAATGCTATACAGTTAATCACATTTGATGGGGGATGTATTCTGCCTTGTAGTTGGGTATTTAATCCATTCACATTCAATATTACCTTGCTAGTTTTCACATTTCATATCATTCTTTTCTTTTTTTTGTGACAAGGTCTTGATATATAGCTCAGATAACCCTGAACTTCCTATGAAGACCAGGCTGGCAAGTCTCCTGAGTACTAGTTAGGACTATAAATATGCACTCAGTAGTTTATTTTGTTATTCTTCTATGTCATGTCTTTTATCTCTTTCTTCCACTACTACTATCTGTTGAATCAAATACATCATCTATGTTCCTTTGTTTAAACTAATTTTAATCATACTTTTGATGATTGTTTGGTAATTACAATAGGTATCATAATTTAAAACAATTTTGTTCATATCAGCACTAACTTAATTCCAACCATATAGAAATTATATAACCTAATATAGTTCATTTCTATTTCCTCTTTTATGTTACTATCATCATATCTATTCTATACATCACCAATAATTTTATAATTATTATTTATGCATTCATTTTTAAAAAGAGTAATGGGAAACCTCATTATGTTTCTCAGGCTGGTCTCAAATTCCTAGTCTCAGGAGATCCTTTCACTTTAGCCTCTCAAGTAGATGGACATAAGATGTCATGTCTTGTGGTAATCAGCTTTTGAATTATGAAAAACATAGAGGAAATTTGTATTTGATACTCTTGTTTTAATCTATGTAATTGCCAGCACTTTTTTTATTTCTATGTGTGGATCCAAGTTACTATCTAATTTTCTGTTTATTTTTCATCTTGAAGGATCTCTTTTAAACTTTTTACAGTGCACTTCTGTTGGCAATGAATTCTTTCAATCTGTGTTTATCTAGGTATATTTTTATCTTTCATTTTTGAGGTGTAATTTTTCTGGATATAGTTTTTTATCGATATTCTTTTTTTTCTTTTCAACATATAAAGCATGTCATTATGTTATCGTTTGGCTTTCTTTGTGACAAAAGTCAGAGACCCCTTTTACATGACTCATTATTTTTCTCTTGCCATTATCAAAATTTTGTTCTTTATCTTTAATCAGTCGATTATCATGTGCTTTTTTGTGAATCTCTGAGTTTCCCTATGTTCATTGAGTTTCAAGAAGTTGTAGATTGGTGAGAAACTTCTATTTCTTCAAGTGTTTTTCTGATCTTTTCTTTCTCCCCTATTCTAAGAGCCTTCATTGCACATACATTGGCATGCATGATGCTTTCCCCCAGATTTCTCAGACTCTTAATTTTTCTCCATGTTTTCCTCTTTCTGCTCTTCAGACTAGAGAATCTCAATTGACTATGATTAAATTCACTGATACTTTCTTCTGCTAGTGTCATAAGGCACAGGTGTCAACTTGACAGTTGAGGGTTTGCATTCTGGGCACACTTGTCAAGAATTAGTAGTTGAATTAAGCCCAAAGCAAACCTGAAGGAGATTGTCTAGCTGATGGGCAAGGCCCAGCCCATGGTGGGTAGGATTAGGCCCTGGAATAAAATACAGAAAGCTGGTTGAGAGAGTTGGCAGCCTTGTGTACACTTGGCCAGACATGCTGGTCTGGAAAGTAAGGATCATCCCTCAGCCATTATGTAGAGATGGTGTGGCCAGTTTCTTCAGCCTTGGTGTTGGTATGAGCTCTCCTGTCAAGCTGGACTGAGAACTGAAACCAGAAAATCATAAGAGAAACTAAATCCCTTGTTCCCTTAAGCCGTTTCATGGTGATTTATTAGCAACCATGCAGGCTAACTACAACAGCTAGTTCAATTGTGCCATTCAACCCCCTTTCACTTAACTTTCGACTCCAGAACTTGTGTTTGTTTCATTTTTATCCATTTCTTTTTATTGATATTCTGTGTTTGGTGAGACATTCTTCTGTGTTTCTTTAATTATTCAGTAATGGGTTATGTTTTTCTTCAAATATCTTCATTGTGCTTGATCTAAAGTCTTTCTCTAATGAGTGTTATATTCTTATATATAGTATGTACTGGGTATATTTTTTTGTTTCTTTACATCCATGATGTTTTTTTTTCAAATTAAACTGGTAAGGTAATATATTGCAGTAACTCTGGTATGAGATCTACCTCCTAAAGTTTGTTATTTTTTTCTAAGTTTATTGCTATTCCTGTTGGCATTTTTGTTGTAATTGTAGCTAATTTGTATAGTAAGTTTTCTGGATTAGTTCTGTAGATTTTGTGTTCCCAGTGTCCTGTAATCGTTGAGTTCACTGATTTTTTTTTAGTTTTTGTTTTTATTTTTAAACCTAATTTTCTAGCCATCACACTTGAGTCATTATAATTTCATGGTCAGCTAATGATCAGTCAGGCCCTTTATATGCCTTGAGCAAGTAAATCACAGTTTATCAAGAGGATCTGTGTATGAAGGCTTGCCTTCACATTGCAGGCAGTTCACAAATCAGCTTTAGTTTTCACTTTCTGCTTGCCAAGAATAGCCAGGGTTGAGTGAATGAAGACTTCTTTTCCTGATCCACTCTGAATGTGTGCAGAAAGAATTTTCCATGTGCTCAAGAGTACGTTGAACCTTTCCAATGTTCCCCATGGTCATCTAATCTAAAAGACTTCTTTTTAAGTTTTTGACCAGGGTCCTGTTTGCCACAAATAACATCATAACTACTAGAAAGTTGATATTTTTATGATAACACCATGGGAATAAGACTTTGCTCACAAGCCGAACTCAGTTAAGTCAATTAATTGCAGTACCCTCAGAACAAAGACTTTCTGGGAAACTATCAGTTCAGGAAAAATTAACTGTTCTTTAGGCACAAGTTTTCAAGGAATCTCCAAAAGAAGTTAGCCCCTGCATTGGCTGGAGTTGCTAGGTTTTCATAGCTACCATGCCACTTGTTTAAGGATGAGAGGGCATCGATCCCAAAGACCACGGATCCCATTGTTTTAAGATTTGAAAGTTTTAGGGCTAGAGAGATGGCTCAGGGATTAAAACCTTTACCTAGCAAGCTAAAGTCCTAGTTTAGATAACTGATCCCATGTAAAAATGCTGGGCAACAACGATGGCACTTCTACCACTGCACTTCTGGAAGGCAGAACCTGTGAAGCCCCAAAGCAAACCAAAAAGATGGAAGAGTAATCTAGGGTGATATTACCCTTGGGCCTCCACAGGTACACACACTCAAGTGTCCTCTGATATATATATATGCACATTCACAACAACACTCGCACGTGCAAACAAAGATTTAGAAGTTTTTCTGTCATATGTACCTTTCTATTCATTCTACCTTTAAGTTCAAAGATCTTAAGTAGTCAATATCTATGGTTTATCAGTGGTTTTCTTTGTTTTTCTGCCAAAGAGGTTTCATGGGTCCATTTGGAAATTGATTCCTATATCACGATCTTTTTTTTTCTCCCACATTTTATTTTTTTCCTAATCATACAAGCTCAATAGGTACCCCTGTCCTCTCCCTCCTGCCTCCCCTCTCCCATCATCCCCCATTGCACTCTCCCCACTTCCTCCCTTCCTTTCTCTCCCCTCCATCCCTCCCCCTCTCCCGGTGCCTCCCCCTTCCTCCTTCCCATCCCCTGGAGAAGTCATGAGCACCTAACCTCCCTCTGAGTCCTCCACAATAGTGAGGGTTCAGGACTCAGTGGTATATCCTGGAGCCCCTTCTTGGGCTCCCCGTTGATATTGGAACTCTATTATGACTTATAATCCCTTGCCTCTAAGGATCCTACTGCCTGCATCCTTCTCTCTTGTGATCCATGCTAGACTTTGGGGGGGTCATTGACATGTCAGCCATTTTGCAGGTCAGGCAAAGTCCAATTTTGGCTGCTGCAGCCCTAACTTGTGTGGAGTATTTTGCATATCGTGGTCCTTCCATCTTTAGGCTCTTACAATCTTGCCACCCCCTTTTCCTCAAAGTTCCCTGAGCTTTAGGATGGGGAGAGATTTGGCTGGTCTGGATTCAGGTGAATAACGTAGGGTCTTTGGTGTTCTGAATTATGGTTTGTTGTTTTCAGTTTTGCTCAAAATCTTTTTTTTTTAAATTGATTGTTTGTTTAAGACAGAGTCTCACATCTCACATTATAAGCTAGGCTGGCTGAGCACATGGCAACCTTCCTGCCTCACCTTGAGTTCTATGAGTTCAGGCATGTACTTTCTTCACTGGATTCTGAGGTATTATTTTTATATGGGTTTCATGTAACTCAGGCTGGTCTTGAATTCACTATGTAGCCAAGGCTGTCCTTGAACTCCTGATCCTCCCACCTCAACCTCTAAACTGCTGAGAGTAAAGGTATGACACATCACAACCATTTAGTGTGCTTCGTACATTTAGTGTGTTTCAATCTATTTGAAAGGCTTTTATGGTGCTGGGATTGAACCTAAGACCTTCAGCATATTAGACGAACACTCTACCATGGAACTTCACCTCCAAAACCCACATTATTTTTATTCATAGTATCCATGTTAATATAGTAACCAAAGAAAAATCTTATATATTTCTCTTTTTTGTGCACTTATATGAATAGAATTGGATCCCAAGTTCAAAAATGAGATACATACTTACTTTTATACTTCAACAATTTTTTATTCATTTTTCGTGTGTGTATGTAAGGAGGGGGAACACTGTGTACCTGTAGATGTCCAAGGATGACTTTGGGAATCATCCTGTATTACTTCTGCCTTCTTTTTGCTTTGCTCTGATATTTCCCAGGCTCTGCCCACTAGGGCCAGAAATGCAGGCTGTAGCTGTTTTTATCTGGCATTTTTTTTTTCATGAAACCTAGGATCCAAACTCAGGACCTTGTGCTTGTGAGTCAAGAGTCTTAACCCTTGGGCCATCTCTCCACTCCACATAATTACTTTTAACAACTACTGCTAAATTGCTTTCCAACATAGCTGTTTTTTAAAAAATAGTATGCTGAGATCACTACCTTTCTATGCCTTTTTCTAACACCTGATATTATCAGTCTTTTAATTTCTGTTCATTTGGTGCACAAATGATACATTTTTTTCAATTTTCATCTCCTTGATTGCCAATATTATCAACTATTTTCAAGTGTTCATTGGTGATTGTTCCTCTTTTTTGTAAACTCTTTAAGAAGTTTATGTTTTTCTTACTAATATGTATGACACCATTATTTATTTTGGACATGAATTCCTTTTGTGTTATATTCATTGTAAATATTTCCTCCCATCCTGATAATATTCAGAATTTGTTCATATTGTTACTATATTGTACAAGTTTTGTTTTATCTTTTTTTTTTTTTCCGGTGCTGGGGACCGAACCCAGGGCCTCGCGCTTGCTAGGCAAGCGCTCTACCACTGAGCTAAATCCCCAACCCCGTTGTTTTATCTTAATGACATCAGACCTATCAATCGGTCTTTCATTGACTTTCTGTACCTCAAGGTTATAAACAAGCTCCCTTTTATTATAGTTAATTCTTCGTAGTTTGGTCTTTTTTATGCTTGCTTTATTTATTTATGTATTTATTTATTTATTTTGTGTGTGTGTGTGTGTGCGAGTGTGTGTGTGAGTGTGTGTGTGTGTTTGTGTGTGTGTGTGTGGGCATGCACATGTGTGTGTATAAGAGGGTACTATGTGTCCCTGTGGAGGACCAAGTGTAACTTCGGAAATCATCCTAGATTCCTTCTACCACCTTCTTGCTTTGCTCTGGGATTTCTCAGCCTCTCCCTACTAGAGCTGAAATTCAGGCTGCTGCCATTTCCGCCTGGGGTTTTAGGTGGGACTTGGGATCTGACCTCAGGACCTTCTGCTTGCAAGACAAAGTCTTAATCCTTGAACCATCTCTTCAGCCCATAGTTTTATCTTTTTGTATTTATTCGCTTAATCTATCTGGGATTAATTTGACATGTGTTATGAGAGATTTAACCCAACTCTCTTTAAAACAAATAAACAATTGACTCAAACCTTTACTTAGAAAGAATATGTTTTGAGCATAAATTTAAATTGCCACTTACATCATATAAAACTTGACAGAGATACATAAATCTGCTTCTGGATGTTTGTTTTCTAACACATTATTTTCTTCAGCTATTTCTACACTAATTTGCCCAAATTTTAATTAGCATTGACCTTAAGTAGTCTGTAATTTTTCTGCTAAGTTGTGCATTTAGTCACATATTAAAACATTTGAAATTCAATGCTGTCATTCATCTCTATATTTTTATTTCATTCATCTCTAAGTAGCTTGCAATTTCTACTTGATTTCTTCTTCCTTTTTAATATTGAAGTGTATTTTTCTTGTATTCTAGTTCTAGACATTTTTGTTTGTTTTAGTGTTGAGAATATTTCTCATTACTTTTTCATGCATCCATTACTGCCAGTGAGAAATTTACCATCACCCTTAGTTTTATTTCTTTGTGACCAATATGTTTTGCTCTCTTGGAATCTATTAAGGTTATTTTATCCCATCATATTTGCATTTGCATCAGTGTCATTGTTAGGCACAGGTGTCAACTTGACAATTGAGGGTTTGAGCTCTGGGCACATTTGTAGAGAATTAATGGTTAAGTTAAGCCCAGAGCAAATCCGTAGGAGATTGTCTAGCTGATGGGGAAAGCCCAGTCCGTGTTAGGTAGGACTAGGCCCTGAACAGGTGAATAAAATACTGAGAGCTGGTTGAGGAAGTCGGCATTCTTCCGTACACTTGGCCAGACATGCTGGTCTGGCAAGTAAGGATTGTCCCTCTCTCAGCCATCACATAGAGATGGTGTGGCCAGTTCCCTTGGCCTTGGTGTTGGTATGAGCTCTCCCGTCAAGCTGGACTGAGAACTTAACCAGACAGTCGTAAGGAAATAAACCCCTTGTTCCCTTAAGCTGTTTGATGGTCATTTATCAGCAACTATGTAGGCGAACTGCAACAATCAGAGAGCATCCTATAAGGAGGTAAATGGTATATACAAAAGAAGTATCTAAAAAGAGTTTAATTGAATACAAAGGTTTGGACAGTGCTGTGTTTTGAATTTGACATGCTCTTCCCCCCACCCCTAGACTCATGTGTTTAAATGTGGTGATGTCGATATTTGGGAAGGGCATAGCAAGTTTGGGAGATGGAGCCTTGTTGAAGAAAGGCATGGTGCATGGGGTAGGCCTGACCTTGCTTTCTCTCGGTTTGCTCTTGTTCTCTTTGCCCTAATGATTGTTGCCATGTCTTCAGCCATTCCCTTGTTTCTGCCATCAGCTATGTCTTCTACTATATGGCTGCTCCCATAATGCACTACATCTTCTCTAAAAATATAAGCCAAATAAATCTTACTTTCCTCCCTTAAGGTGTATATGAGTTGTTACAGCAGAGAAAATAGGCTTCCATCAAGGACTGCAAGTAAGCAATGAGACATCTGGTTAAGTTCACAGACTTTTCGTTCCTGATCATTTACAACCGAGGGGGTGTGATCTCACCAGAAGGGGAGGGCATATAGTCTGGCAGATAATAAGTAACCATTTTTCAAATGGGTGATTGACCCCTCCCTCACTGTGGTTTTCTACTTTTATTACATCTACCTTTGAATATACTCTTATAACAAGACTCTAGTTTAACAGCTTTTTATCTCTGGCCAGGGGGTGACATCCAATACTCATTAGGATGGAGTGAAGGGCATTGCAGGAGCAGCAAAACCACAAAAGAAAATCAACAAACCATAATCCAGAACTTCAGAGACTCTATATCAACCACCTAGAACGAGGCCAGCCTAATCTCTCCCCATCCTGAAGCTCAGGGAAATTTGCGGAAGAGGGGGCGGTAAGAATGTAAGAGCACAAGGATGGGAGGATATGCAAGATACTCCACACAAGTTAGAGCCGAAGCAATCATAATTGGACTTTGCATGCCCTGTGCAATGTCCAACACACTATTGACCCCACAAAGTCTAGCATCTGCTAAAAGCACCAAGATCCTTGGAGGCAAGGGATTGACAGCCACAGTAGTGTTCCTATGCTTAAGGGGAACAAAGGAAAGGGTTCAGGGAAATGCCGCTGGGTCCTTGTACGTCATCGGAGAGTTGAGCCCAGAGGAGAGTTTGGCATGCACATTAAAGGATTCTCCAGGGATTGGGGGGGTAGGCTCTGGGGGATGGGGAGGGAGGGGTGAGGGGAGGGTGAACAGAGGGGTCGGGGGGAGGAGGGAGGGAGGGAACCAGTGTACCTATTAAGTTTGTATGAGCGGAGATAATAAAAAATGTTTAAAAAAAGTGTATATGAGTATGGTCTCACAGCATCAAAGAACAAAGTAACTGCAACAAACAGGTTAAAGAAAAACAGTAAAGGATAGTATATTAGTTACTTGTCTTGCTGTGACAAAATACCTTACAAAACACAAAAAGAAGGAAGGACTTATTTTGGCTCACAGTTTGAGTGCATAGTTCAGCATGATAGGGAAGACATGGAAGCAGGAAACTGAAGCTGCTGGTCACATTGTATCTGTATCACATTACACCTGCAGTAAGGAAGTGGAGAGCAATGAATGTTGGCAATTAGCTCATTTCTTCCTTTTTATACATTCCTGGGTCCCAGCCTATTAAACTGTGCCACAGATAGTTATGGTGGATCTTCCCATCTCTATTAACCTAATGTAGATAGATAATCCTTCATGGACACGCCTGAAGACTTGTCTCCTATGTAATTCTAGATCTTGTCAAGTTGACAGTATTAACCATTGCTAGTTTGACATCTAAGCACTCACTTTCAACCCTTATCCTTGCAGACTCATGTCCATCTGATCATGCAAAATGCATTCACTCCAACTTCAAAACTCCCCACAGTCTTTAAAGATTCTAACACTTTTTAAAAGTCCAAAGGCCATGTCTTATCTGAAGCTCAAGATACTATCTTAATTGTGAACTCCTATGAAACAAAAAAGTCACATACTTTCAATATACCATGGCACAGAGTAAACATTCCCATTCCAAAGGGAGAGATAGTGGCATAGCTTGGAAAGATCAGATCGAAGTAAGACTGAAACTTAGGATGAAAATGCCAGCCCCTTGTTGAGCATCTGTAGCTCATGATGGACTCATCTGGTCTATCGATGGGCTTGGGTAGCCTGACCCTTCCGGTACTCATATTTACAGCACACACAACCTTTATTTTAAGTCAGCTCCATTCATTACCTGAGTTTTCCTCAGTAGGCATCCCACTGTCTTGGTACCTCCAATGTCCTCCAGTGTCTGTTGCAATTTAAGATTCATCTCTTAGCTTCATTCATTCAAGGAGACTTGGTGTCTCCTTACATGAGTTTGGACCTTGTCATACACTGATGGATCTTAACTGCTCTCAGAAGTGGTGGAACAACACTACAGCACCTCTTTTTGTATAGCAAATTCCTCTGAACTAAAGCACTTCTTCTTAGAGGGAGCCTCCTTAAAATTCAAAAATTAAATAAAACAAGACTTGTGCAGTAAACAACTCAGGAGTCTGAGGAAGTGTTTTAAACTTTCAAGATTCACAAGGCTTCCTCCCACCTTTATATAAGGGAAAAGGGATTCTGACCTGTGGATTGCTTGCAGGTCATGCAGGATTCTGTAAAGATATAGCTTTTAGAATCATCACAGATGCTGAGGTATATAGCTGCCTGCCTTTGAGTAATTCATGCTCCTGCACTTAATCCCTCACCCATATTTTTCTAAGCAATCTCAATAAACTTGCTGATGTACTAAACTATAATTGGGATGGAAATTTTTGTATTTCGTTGCTGTCCTATTTGAGATGAATGCATATTTGTTCATATAGTTCCCAGGAAAAGTCTTATAACCTACCTCTATCTTTCCCTTTCATGCATGTGAAACCAGTGCAATTTGGAAGATGCTGACAAAATTTGCTGCCTTCTCTAGATGTTGCCTGACTCCACTGGGAAAAAGGGATGGCAGTCTTTATATGTCTTGGTGACTGAATTCACAAAATTATTTTAGCAGGTGATTTGTTTTCAAGCAAAGAACTCTTTATGTGGTATTCTTAGTTCAGACTTTCTCCTTTCAAATAATGCTACATTTTCACAAATTGGAATTTTTGATGAGTGAGGTTTTGTCTTCAGGGCATCTTTCCTACTGTCTCAATGAAAAAAGTGAAGTTACTCTTAAACAATTACAAATGCTTTGTCTTCTGTACACACCTTGTGTGCAATGAAGAAAATAAGGTTTCTATTTAACAGTTAAAGATGCTTTATGTTTTGCACTCTTCTTATCTATACTTTTAAACTTTCTCACACAGCTTTCCTCTCTAAACTTCATATTTTTCATGTCTTTTTGATTTTTCTGAGTGTAGAGCTGAACAAAAACAATGAGCACTTGCCATTTCACAGTTTGAATGATCTTCTGGCTTGAATGATCCTCCACCAAATAAATTAGCCTGTTATTACTATTGGTTTAAATTTAACCTCATTTAGCTTCTCTGGACATGGAAAGAATGCAGCCAAATTTTTTCCCACAATGTAGCAAAAATGACTTTTATTCCAGTTCCTGGCAAAATCTTGTGCTCTGACCCCCACCAAAACTACATAAACCACGTTTCCACTATCTGTGTTTGCCCAACAATTCTCGTCTTCCAAGTTGTCATCAGACAGGCCCATTAAGCTCTGCTTATAGGAGTCAAGTGCTTTTCTAGCCCAAAGTTCCAAACTGTTCCACATTCCTCTCATAAACCAGTTCTAAAGGTCCAAGAAACACATGGTCAGGTTTATCACAACCCTACTTGTCAATCTCAATTTTCTGATTAGTTACTTGTTTTATTGATGTGATGAAATACATGACAAAAGGTATATTATGGTTCCTGGTTTCAGGGGAAGTCCATTGTGGAGGGTACAGCATGGTGACCAGAAGGTAAGGTTGTTGGTCATATTGTGTTTATAGTCAGGAAGCTGGTTATCAGCTTGATTTCCTCCTTTTCAGGCAGCTTATCACCCCAGCCCACAGAATGGTGCCACCCACAGTTAGACTGTCTCTTCCCATCTCAATTAACCTAATCTAGATAATCCCTTATGGACATCAAAAGGTTTAATGGCCCTCCTTCCCCTTTGGAAATAGAAAACAACAGTTCCCTGGTAACCTGCCCACTTCCTTACTTGGAGTTTGAAGGTAATGTCTGTAAACCTGGTCACTATCACAGGACTCTTAACCCACAAATTTAATCAACCCCCAAATGCTATCCTAAGAATGTGGAGATTTCCCTCATCCCCTGATCATCACCCCTTCGGAATCCTCTAAAAACTCACCTTCAGGCCAGTGCTCTTTAGCTGTTGCCGCTCACTGCTGTACTGAAACTGTTTGGTTCTGCTGAAATCATCCCTATGTCTGTTTTCTCTCTGAACTGTCCTTGAGCACGAGCCAAACACATTAGACATGGCGAGAGCTTTGTCTCCTAAGTGATAGGTGGTTCTCCTATATGATTATAGGTAGTTCTCTTCAGTTGTCGATATTAACCATTACAGATGGTGAAGCTCCCAGACTCTTGGAATAACAAGAAAGTAGTATCTTCAGAGTCCAGGGAAGTGTACCACATTTGCACTAGCCCTGTGTGAAAGAATCTTCCTGCCCAAAGCAGTGGCCTTTATTAGATCCTAGCTTAGCTGGAAGAAATCAAGGGGAACAAATATTATCCCTTGCCTTCTTGTCCGCTTCTTCTGGTAGGGCCTCTAACCCGTAAAATCAAATAGAAACTCAAAAGTTAGGAAGCCCTGAAGATGCAGTCCATAAAGATCAGCCCTAGATAACTGACTCAGATAGTGGAAAGGGTTATCTGATGATACAAAAAGTGGATCTGATATGGGAGATGGTCTAGTTGACAAAATGCTTGCTGCTCTAGCATGAAGACTCCAAATTCAGTTACCCTGCTGTGTAAGACACCACATGTCTGTAACTCTAGTTCTGAGGGTGTGGTAAGGCAGGCAGATCCCTGGTGTTTGCTGGCCAGCCAAGCCAGTTAGTGAGTTTCAAGCTTAGTTAGAGAACCTGTCTCAAAAAATAAGATGGAGGACACTGCAGTCTTCTTTTGTTGTGAGGTAATACTTTGACACAACCAGCTTAAGGGAAAAGGTTGTTTATATGGTTGTGGTTCCAGAGGGAATATAGTTCATTTATTGCAGAAGCAGCATAGCAGAAGGTGTGGCTGATGGCAGAAGCAGAGGGCTGGTTCAGGTCACTGCAGTCATCAGAAATCAGAGAGATAAAAAGAGCTAGAGAACGCAAGGCTAGGTTACCAAACCTCAAGGTCCGTCCCCCTGTGATGTGCCTTTTTCCAGCAAGTTTCTATCTCTCGAAGGTGCTACAACTTTCCCAACATGAACAGCAGCTAAAGATTTAAATACGTGAGTCTGTGAGGGACAAATCACTGTCAAACTATAGCAGAGAGCAGCAGAGGAAGACCCCTATCCCTCATGTCAAGCTCTGGTCTCCTCACACACACTCATATACCTGCATATGCACACACGCACAGAGAGAGAGAGAGACAGAGAGACAGAGAGACAGAGAAAGAGACAGAGAGAGAGAGAGAGAGAGAGAGAGAGAGCAAACCACACACACTCACACGCACACACACACATACACACACACACAGAGCAAACCACACACATGCACAGAGAGAGAGAGAGAGAGAGCAAACCACACACACTCACACGCACACACACACACACGCATTTGTGTGGATCTTTTTTACTCATCCAGTGAATATACTGTGGCACTTTTCAATCTGTGAATTTTATATTATTTCAGATAAGGAAAATCTGTTTTGTTATGTCTTTAAATAGGTTTTGTATTCTAAGTTCAGTGACTTTTGGAATTTGTAATAGGTCATTGTTAGAATTCACAAATCTAATTATTCTCATCTCTCCAAGGGGACAGGGTCTTGCTATGCCTCTAAGGATGACTTTAAACTTATGATCCTCCTGCCTTTCTTTAACCTCCCATCCATCAAGAACTGAGTCACCATGCCTGTCTCATAATCATCTTTTAATTTAGCTTTTATATTTCTAGCTATCTGTCCTTTTTGCTATAATCTAGGAACATTACTTGTTCCCGTATTCCGGCTCAACTGGGCTCTTCAACTGGGCTTATTTTTCTATAAAGTTGATAGATTAGTTGTAGACTTTTAGCAGTTTACTCTTTATAACAGCCTATTTTAGGTTTATAAAGGTATTATCTTCTTTTTATAACCTGACAATGTTAATTTTAAAATCTCTTTCTTTCCCTTCTTTTTTCTGTTTCTTTCTTTTTTATACTAAGGACTAATATAAAGATTTTATGCATGCTTGGCATTGATCTGCCACGAAGTTTTACATCCTTAGCCTTTTTTAAATCTTTTTAGATACAAAGTGTCACTAAATTATCCAGGCTGGCTTTGAAGTATAGTCCAGGCAGGTCTTGAAGGTGGAATTCTGTCTCTTGAGTAGCTGGGATTACATATCTATAGCACTAGGTCCAGTTGTTTCCTTGATCTTATTTATAACTATTGAGACTGGTATTTCATGGTGTTTAGCACCACAAATGCTTGGTATTTGTCTGACTATGAGTTTATTTGTCTGAAAATTCTATATCTGTTTTCAATATGCTTCCTTTAACTATTATGCAAGATCCATGGAGCATCCCAACAGCCAAGTGGTATCACAGACTAAAACAAGGAAAAAATGATCACTTCAGCATTGTTAGTCAGAATGGGGGAGGCAAAAGAAATTATTGTGCTGGATAGATGGCTCAGGGATTAAATTCTGCTTCCCAAGCAGAAGAACCTGAGTTTAGATCCAGGTTCCCAGGTAAAAACACCAGAAGGAAATAATGGTGGCCTTCATTTAGAGCTCTGGAAGGCAGTCTGGGAAATCCTAGAGGAAAGTAAAAGCAATCCAGGATGATTCCTGAAGTCACCCTTGAGCTTCCACAGGTACACACACGGTGTCCTCTAGTACATACATACATACACAAACACATCCACACACTTACACAAGCACTTGCACAGAACATAAAAAAATTATTAGCCATCTGTGACCTTGGGTCTTTTGTTCAAGAAAGATGATACTGGCATGTTCACCATGTCCTTTCCACTGAATGAAGACATAAAACCTTGACAAAACACATGTGATAGCTATTTGAAGCTGGAAAACAAACATACTGAATGGAGGGATCGAGACAAAATTTTAATGTAAAGCCAAGCTGCTAGTAAATTTACCATGGTCACCTTCTGTGTCCTTTATCCTGGATTAAAGCAGCCTAAAAGCCAGAAGATTATGTCAGTTGATTTCAGTCCAAGAAAGGCCCTCTATTTCAAGTTTCAAGAGAAATAGAGATGTTTTCTGGTGATGACTTTCAGGCCTCCACAAGGAGGAAGACCACCTTGTCTGATTAAAGGTTCTGTCCTCCCAAGAGAGTGCAGGAAATTGACATTGTTTCCTTTTCTACTTTTCTCAGTCATTTAGCCATTGACATCCTGACACCGATGTAGTTGGGAGAAGTACATGGCAGAACAGGATAAAAAAAGTTCCAGATTTCTGCTAGGAAGATGAAAAGGGGGAATCTCGGGAACTTTCTTAGTTACTTTTCCTGTTGTTGTGATAGTACATCCTGACAAAAGTAATTCAAGAGGGAAAGTTTATTTTGTCTCTCAGTTCAAGGGCTGAGTTCACTGTGGGGAAGAGGTAAAGGCAGCAGGAACACGAGGCAGCTGGTCACATCGCATCCACAATCAAGAATCAGAGAAGAGTGGATGCTGTGCACTCAGCTTACTTTCTTCTCTATCCCCCCACCACCTAGGACATCCCGCCAACATATCCTCCTTCCACCTTCACGTCTTGTTTTTTTTTAAAACAGGACTACAATATAAAACAATATATTAACAATGAAATGTATTTGAGATGTAGATACTTATTAAGATTGAGCTTCCAGATCCACAAGGTTAAGTATTTATGATAACACTAAACAAGAGCAGCGTTATCAGTCTCTGTAAGACTAAGTATATGGTATGAGCATATGAAGCCTGATCCACAAGAGTCCGTTCCCATGGTGTGAGCACACAGATCCCACATTTTCTCCTTTCTATACAGTCCAGCATCCCAGCCCAGGGAATGGGGTCATCACATCGTCCCACCTCAATTAAGCTAATCAGATAATGCCCTATAGGCATGCCCAGAAGCCTGTTTCCCAGGTGATTCAAGAGCCTATCAAGTTGACAGTTGAGATTACCCATCACAGCAATTGATATTACTAGCAAGACTGGAGGTTGGAATAAGCATAGAAAAGAAATGTCAGAAAATTGTCTTTAAACATCTGGGGTCACTCTTAAGCTGTGCATATACGAATCTGATCATCAACAATATGACAATGATATGTCACATAAGCATAAAAAGAAACAGGAATGGATTTATTAATATAAGACTTTGGAGGAAAGGCAGTAACATAACCTTAGACATTACATATTTTCAAAAGGATCAACTCACAAAACTATAAAATAACATAACAGAAAAGATGCAAAAATAAAAATGTCAGTAACACAGCCTCAAAATACATAAAATGAAAACTGTTATAAAAGGGCTAAAAGGAGAAATACACAAATCCACAATTATAGTTGCCAATTTCAATACTCCTATATCATCAATAAAAAAAATCAAGAGATACAGAAGAACTGAGTCACACAATAAACAAAATAAACCCAATGATATTAATAAAATAATCCACTTGCACATTATTTTCAAGTTCACATGGGAAATTCAGCAAGATATGCTATATAATGATTGTAAAGCTATTTAATTCTATAATAACTGAAATGTATTCTCTGATCACAAGGGAATCAAAATAGAAATCAATAATAACAAGTTAAAATGTCTAAATGCTTGCAAATTAAAAACACACCAAAATATTGCACATCTCATGAAAAATTAAAAAAATATTTTATAATGAATAAAATACAGAATATTAAAATCTGGAATTTGACTAATATGGAATTCATAAGGATACTTACAATGTTAAATACTTCCATGAAATTGTAACTGTTGCGAGTTAATAAAACTTAAGAAAACTTCAAAAAAGAAAAACAAAATAACATAAAACAAACAAAAAAAGTAATACTAAAGACAAGAATGGAAACAAGTTTATGAAAACAAAAAATATATAGAGAAAAATCATAAACCCAAACCTTTTTTACAAAGATCAACAATATTAACAAAAATATAGTGATACTGATAATAATGAAAGAAAACACAAGTCACTAACATCAGAACTGGAACATCATCTATCATTATCCATGGATATTAAAAACACAGATAATACTATAAGCAGCTTTATATACATGTTTGGCAACTTAAGCAAAATTGTGCATTTACTTTAAAATTTTAGACTAAAACTTACCCCAAATGAAAACAGTAACCTGAACAGACGTGTTCATCAAACTTTTATCCTAGGCCCTTGGGGAGATGGTTTATTGAATAAAGTATTAGTTGTGTAAGTATGAGGACCTGAATTTGGATCTCCAACATGGTAGAACATGTCTGTAATCCCAGCACTGCGCAGTAAAGACAGGAGAGCCCCAGGGAGTCAATGGCCAGTCAGTATACCCATTGGTGCATTCCAAGTTCAGTGAAAGAAACTGTTTCAAAAATAGAGTGGCTTCCTCATACATTTGGACACATGTGCATGCATATCTACACATTTGCACACTTATGTACACATGTGGACACACACATACACAATAAAAAGAAAATTTTAGCCTCATAATTCAAGATTAATTTAATTTGAAAATCAGTCAACCCAATCCATCTTACTCCTGGAAAAAGAATAAAGACCATGCTATCATATCAACTGATGCAAAACATATTCTGAATTGAGTATAGTGGCACGTGTCTGCAACTAAGTATTCATATGGCTGAGCAGAAAGATTCTGAAATACAGAACGTTCTGAATTAGATATCTAGTCTCCGTCTCAAACAAAACAAAGCAAGTAATAAGTTCAAGACCCCTAAAGTATTTGATCCAGTTATATCCATTATTGATAAAAAAAACTTTTCAATAAATTAGGACACAGGAAACTTATGCAAAATAGTATGTGATACTCATATACTTACAACTAACACAATAACTAAAGGGGAAATACCAAATATTTTCCCATTATCCATATTGGAAGTACTAGTTGCTGTACTAAAAATCAACAAAAGAAATAAAAGGTATACAATTGGAAAGTAAGATGCAAAATAGTTTTATCATAAAAAGCATGATTTGCTATATTGAAATTCTATAACAAAGGAATATTTTATAAGCCTACTATAATTAGTAAGTAATTTTAAAAAGTCATACAATAAGAAATCAATAAACAGATAAAAACCACATTTCTATATATCAACAGATATTGCAAACTGAAAATTTGCAAAATACTTTTTTAACCATAGCATCAAAGTAAATGAAATGGTCTTAGGCTTATTATATGACTGTCACAAAATTTGCATATAGGAAAATTATGAAATACAAATGAAAGAATTTGAAAAGGGCAAATAAATACAGAGAGTAAATGTTCATGGGTTAGAAGATTCAAAATAATAAGCATGTCCAAATTTGGTAATAAATTTAATGCAATTCAATAAAAGAATTTTCTTTTCAAGCAGAGTTAGACATACGGTTCTAAGATGTATTTGGAAAGGTAAAGGAGTTGCAATGGTCGAAACAATTTGTGAAAAAAATAGGTTTAACTAGTCATGGTGACTTGAACCTGTAATCTAAGCACTTGAGAGGATTGCTATGACTTCAAAGCTAGCCTGGGTTACATAGTCAGTTCTAGGTCAGACTGGGTTACATAATCAGTTTCAGTTAGTCTGGTCTTTAGTGTGGGATCTTGTTTAAACAAACAACAACAAAACAAAAACTGTCGGAGTAGAGAGTACAGAACATGGTAGACAGTACAGAAAGAATGTTAGAGCAAGATTATGAAAAGGAATGCAGGCAAATGCTGTCTTTTGGACATAAGACTGTTGCATTCACAAACTCACAACAATGAGAATGTTTGCACAAGACCGGGTCTATCGGCATTCCATCGTGGATGGGGAGAGTATCATAAGTTCTCATTCTCTCTAAGGAGGTAGTCTCTGTTAATGATGTTAATGACTGCTGGGAGAATGAAAGTCACATTCTTTAGTGGTATAGCCACTGGTAAGTTGCATTATCACACACACACACACACACACACACACACACAGACATGTGCTTTATGGTATTTTCCCAGGCATAACATGAAATGCTCTTTTAAACTTTGTTACCACGCTGACCTAAGGAGTGGATAGATTTCCTTTTGATTTTGAAGCAATTTGAAATGTTTCACCTTAGAGGGAGACTCATTAAGAGTCAGAAGGTTCCTGAAAACAGCAAGAGCCAGAAGAGTACTTTTCCCATCTCTAGCTGTTTTGTGGTCCCACACACATACCACAGAGCATAATACCATCTTGAACTATGCCAGTAGTCTGTTCTAAGGAGAACGTTATATAATAATTGAAACATCTCATTCTCAAAAAAGGCTTAGAAAACAAAGGGTTCATTAGTCCCAGGAAGTTCTTGAAACTAACAAGACTAGGGAGGATAGTCTTCCCAAGGTAAAGAAAGACACTCCAGTCAGCTGAGCAGCCTATAGGAGACTTTCCTATGAGCAAGTCATGCAACAGAGAGTTCCAGAGTTGCAGTTTCCATGAGTCTTATCTGGACTGGGGTGGGCCTTCTGGTGATGTAGCTGCCTTTGAGATATTCCTCCTCCTGTAAAGTAACCCTCAATCATACTCCTGTAAGTAACCCCAATGAATTCACTTCTTCATCAAGTAAGACTTTGGTGTACTTGTTACATTGGTCTATCACTGAATCCGTATCTGGAGTGAGTAGACATTCAAATGGCACCTGTCCAAGAAAAGTGTCAAAATCAAATCAACCTGCCCCTATAGACTAGCAAGGATCTCAGGAGAAATAACTTCAAGCAGTAGGAACCTTAGTGGATAGTTCTAGACAGGTGAAGGGGAGTTTCCCTATCCGTGGATCTGTCAAGGTGTTAGATATTAGGCATGTTAGACACAAAATGGCTCAAGCTACCCCTCATCCTCTCTTTCCCTTATGTACAAGTTCAGACAAAGAACCCTTCACAGTTCCCAGCTTACTTAGATGACAACTCCGTTGCCCCAAGGACATCTCCACAGCCCCTACCATGTCTGCAATTTCTCCACAGCCCTCAGTGTACCTGCAATTGAGATAACCTGGCACATTTATCCAAGGACTCTCACCACCTGGGGTGAGCCCCCATTCTCATCCCAGTACTTTTCCAACTACATGCCCCTGGCCTAGAGTCACGTACTCCTGGTCACATGACCAAGCCCTGTAAGAGTCCCCAAAAACTAGTCTCTCTCTCTCTCTCTCTGTCTCTCTCTGATCCTCTGTCTCTCTGCTTCATTTTTGTCTGTTTACAGCCATGCTGCATGCTGCTTGCCTATTTTGTTCTCCTGACAGTATGACAATAAATGTCCTTTATACATTATGTGCTGTTTTTTTGGTGTGACTTTGTGTCTCTGATCATCCCGAGAGAAGGGGCCCCTCCCAAAAGCTCCCACACAAGGAAGGGCCACTTTATCTTCTACAGAGGACTGAACCCCTACCAAAGCAGATGATCCAGTGGGAACCCTGGGAATCATAGAGGCAAAAGGTCAGGAGGGTGGGAGGGAGTGGGATGGAGTGATGAATGAAGGAGAGGAAGGGTAGGTAGTGGGGAGGGAGGGAGAAGAGAAAGACGGGGCAGAGATTATTACTGATTGTACTTGTAAAACTAGGGAAATAAAATTTAAAAATTATAATAAAAGAAAAGTGTCACAAAATACTATGAAAATAAGGAACAGACTTGTTGCAAATAAGGGATTTAGTGGGAGGGGGAATGGGATAAGAGAGGATAATGGGGTGATACGATCATAGTATACAACATGTGTATGATTTCATAAAAGAATGAATAAATTTAAAACAGAATAAGATTATTTTGTTTTAAGATTTTAAAAGTGAAAGAAAGGAAGGAGGGGGAAAGGGAAGTAAGGGGAGGGATGGGGAAGGCTGGAACAATCTGTGTACCTTATTTTAAGACACTGTATAATGTACTTTAAGATCCTGTGATACTGGCAGAGACTTCAGATATATTGATTTAAGAAAAAGTACTGTGTTCTGAAGTAGACCTTTACAAATATAACTGATTGATTTTTTGACAAGAGTACACTAGCTATCCAATGCAGAAATTGAAGTGAGCTAGAAGAGATATCAATATAAACTTTCAAAATTGAAAGGCAAAGAGAAAAGTGGAAAAAGGAACAGTATACCCAAGGATTGTGGAATAATTTCAAAAGATGAAACATGAACAAAGGGAATAGAAAAGAAAAGAAATATTTGAAGCCATAATAGCTGCTAATTTTCCAAATGAATTACAGATAGATACCAAATCACAGATTCAGGAGTCTCAGAGAACACAGAACATAGCAAAAAAAATCTACATACAAATATATCTTATTTAAACTGTAAATTTTTTAAATGAGGAAAATGTGAAGCTGTCTTGAGGGAAAGAAGCACACTACTCAAAGAAAAACATAACAGTACCTCAGATGTCTTAAGAAGTTATGGAAAAAGAAGAGACAGAAGCAAAATTTTCTAAGTGCTAAAAATTAAATTAAACTCAACCTAAAATCTTATGTTCAATGAATTTATTCTCTAAAAAATAAAAGAGAAATTAAGACTTTCTAAGACAAGCCAAGAATGGGGACAATTTATCACTAATAGATCTGCCTTGAAAGATATGATGAAAGAAATTCTTGCAAAAGAAGGAAAATAAGATCAGAAACTAATATCTACATAAAATGAAAGATGTTGGTGAGAGAATGGACAAAAATATCTTCCGCTTTTATATTCCTTAGCCAATCTCATAAATAGCTCTTTCTCCAAGGATGATAAAAGCAGCTACGTATTTTATATATAGGGTGATTATAGCTTATAGGTAAATTATAGCTTATAGGTAAATAACAACCGTAAGATAAGGGATGAGAGTAAGGAACTGAGAAGACTGTTACAATGTACTACCTCTGAAGTAGTAAAATGCCATTTAAAAACTACTCAGGTTACTCAAGAATGTACATTGTCAACTCTAGTGCAAATCAACTGGTTTGAAAATATTTTATTTGAGGGATGGAGAGATGGCTCAGGGGTTAAGACTCTGTCATGCGGGCTGGAGAGGTGGCTCAGGGGTTAAACCTCTGCCTTGCAGGGGGAAGGTCCTGAGTTCAGATCCTAGACCCCACGAATAGACGCCAGGCGGAAGCGGGGGCGGCCTGCGTTTCTGGTCCTGGTAGGGCGGAGCCTGTGAATCCTGGGGCAGAGTAAACAAGGAGGAGGTGGAGGGTCCATGGTGGTTCCTGAATTCGCCCGTGGTTCTACACACACACACATACATACACACACATACATGCACAGACGTGCACACATGCACAATTGAATAAATTTTAAAAAAAAAAGACTCTGTCATGCAAGCAGAAAGTCCTGAGTTCAGATTCCAGGTCCCACGTAAAAAACTCCAGGCAGAAACAGCAGCAGCCTGAACTTCCGCCCATAGCGAAGCAAAGAGTTAGAAGTAACCCAGACTGATTCACGAAGTAATCCTTGGTCCCCACAGGGACACACAGTGCCCTCTGACACACACACACACACACACACACACACACACACACACACACAAATAAAATATTAAAAATATTTTGTTTGAGAGAGAGAATAAAAAGAGAGCGTGCATGTGCATGGAGATCAAAGGACATTCAAAAGTCGGTTCCAACCTTCTACCATGTGGACTCCATAATCAAACTCAGCTCACCAGGATTCCGTGCGCCCAGCTGACCCTTCTTACTGCCTTCAAATATTAATTTTTGAAAGAGTAATTGGTCTAACAAGAGAGGGTAGAAAGTGGAATCTCATATAACTTGCCCAACTAAAATATGGAAAATTGAAAACTGTATCATTAATCACTGTAAGTGTAAATGACTTAACATACCAAGTAAAATACAGGGACGGATACAGTCAATACACAGCAACGCATGAGTATATCTTTTTATTATAGAAACTGACTTTATTTATTTGTGCACATGTATGTGGGCATGCACATGTGTAGAAGTCAGAGTACAATTGTGGGAGTAGGTTCCTCTTCAATAAGAGGGTTCCACAGAATGAACTCTAGTTGTCAGGCTTGGTAATAAGCATGTTTACCCAGTGAACCAACCATCAACCCCCAACATCCAGGTTAAATATAAAGACACAGTACACTTGAATTGGTAGATCTTGATTAAAGAAGCGTCCTTTTGTAGTGAAAGGTGCTTGATGCAGGCAGCCACAATTGTGGAGTGCTAAGCCTTAAATAGGACCCCCCCCAATTCCAAGAGACTCAAGGAACCTTGAGGAAAATGGGGATGTGAGAATGTAAGAGTCTGAGGATGGGGAGGGATTTCATCAGACAGTATCCTCTAGTCATGACAGGGCTAGTGCACTCAGGAACTCACTATGGTGATGTCTGCTTCCATAAGACCTGCAGAATGCTTGTGTTTATCAACATTTCACTATAGATAAGGGAAGATCTAAATAAACACTACACCTCCCTGAAAGACTATTTAAGGCAAATGCAAGACAGAAGAAAGGGGAGCATCTTTTGAAAAAAATTATTTATGAGAGGGGGGGTATTCCATGTGGGCTTCTGAAAATTAAAACTTGAGTAGCCAGGTTGGTGAGTAGGTGCTTTACCTAATAAGCTATCTCACAAGGTGCTTTACTTAATAAGCTATCTCACAAGCTCCAAAAAGAACTTCTTCACTCAGCGATTTACCCACTGACAAGTCATCCATGCCCCAGCAAGGACTTAGATACTTGCCAGTACAGACATCCCAGATGAAATCCAGTGGATCACACGTACAAAAAAAGACATGAAAGTATGAGACAGACTGGCTGGAAAGGACAAAGCATGAAGTGGAACAAGAAGAGAGATAGGAATAGATAGTAAAGGGTTGAAACACGTAGATTCATTGTATTCATGTCTGAAAATGTCAAAAAATGGAAGGAAAAAATCAATAGGGAGGACAGCCAATAAAACCTATAGTTAGGAAGACAGTACATCAAACTGCTCTGTAGGTAGCTGTTACTATACCCACTGAATGGTAACTCACAGTGGAAACCTTTCTGTTTAAAGCTCGATGAGTGAAGGGAAACGCACATATCAGTGGGGTGGCCTGAAGAAAGGTAACCTGATATACCATGGAGGCCTGAGCCCCCACAGGAGAAGGCAGGTCAGAGTGAACCCTGGGGTCCATAGAAGCACACAGGCGGAGGGTGGGAGGGAGTGGGAGAGAATGGTGAAAGGAAGAGGGAATGGAGGAGGGTGAGAAGCTGGAATGAATACCCAATATGCTTGTAAAAGTAGAAAAAAAAAAGAAAAGAAATGCAAATTGCAGAGTTGTAAAAAAAACTGTCAAGGAATAAAAGGTAAAACAAAAACAATGAAAGGTTTCAGCGAGATACCATTCACTGAAATAGTCTGACAATACCAAGGGTTTGCAATAATACCAAGTATTGCAGAGAATGAAACATATTTTTGGATTCTGAAAAGCTGGATAAAATTCTTATCTTTGTTTCTTTGAAGAAAAAAGTATTTGGAGGTATCTGGCTTTTCAAAACATCTTATTTCTTTCACTTTTTTCAAGTTTGAATATGATATGGTTAGCTATATTTTTTGTCATTTACTCTGTTTAGCATTCTCTGAGATCCCTAAATCTGTACTTTGGCATCTGACATCAATTTGTAGAAATTTTAAGTCATTATTGTGTCAGATTTTGCTTTTGTCCCTTTCTGTCATCATTCTTTTTTTTTTGGGCACTCTCATTTTTATTTATTTTTGGCACTCTCATTTTAATATGTTTCTCTGTTTATTGCTCCCACACTTCTTAGATATTACATTCGTTTGAGTTCTTTTTATTCTCATTCTTCAGTTTGGGAACTTTCTATTATCATGCCTTCAACACAGATTTTCTTTTTACCCTCAGTTTATCTAATCTGATAGTGAATTGAACAAAAACATTCTTCATTTCTGTTGCAGTGTTTTTGACATCTTACATTTCTTTTTGGTTATCTTCGAATTTTTCTGCTTCCACTATCTTTGTGTCTTTGCATACTGTCTCCTGGGTTGAGCCTTTAGCATATTAATCAGGGAGTTTTGAAATTCTTTGTCTAACAATCTAACATTTTTTCACATCTGACTCTGGTTTTGATGCTTTTTTGACCTCTTCAATCCGTACTTTGCCTTTTTTTCTGGAAAGTGGAAAGGATGTCCTAACTATAAGGGACTGCAGTCAAGGGGCCTGTAGAGAAAGATTTCTTGGATGAGTCTGTGTTCCCGGACTGTGAACTTGAGAGGTTCTTCTTAATTTCTTCCTGGCTTGAGTGGGTCAGGATAGGTACATGAGGCAGGAATAGGGGATTTCTTTCTACACAGTAGTTTAGGTTTAGCAGATTCTATATCATAATATAGTTAGTTTCTCCTGAGGGCCAGACTTATGAAACAGAACAGAGTATATTTCAAAATGGTTCATTTCCCCATCCCTGCCGAATGACAAGGGAATTTTTTTTCTTTTATAACTTGGTAGAGCTATGGGAGCTAAAATTCACAAAAGTAAGGGAGTCCTTATACAATTTTTAATTCACATATATCATCCACTCTGAGTCTCTAGCAATTCATCAATTATAACATAGGCTTTTTAAATCCACACTTATTCTAATAGAGATTCTTCTCTGAAAGTTGTGTCTATCTGTATATATCTGTTTGTCTCCAATTTTTATCTCTATTTAGTGGCATAATTTTATTGTTTCTAATCATTTTTATATCTTTTTATTAGATCCAATTTTTGAGACAGTAGTTTGCCTTGTAACCTTACTGCTCTCATGGATCTAAGAAGAGTTGCTGATTTTTTTCTTTGCTCAGATTTTTATTTGTTAGTTTGGAGTGGCAATTTTCTGTGCTCTGTACATGCTAGACTGGAAGTCTGTGTGCTCATTCAGAAGATAAAAATGTTAAAAGGAAAAAATTGTCTACTGCATCCATGATCCAGATGATTTCTCTTGGCCTCTCGAAACATTAGAGAGAATCAGGATTTAGGCTTGATACGTAGGTTGCAGGCTTACTATGAATGTGTGAAAGTCCCAAGCTCATCTGTGTTTCTTTGATTGATTAGGAGTTGCTGACATACTTAGTCTAGGGATCAACTAGACCACTGTCTCTCCAAAGTAAAGGGCAATGTACCTATTTTCAAAAAATTAATCCATGATTTAGGAGATTTCTGTGGAGTCAGAGGATCTTTTGGATTGTTTTGATATTTTCTTTTATTTTTAACTTTTTATTTGGTCTTTGATTTTCAGCTACTAGTCTAGGCTTCTTAATCAGACTTGTGATTTAAATATAAAAGATGTCAATAATGCATTTCTTTGGTGTTACCTGCAGATGGCGCTGCTGTAGTGTTCCAGTATAACAATGATATTAATAGCTAAGGGAAACCAGATTTAGGAAAGAAACTAACATAAATTGAAGGCCCTAGATCCAACCAAAATTTTAAAGAATCTCATTTTTAGATGATAGAAAAAATATTAATTAATGCTCCCCAAAGAATCATTTGCTCCTAATAGTATATCCACATAGGCAATGTAGATAATGCCATGTTCCCTTCTTCTAATTTGAAAAAGTCCCTAAATAGCTACCCAGCAGATCTAGGATCATATATACCTGAACTTCTCTCAAAACACCATTGCTTTTATTTACTGGAGATCTGCCATTACTGCAAATAATCTTTCTCCTCCTTTACAAAATAGGCCAGTTATTGAGTAGAGGAATTTAAAGTCTTGATGAACTGTTGTCACAGATTTTTACATCTGAACCCTGTACTCCTAAATCAGAGTGAGAATCTTTATTTGTTTTTTGTTTGTTTGTTTGTTTGTTTTTTGTGAATGGGAATCTAAGGCCTAAGAATCAGCTAAAGATCTGATTAAAAAAAAAAAAAAAAAAACCTAACTAAGATTTTCGAGTTCTGTTCTTTAAATTTTAATCTTTTTCTTTTGTTGGCAAAACAGGGTCTCACATAGCTCAGGCCAGCCTTGAATTCACTATGTAGTCTGAGGATGACTTTAAACTCTTGATTCTTCTGCTTCCATTTCCTAAGTACTTGAGATATAGGTAAGCACCATTCTACTCTTCTTATAATACTTCTCAAATAGATAGCAATATCTTTAGCAATTTGGCCATAAGATAAGAAGCCCTTATCACAGATAAGGTTCAGACTCTCAATTGCTGCATCTATGATACTTTTGAAAGTCTTATGATAGATATGTCTAAGGTTGATCATTTACATAGATAGGTAATAGTGGTTTGACTTACTACTTGCTGAGCACCAAGGTGCCCTCAGAAGCAAATGCCCTTCAATAAAACAGAATTTCCTAATCTGTGTGGTAAAGCACATATATCAGTCTCTTAAGGTTAAAGCAATTCTGGGCAGAACTTGAAGCAGCTGCTGTCTGGATCAATCTCCTCTCTATGAAGTTTGTTTTGTTGATTCTACTGAGCAAAATGGATGCTGTCATTTTTCATATTTTCTACGGCATGGGGAAAACTAGGAAATTTTAGCTTTGTTTTGTTTGGAAGCTATGCAGTTAATCCTGACTGGGGCAGGACAGGGCAAGGTAATATCTAGACCTATTGGGCTTAATTCCTCAACACCCTCCAAGATCATCTGTATATCTTTGTGGGTACCAGCTCCTTCTCTTTAGATTCTCTGATTCTAGTATACTTCCTGATTCAGTGTAAGGTTCAGATAAATTGAGAACAGTGTCTGAACCTGAATCACTTTTCTGTTACCAGCATCAGCAATATTATGAATTCAAGTCAAATGGCAAGCATCTTCCTGTGATCAGCACTACTAAGCCATCATCGATTAAGAATCCATCTCTCTCTCCTACCCATATCCTCATGCTCCGGCTCCCACTTATCTGCTTCAAGTGCGATCTAAAATGGCTCTCAAGTCAGTGTAGCTAGAAGGTAAAGTTGAATGGACAACAAGCTCTAGAGTCTAGAGCTAAGACTTTGGCATGTTGAATGATGTAGGAAAATTTGTCTCAGATCAGACTTCTTGGAAATATGGCCTCAGGGTAAGATTGTTCCATGGTGGAGATGTGTCAATTGAATGAAATTGAATAATAGCTTACTGGCTTGCACACATCCTGGAGGTAGAATAGGTGGCAATGGCCTTTTCTTTCAGGACAACTGAAAGCAATACAGCTAGAAATCGCATCTGACAGGGATACTGGAGTATGTAACAAACAAGCTCTCTTTCCACTGCCGTTTGATTCCTAGTCTTATTCTTTCCCAGGGTAGAAGATGTATGAAAAATGCCACAAATTTAAAGATGCCATGAAAATTTACAGTAACATGGAGAAACTTTAGTGTTGAAGACCCAAAGTCATTAGCCTGAGCCTACTTATTTATGTATTTCACAGAGGTGGCTGGGATTATGAACACAAATCATCTTGGCCTCTGTCAATCGATTCTTGGGGCAAAAGGAATCATCATCCCTCATTTCAAACCTGATCTATCTATTTAGCCTTGGTAGATCATATGGAATAAAGAGACAAAACTCCAAAGGGGATGTATCCTATTCCCTATTTCCCCTATACACTGAGGCCTATGCAGATGTCGCAGCAAATGTGGATTGGTACAGTCCAGGACTCATATTATCCCGTGAAGTCATGGAGATGGCAGCAAGAATGAATATGTGGAACAGAAGAGCATCACTCTGTGTGCAACTCAGGGGTTCTTGTTGCATCTTCACAAAGTTGTGTAACCATCACCAATATCAGTTTGAGCTTATTTTCACCACTTCTGAAAGAAATCCCCTACCCATTTGTCTTAGCTTTATCTATCTGCTACTGTAATGACTATAGGAGCCAGCAGTTGAGGGAAACAAGAGTTTTATTCATGCTCACTATTCTAGATTGTTGTTGATCCTCACAGCAGGGGAGTAATACCGACATCAGGAGCTGAGGAAATTGCTCACATTATGTTCACAGGAATTAATGAAAGAAGGACAAAACCCAGGCATAGCTTCTAGCTTTCCAGTCTGCCAAAACTGTTCAATAGTTCTCTCCATCCTGTCTGCCTGCCTAGGAAATGCCCCCCCCCACATTATGGGCTAGATCGTCTCACGTAATTATGCAATTAGATAATGTCCTACAGGCCTGCATAGGTGCATAATTCCTCATAGGTGTGCTTAATGTCTTAGTTGCTAGTTGTCAAGTTGACCTCTGAAACTAACTGCTATACCGTTGTGGCAGTCACTCTTCACTCCTGCCTTGTTCGAGCTCCTGGGTACTACTAACCAACATTCTGTCTTTATGACTTTGCATTTTATAAAAGAGAAGGATACAATGTGTGATATTTTACATTTGGCTTCTTCAAAATATCTTTCAATGTTCACTCATGTTGTAGCAAGCATCAATATTTTATTCCTTTATATAGCTAAAAAATATTCCATTGCATGATCAATTAAATTTTGTTATTTTTGTTTCTGGTTTTTAGCTGTTATGTATAATAATACCATAGATATTAATGTACAGGTCTTTGTGTGGACAAGTTTTTATTTCCCTTGTGTATATAATTACAAATGGAATCATTGGATTATACCATATTTCTTTAACATTTTAAGAAACATCAAGATTGTTAAAATTTCTTGTTTTCAAAATTACCAAAAAAATTTTATTCTTTAACACTCATATGTGAACACGATGAATTTATGTCATTTTCAAACCTTACTAAACCACCCCACCCACTTCTATCCCACTTCATACTTTCTCTTTTCTGGCCAGTTTCCCTCCTATTTTATGTCTTTGTGTGTGAGAGTGTATGCGTGTGCGTGTGCATGTGCGTGTGCATGTGTGTGTGTGCGTGTGTGTGCGTGTGCGTGCATGTGTTGCATTAGGTTTTATTTGGTGTTTTCAAAACTTTATATTATAAACGTCTGCGGCTTTTTAATTAAAAAAAAAGCTAGCAATAGAAATCTCAAATGTTTCTGTAGATCAGCGTGTATAACTGACTCCGAGAAGATCTCCAGGCTCAGCCTGACAACGTTTTCTTTCCACATTACCATTGTCTGCTTTCTCAGTGTCTGTCCCATTGACATTTACCTAAATAAGGGCCATAACATCTAGAAGAAAGCAAATGGTGGCAAAAGCCAGCTGAGGAGATATATTTACAGCTGGAAGAGAGTAAGCAAGAGCAAGAATGGTAGCAAGGAAGGCAGAAAGACGTGGAGACCAGCAGATACTGTTGTACCCATTGTTATAATTTAAATGTGTCCCTTCAAAGTTCATGTGCTAAAATTTACCTCCTAGTACAACAGCATGGAGAGGTGTTTGAGAAGCTGGAGGATTTTGCTTTCATGCATAGACTAATACTGTTATCCTGAAAAAGTGTTAGCTATCAGAGAAGTGGGTACCTGACCAAAAGGATGAATTGGGCCTCCCACCTCTACACTTACTGTCTCTCATTCTTGTTTCTCCAGCGATGCCTTTCACCATGTTACAGTGCAATAAGAAGTTCTTTAATATCAAATTTCCCAGCCTCAAGAACTGTCAGTCATATAAATTCCTATTGTTAAAAAAATTACATAGTCTGTGGTATTTTGTTCCATTAGAAAAAAAAAAAAAAAAAAGAAAGAATGAGACCAACTTTCTGGCCACCAAGTAGCTAGTTACAGAGAAATGGAGTTACATGGCAATTTTTTGACAGGGCTGAGGATGTAGCTCAGTGGTTGGGCACTTGCCTGTGATGCACAAGGCCCTAGGTTAAACCCCCCAGTTTCATCAAAGAAAGAGATACAGTACATGAATTATGTTTCAGAAGAGTACCTCTGGCTGCTGTTTGAGGTCAGGCTACAGAGGTGAATGGAGTCTCTTTAGCTACTCTCACTTTGTGATCCAATGCCAAGTAACTCTGAACTTCACAAAACCTGGGATACAGAATACACACTGATACATCAGTGAGAGGAATTCTTTATTAGCGTAGATCACAACCTCTCCCACTTAGTACTTTCCAGTGACTTCTCACCATATTTCAACTACTCTGGTGCCCTTGTTCACAAACTTCAGGACTACCTTTGTTTTTGTCTTTTCCCACCCCCCCTCTTCCTCCAACTGGTCCAGCCCCATTGGGCTGCTTCCCCAGTTATCCCTCTCACCACATGCACCAGGTTCATCCTCACCTCAAGTCCTTTGCACATGCCTTCTCCAGGGTCGTTGTTCACCAACATCTTCTCATCATACGGAATTCAACCAAAGCATCAACACCATAGAAACGATCTCTGAATCCCTTTCCACAGAGAAGCACAGGAACCCTCCCCCTCATAGCACCCACGTGTCTTCCTTTTTCCACTTCTTTTCCTTTGAAATTATCTTGACTTTTTACTTAGTTCTGAGGCCATGCCTAGAATGTGAGCTATTGAGGACAGGGACTTTATTTTGTCCAGTTGGTATCCTCACGATCCTAGGAGAGTGTTGATTCACTATAGACATTTGCTAAATGCTTGCTAAAATCAAGCAGTATAAAGACAGGCTAGACTTTTGGAAGGAAAAATGTGCAAAAAGTAAATGAGGCTGAAAAGTACAAGAAAGAAGAAAATGTGAAAAGTATAGCTGAGCTCTCCAATAGAGCATGGGTCACTGAGGTAGCCTATATCTGCGCAGAAGCCACAGTTAACCTCCTACTTTAATGGAGAAAGGCTGAATGCCTCCCACTAAGACTCAGAATACAAAGGTCCACTCAGGCCAACTTTATTCAATATTGAACTGGACATTCTACCCATGGTAGTCAGGCAACAAAATAGAACAAAAAGGCCTCCAGAACAGAATGAAAGATGTAAAACTACCTCTATTTGCAAATGACATGATCTTGAAAATAAAAAATCCTTAATAATCCACTAAAATCAACACTGTCCAAACCAATACAGGATGTCAGCAAGGTTTCAGGGAGCCTGTAGGGCATCAAGGGCTGAGAGAAAGAGATTTTTGTGCCTGGCCAGAGCTGTTAGAATAGTTTTCTTATGCTCTCAGCTACCATCTCCATGGGATAAAATAGTCCAGATACACAAAGACTCTTTCTGTCTGTCCGTGAGTACTTCTCCAGTCCCAACTCCATCACCCCTTTGTGAAAAGGTTGAAGGATTATATTCTCATATCCGGTGTGCTTTGTGAAAGATACCAGCCAAGCCAGCCTGCAGTCAGATGTAGTCATCTCAGGATAAAGAATCGGGACACTGTAATGCATTGCTCCCGAAGCTTTTGTATTCTTTTTCCCTCCCTCCCTCCCTCTTGCCCTCTCTCTGGTTTTGTTTTTCACTTGGTTTCCTAGCAAATTTCCTTTTGAGAAATTCCAATATTGTCTCATCTGAACCAAGAGGAATTGGATTTGTCGACAAGCCGGTCGCTGTTGGGCTAGCTTAGAGGTCAGGGGTCCCTTGAGGCTAGGTGTGGGGGAAGCTGCAGCCAGCACAGCTGGAGATGCAAGGAAGGGTTGAAGCTGTGCAGATTTGTTTTTTTGGACATGGCTTAAGATACTGGAATGATAGGCTTTTGGCTTAGGATCGAGTGCATCTCACTAGGGAAGAATGTGGTTGCCTGGAGACTTGCCGATCTGATCAAGATGACTTTAACTGGAATTGGGGGGGGGGCATGCCCATATCAGACTGTAAGGCCAGATACTATAGGCAGCAGCAGGCATGTCAGTGGCAGAAGAATAATAGTGAGAGGGACACCCAGTGATTTTCAGGAGAAAATGACTGAGAAGGAAATTGGGTATGGTGCTTCCAGCCTGGACTGTCAATAAGCCAGTGTGAAAAGTGAGAGCAGAAAACAAAGCAAACTGAGATTTAAAAAAAAAAAAAAAACACAAAAAGAAGCAAAACAAAAGACATCACAAAGACTCAGAAGAAAGAGATTCACAACTGAAACTATTCTCATAAAACACTTCAAAAGACACAATCAACACAATCTGATAGAATGACTTGAGTTTCCCACCCACAGGAAGGGGTCCTTTTGCCCACTTGCACCGACTTGGTGGCATTTCCAGAACCATATTAAGAATGTAGACACAAGAGAAGTGACGAGGGAAACGAACATGAATGCCAGTAATTGTAGAAAATTTTCATTCAGTCATTCATTTAACGTCCTGTGCTCTGGATGGAGGAATGAGATATAAATGAGATAAAGCTCCTGTTCTCACAGAACAAGGGAACAGATCATATATGGTTAATGAATGCAGTGAACAAATAAATGAACAAAATAACTCCAGGTCATGAAAGGGTCACAGAGAATAAAAATAACAGTAATGAAAGGGAAAGAGGATGATCACAGCTTGGGTGGTCTTGGCTCACCTGTCTGCTGGAGTGACTTCTGAACTGAGCTAAGAACCAAGGAAGGTTATTGTCATAATTAGAAATGTGTCCCCCACAGACTCATGTGTTTGGGAAGGTCCTGTCATCCTTAAGAGATGGAGCCTTTGGGGAGGAAGGCAGTAACAGGCGGCAGGCCTTGAGGTGGATTAGCTCCATCCTCCTTTTAGGAGAGGTCTATTTTTGCAGTTGGAAGTCTAGCAGTTCTCAGCCTCCTGGATGGATGTGACCTAGACTTCCATCTTCTGCCGCCAGCCTCGCTGCTTCCGCCGTGAAATATTTTATCTTCCCTCTGGAACTATAAGCTGAATAAAGCTCTCTTGCTTGACTCTGGGTATTGTCTCACAGCAACAGAAGAGTAACTAGTACAGTTATAAAGCACATAAATGCTGAGGGAGGAACACAGAAACAGAGGGAGCAACGAAGGACAGGACAGCAAAGATGGCCACCATCTCAGTTTTCTTCTCCCAGAGCAGACTCTGAGATGAGAACTTGAGTTCAATTATTTTATTGGGACTGCCAGGAGGGCAGTGGCGAAGTTTCAAAGGGAAGAAAAGGTGGTCAGAAAAGAGTTTGTTAATCAGATGGCAGAGCAGTGAGTGAAGGCCTTATACCTCAGGGAACCCCTGGAAAGTAGGACAAGTGATACATTTCAGAAATATCCCATCCTTCCAGAATCATTGTCAGGTAGGTGTTCTCCATCAGAGTAGTGACTTCAAAGCTTCCAGAAAAAGCAGCTAAAAATGCAGCAAAAATGTTCCAAATTGACGAATTGAAGGGATCTGGGAAGTAGTTGACCATTTCTGCTATTGTAACTGGGAATCCTAGAGCAGTCAGAAAGAGGGCTCTCTGGAGGACTAAGAAGAAGCTTCATCACCAGTGATCAAGACCAGTTGGAAACTAGTGTCCAGCCGAGGACCTTGTTTCATTTCATACAGTGTTTTCTCTAGTTTCTTCTTGCTTTGTTTCGGTTTTGCTTTTTAATAACAAATAATTAAAAATTAAGAAAGTGTATATTATTTGCTCAAATTTCTAGTTTTCTTGGGAAATCATCAAGGTTTTTGATAATAGTGAATCCTCATTAGATAAGGTGAAAATCCAGCAGGTCCCACTTAGCCAAATCCCATGGTCTCTATTTAACTAGTTGCCTTTGAGTCTTGTGATGTCTGTGACAGTCTCAGTTATCAACCCTATATCTAGGAGCAGGCCTCTGGGCATACCTGCAGCAGACTGTTCTGATTGTTTTAATTGAGTTAGGAAGATTGTCCCATTATGGGCAGAGCCATCCCCCTAGGCAGAGAATCCAAGACTGTATAAAGATGGAGAAAGCCAACTGAACCTTAGTTTACATTAATTCACCGTTCTCTGCTCTTGATTGTGGATGTAATGTGACCAGTTACCTCAGGAATTTTCTGCTTTTACTTCCTTGCAATGATAGATTTTAACTTGGAACTATGAGGTAGAATAAACCTTTTCTCCTCTAAGTTATTTGAGTCAGGTATTTTTGTAGCAATATGTAATAAAAGTAATATGCGGACTTTGTAATAAGTGGTAAGGAGTGCTATAGTAGCTTAAGATGGGGATCAGATTTGAAGTAGACAAAACCTCTTGTCCTCAGATGTATTCTAAACATTGCCTGAGTTGCAAACACAAGCAAAAACTTAGCTTGATCTATATCTTGTAAATGACTATTTTAGAGAAAAACAGAATTTAAATGTAATCAGTCAAAAACAGTCAATACTCTTTTAATTATATAGCCAGGGATGTTCCAACTAGATAAACCAAATAAGGCAACTATATAATTGTATCCAACTAAGTATTTGCCTTACTTTGTGTCCATCCTGTAAAATCTTGTCTTTTGTTTTCCCTTGGTGAATCTCCTAGAACTATTTCTGGGTTATTTTTGAGCTATCTAATTTATGAAACCTTGTTTTATTCATATAAATCTAATCACAATATATTGCACTCAAGTATAAAATTGTCAAAAATAAAATTAATAAGGAAAAGCAAAGACATTCTTAGCATAAAAATAAAATACAATTACTGAATTTAAAAACTTCAAAAAGTTGGGGCTGGAGAGGTGGCTCAGGGGTTAAGCCTCTTTCTGCCTTGCAGGAGGAAGGTCCTGAGTTTGGATCCTAGACCCCACGTATAGACGCTGGGCAGAAGCAGAGGCGGCCTGCGTTTCTGGTCCTGGTAGGGCGGAGCCTGTGAATCGCGAGGAGGGTGGAGCCCGTGAATTGTGGGGCAGAGTAAACAAGGAGGAGGTGGAGGTGGTCCGTGGTGGTTCCCAAATTCGCCCGTGGTTCTACACACACACACACACACACACACACACACACACACACACACACACACACACACACACGCACACACGCACAATTGAATAAATTTTTAAAAAAGCTTCAAAAAGTTGTTTTACACCTTAATTTACTTTTTTTGCAATGTTAGAAATGGAATCCAGGGCCTTGAATACCCTAGTCAAGCACTCCAATACTGAACTTCACCTGAGCACTCAGTCTATTTTTTAATAGAAATTAGGGCTCCATTCTAAGTTCATATTCTAAGTATGCATGGATAAAATAAATTTAGTCTGTGTGCATTAAGAAGTAAGAATGAAAGGGGGTAGGTTGGAAAGGAAGCTGTGGCAGTGGTCTAGACAAGAGATTTTCTTGGAAATGGGTTCTCATGGGGACAGAATGCAATGAAGGAATTCAATATACAATTTGTAAGAGTGACAGCATGTAGTGATGTAAGAATGATGGGAGATAAGGCATTTTAGGATTACAGCTAGATTCTTTTTTGAAACATCACTTTTTAATGATTGTTTCACACACATCTGACTTCCCCAGCGTGTTTGACTTTTGGCACAATCATAATTTTTTTTATTATCTTCCTTGCCAACAGGAAGCATAAAGGCCTGAGGGGGAATCTCAGGGCTAGCTAATCATACCAGGCAACTAAGACAGGAGGCAGTAATGGAAGAATAGTCTCTGTTACAGCCATCCGAAGGAAGGAAGAATCCTGTTAGGCTCCTGAGCAGCTATTGGACACTCAAGCCACCACCAGACATATGAGACTGGAGCTAATGACCAAGTCTAGCCCCACCTAGTCCAGGAGTAAATACTACCTGAGCCAGTTAACCCCCATTCTCTTCCTTTTACAATAGAAACCACTGGCAGTGACATCCGCTGGGTAGCTGCATCTACACAGATGTCAACAATGCTGAGATATACCCTCTGCCTCTCCTTTAGATCTCACGGTCCTATCATCTAGAAGGTGACTTCTGCTGGAGATCCTCTGGCCTTTGTAGAGTTGGGTCTTGAGCAAGCAGCCTCCTGAAGCATGGACCATGATGCGCAAGACAGACAAGCCCTTGCTCTTCACCATGTCTGTGCCAAGTTTATTATGAAATAAACCGTCTTCTCTTGGTAGTGAGATTTTTCCTAATTACAGGACTGTGAGTTACTTGAGAATCTAACATCAGGGGCTCCTGATCCTTCATAAATCTGTCTTCAGTCTTCACTGATGGGTGGTGCTTTAACATACTAAGTACAAAGAGAGTACATAATAAAACAGCTGTTGATAAATGGGCTTTTTATCCAGGTGTTATGATGCACACCCATAATCTTGGCACACAAGAATCTAAAGCAGTAGGATTGTGATTTTGAGACTAGCCTAGGCTCCATAGTGAGTCCCTGTCTCAAAATACTAAAATTAAAGGTGAGGTGGGAGAGGTGTAGCCAAATGTTTTAAAATCACAGGTTACAGCTTTGACTTCTGTGAGCCAGCATTAATCTCTTCCATAGACTGAGACAAAACTTCTTGACCAAGTCATACACTTAGGACTCTTGAGGCTGACTAGGCCATGGCGAGCAAGAGAGCATAATACCCCTGGGAACAGGGGTATGAATCTCAGGAACAAGAGTAGATCTTATAGAAAGGGGGAGCAGTTCCAAATCTTGAACACTACAGCTACAAAAGGTTTGGAACCACCTTCTCTCCACACAATTCAGAGACCCAGGCTGGAAGTCCTGCAGAACAGCATGGGCCAACATCACTGGGCCCAATAGCCTACTGTGGAAGGTCCAGAAGAAGTAGTCGGCTGCCATGGAGTAATTGGACTAGATGATCTTGCCTGTGTCTGTGAGCATCTTCATCTTCCCTGTCTTCCCCAGCTTCACAGTCATGTTCTTCAGCACACTGCAGGACAGGCACTGACCAAGACAAAAGCCTGCACATACCCAAATAGCCTGTGTCTGTTGAAAGAATAGAAGAGGTAGGCAACCATGGTCTACTCACCAACCAGGTGGTCCAGCAGGTTCCACAGAGGGCCAACTTCAGGTCTCTCACCATGCTTTCTTTCAAGAAGCCATCATCTCAGGGTGTCTGATAGGACCTTTAGTGGCTGCTCTCACACGTGGATTCTGAACACCACAGCTCTGGTGAGTCCCTACTCACTGCCTACTCTGGCAGCTTTTCCTGTCCTGAGTTTCTGTCACCTCAGGGAGTCGATGAGGGAGGACTTGCCCACATTGGAACTCCAAGCATCAAGATGCAGTTCTCTCGTCTCTCTGTTCAGTAGCAATAGCAGCAACCAATCAACTCTGTGACCTTTGTGTTTTCATCTTTTATACAGTTGGGAAAACTGGCATATGTAAGTTATTTTCCTTCTAAGCAGTGGATAATTTAGGGCTACTTTGTGAGGTCTGCCAAGTCCATTTTGTTCAGGGCAAACAAATGAAGTTTCAGATCTAAAGTCTTATGGAACAGAGAACTGCAGCCCAAAAGTGGAATCTGGGCATCAGGAACATCAGCGACACAGTCTACCAGCTTCCAACTTCTCTGCATCTTCTTCAGTGTCTTGGCCATGTGGTCTGGATAACTATCATGCCATGTTGCACAAGTACAACTTCGTGATGCCAGTGTCAGTGTTGGTGCCAACGCTAGTAGACTATGGCTAGATTTTTTACGTTAGTAGACATTATACTCTAATATGGGGAAGACTGGAGGATTATTGATTTGAGGGAAAATAAGAAGTTCTGTTTTGAACATAACACATTTGAGGTGATTACTAGGCATTCTGATTACTAGGCATTGCTTAGATATGAGTCAGGAGTTCGACTGGGGAAGTGGGCCAGATTGAGGAGACAAAATAGAATTATCAGAATGTAGAGATGGGACTATGTCTTACATTTCTGGCAATATTGTCTGTATGATTCACATTCAATAACTCCTTCCTACAAAACACCTAGAAATACTGGATGAAAGATAACATATCTTTTTAAATAAATTGTTGAGTTTGAAAGCAAGCAAGCAAAATTCCCAAGGGCTAAAACAAAGAGTTCAGCTTAAAAGAAGAATTCAAGGTTGATGCCTTGTTTTTTTGAGTGCCCTGAAGGCAACTGTGGATTAATGACCTAATAGAGTTGAAAGGTTTGGTGTTTGTCTACTTTTCACCTTTTTTTGTTGTTTGTTTAGGAATATAAGGAGGCATAGCACCAAGCATTACACTTACCATTACTTACTTTAAAGATTATCTGCATAGTATGATATAATCACTTTTGTTTTCAACAGTTTAGCATATTGATTGCAATTTGAAGCACACATACTTAATAATGTACACATTATGATGAGTTTGGAAATATGTATAAACCCATGAAACCACCTCTATCCACATCTATCACCTGCTGAAGTGTCTTTGGTAAGAGTATGTTATAGTTAGGCACAGGTGTCAAGTTGATGGTTGAGGGTTTGAGCTCTGGGCACATTTGTGGAGAATTACTGGTTGGGTTAGGCCCAGAGCAAACCGGCAAGAGATTGTCTAGCTGATGGGGAAGGCCCAGCCTATGGTGGGTGGGACTAAGCCATAAACAGGTGAATAAAATACTTAGAGTTGGTTGAGGAATTTGGCATCCTTTTGTTCACTTGGCCAGACATGCTGATCTGGCAAATAAGGATTGTCCGTCTCTCAGCTGTTATGTGGTGATGATGTGGCCAGTTCCCTTGGCTCTGGTGTTGGTGCACGCTCTCCCATCAAACTGGACTGAGAACTGTAACCAGGAATCGTAAGAGAGAATAAACCCTTGTTCCCTTAAGCCGTTTGATGGTCATTTATCAGCAATCATGCAGGCGAACTATAACAGAGTACTTAACATAAGATGTATCCTCTTAACCAAAACATACTATTTTAAATCGAGTTTCACTGTGTTGTCCAGGATGGCCTTGAAGTGATGATTCTCCTGACTCTGCTTCATGAGGGCTCTTAACAAATTTTAAGTACACAGTGTAGTATTGTTAACTGTAGGCTTCTTATGCAGTAAATCTCCAGAACTAACTTATTTTGTGTAACTGAAAATTTACAACAATTGAGTCACTCAATACTTTTCCATACCCCAATCCCAAGTAACGATAGTGGTAACACTTGCTTTTGTGAGTTTGATTATTTTGGGGACCTCATCTAAGTGGAATCACTTAATATTTATCCTCATATGTTTAGATTATTTCACTTAGCATAATGTTCTTAGTTCATCTGCGTTGTCACAAATATCAGGGAGTTTTTTCTTTAAAAATATATACTACTAAATATTTATATATATTATGTTTTCCATTACTTATATATACTACATTAATCTTTTTTTATATTTTTTATTAAAAATTTAATTATACATTTTAAAATTTTTTACCAGTTCCCTCCCTCTCCCCTCCTCCCCCTCCCCTTCCCCCAGTGCCTCCCACCCAATTCCCAGAGAGTCCTTTATTGTGTACGCCTAACTCTCCATTGGGTCCTCCTCTCCGATGACATATAAGGACCCAGTGGCATTTCCATAAGCCCTTTCTCTTGTTCCCCTTAAGCATAAGATCACTACTATGGCTGTCAATCCCTTGCCTCCAGGGGTCTCGGTGCCCTTAACAGATGCTAGACTTTATGAGGGCAACAGTGCGCTGGACATTGCACAGGGCATGCAAAGTCCCATTATGATTGCTTTGGCCCCAACTATTGTTGAGAATCTTGCAAATCGTTGCTCCTCCCATCCTTTTGCTCTTACAATCTTACCGCCCCTTCTTCCGCAAATGTCCCTGAGCTCCAGGATGGGGAGAGATTAGGCTGTCCTAGTTCTATGTGATTGATATAGAGTCTCTGAAGTTCTGGATTGTGGTTTGTTGATTTTCTTTTGCAGTTTTGCTGCTCCTGCAATTCCCTTCACTCCATTCTGCTGGGCACTGTATGTCACCCCCTGGCCAGAGACAAAAAGCTGTTAAACTGGAGTGTTGTTGTAATAGCACATTCAAGGGTAGATGTAATAAGAGTAGGAAACCTCCCTGAGGGAGGGGTCCATCACCCATTTGCAAAATGATTACTTTTTATCTGCTAGACTATATGCCCTCCCCTTCTGGTGAGATCAGGAAAGAACGTCTGTGAACTTAACCAGGTTTCTCATTACTTACTTGCAGACCTTGATGGAGGCCTATTTTCTCTGCTGTAACATGGTCTCCTCTCTCCTTGTTTCTGGTGTGGCCCTCCTAACCCATCTCTCTTGTTCATAATCCTTGCAATTACTGTGTTTCATAGGTTTACTTTTGAGTGTCTCAATGTGGGCTGGGTGAGTTTGGTACTAGGAGCCACCTATTAGGGAGTACATACGGCGCTTAATTTTCTGGGTTTGGGATACTTCACTTAATATAATTGTTTCTAATGACATCCATTTCCCAGCAAATTCCAGTAATTCATCATTTTTGATGGCTGAGTAGTACTACTCCATTGTATAGATGTACCACAGTTCCCTTATCCACTCGTCAACTGTTGGACATTTAGGTTGATTCCATGACTTTGCTATTGTAAACAGTGCTGCTATGAACATGGTCGAGCTTGTGCTACCGAGGCGAACCTCTGCTGCATGGGGGGTTATTCCCAAAAGTGGGATAGCAGGGTCATACGGCATTTCAATCTTTAATTTCTTTAAGAATCTCCAGACGGCTCGCCAGAGTGGCTGTATGAGCCTGCATTCCCACCAACAATGTAGGAGAGTTCCCCTCTCTCCACATCCTCTCCAGCATTTGTCGTTGTTTGTATTGTGGATTTTTGCCATCCTGACCGGGGTGAGATGATATCTCAGGGAAGTTTTGATTTGCATTTCCCTGATGGCTAAGGAAGTGGAGCATTTTTTAAGATAATTGTTAGACATTTTAATTTCATCCCTGGTAAAGTTTCTTTGAAGTTCCAGGGCCCATTTTTTAATTGGGCCAGTGTTTTCCTTGGAGTTTAATTTTCTAAGTTCTTTGTGCACTCTGGACAGTAGAGCTCTGTCAGATATATGGTTAGTGAAGATTTTCTCCCATTCTGTGGGTTGCCTTTGAGCTCGTGTGACAATCTCTTTATCTGAACAGAAGCTCTTTAATTTCACAAGATCCCAACTGTTGAGAGTTGGTAGCAGTGATTGTGCCATTGGATGTCTGTTTAGGAAGTGTTGGCCTAGCCCAATCAGCTCGAGGGAGTTCCCTATCTTTTCAACTATGGTTTTTAAAGTCTCTGGCCTGATATCAAGATCCTTGATCCATTTGGAATTAAGTCTTGTACATGGTGACAAGTACGGGTCCAGCTTTAATCTTCTGCATGTGGAGATCCAGTTTTGCCAGCACCATTTGTTGAAGATGCTGTTCTTTTTCCATTGGATTCTTTGGGCCCCTTTGTCAAAGACCAAATGGCTGTAACTTTGTGGGCTTATATCTGGGTCTTCAATCCTTATCCATTGATCTGTGTGTCTATTTTGGAGCCAGTACCAGGCTGTCTTTATAACTATGGATTTGTAGTATAGACTTAGGTTTGGTATGGTAATACCTCCAGCTGTGTTTTTGTTACTCAGGATTGTTTTTGCTATCCTGGGTCTTTTGTGCCTCCATATGAACTTTGAGATTGTTTGGTCAACTTCCTTGAAGAATTGCTTTGGGATTTTGATTGGTATAGCATTGAATCTGTATATTGCCTTTGGTAGGATGGTCATTTTTACAATGTTGATTCTGCCAATCCAGGAACAAGGGAGGTCTTTCCACCTTCTGGTGTATTCTGCAATTTCTTTCTTTAGGGTTTTAAAGTTTTCATTGTAAAGGTCTTTTACCTCCTTAGTTAGGTTTATACCAAGGTATTTCATTTTTTTAGGGGTTATAGTAAATGGCATGGTTTCTCTCAAGGCTTTTTCACTTCTTTCATTCTGGGCATATAGGAAGGCCTCTGATTTTTGCACATTTATTTTGTATCCTGCCACCCTGCTGAACTTCTCAATTAGTTCCAGGAGCTTCCTGGTGGAGTTTTTGGGATCCCTCAGGTATAAGATCATGTCATCTGCAAATAGGGATAGCTTGATTTCTTCCTTGCCGATTTGAATCCCTCTTATGTCCCTTTCTTGTCTTATGGCTTCAGCTAAGACTTCAAGTACAATATTGAATAGAAGTGGTGAGAGTGGACAGCCTTGTCTAGTTCCTGATCGAAGTGGGAATGCTTCCAATTGTTCCCCATTGAGCATAATCCTTGCTGTGGGCTTGTTGTATACAGCTTTTATTATATTGATAAAGGTTCCTTCCATTCCTACTGTCTCTAGCGTTTTGTTCATAAAAGGCTGTTGGATCTTGTCAAAAGCTTTTTCTGCATCTATCGAGAGTATCATGTGGTCTTGGACTTTGGACTGGTTTACATGATGAATTACATTTATTGATTTGCGTATGTTGAACCAACCTTGTGTGCCGGGGGTGAAGCCTACTTGGTCCCCATGAATGATCTTTTTAATATGTTTTTGAATCTGATTAACTAAGACTTTGTTGAGAATCTTTGCGTCTGTGTTCATCAGGGAGATCGGCCTATAGTTTTCTTTTTTAAGTGAATCTTTATTAGGTTTTGGGATTAAAACGATATTAGCTTCATAGAAGGAATTTGGTAGTGTTCCTTCCTTTGCTATTTGATGGAACAGTTTAAGGAGTATTGGTGTTATTAACTCCTTAAATGTCTGGTAGAACTCTGTGCTGAATCCATCTGGTCCAGGACATTTTTTGGTGGGAAGATTCGAGATTACTTCCTCAATTTCCTTATATGTTATAGGACTATTTAAATAATTCACAACTTCCTGATTCAATTTAGGTAAGGTGTGTTTACTTAGAAATTCATCCATCTCTTTTGTGTTGTCAAACTTCACAGAGTATAAGTTTTTGAAATATGATGTTATAATTCTCTGGATTTCTTGGGTATCAGTAGTGATAACTCCATGTTCATTTCTAATTTTGTTAATTTGGGTTTTCTCTCTCTTGCTTTTGGTTAGTTTAGCTAGGGGTGTATCAATCTTGTTGATTTTTTCAAAGAACCAGCTTTTTGACTGGTTGATTTTTTCTATCGTTTTCTTAGTCTCGATTTCAGATATTTCTCCCCTTATTTTGCTAATCTCTTCTCTTCTACTGCTTTTGGGATCAGATTGCTCTAGTTTCTCTAAAGCTTTAAGCTGCATTGTTAAGTTGTTTATTTCTGATGTTGCCATTTTTTTGACGTGGGCATTAAGAGCTATGAACTTACCTCTTAGAACAGCTTTCATTGTGTCCCAGAGATTTTGGTAGGTTGTATTTTCGTTATCATTCACTTTCAGGAAATCTTGAATTTCCTTTTTAATTTCTTCCTGAATCCAGTTCTCATTCAGCATCATAGTGTTAAGTTTCCAGGAGTTAGTGTATTTTCTCTTGTTTGATGTGTTGTGGATGTCCAGCTTTAGGCCGTGGTGGTCTGATAGGGCACAGGTTAGAATTTCAACTTTCTTGTATATGTGTAGATTCATTTTGTGGCCCAGTATGTGATCTATTTTGGAGAAAGTTCCGTGTGCTGCTGAGAAAAATGTGTATTCTTTGGTGCGTGGGTGAAAAGTTCGATAGAGATCTGTAAGGTCCATTTCTTTCAGGGTTTGATTAAGTTCCAAAGTGTCTCTGTTAAGCTTTTGACCTGTTGATCTATCCCATGTAGAGAGGGCGGTGTTGAAGTCCCCAAGAATTATCGTTTGGGGGTTGATTTCTTGCTTTAGACGCTGTAGGGTTTTCTTAATGAATGTGGAGGGGCCCGTATTGGGTGCATATATGTTCAGTATTGTGAAATCTTCCTGGTGAATTGTACCTGTGACTAAAATGTAGTATCCATCCGTGTCTCTTATAATTTTTTTTGGTTTGAAGTCCACTTTGTCTGACAGCATAATGGCTACCCCTGCCTGTTTTCTGCTTCCATTTGCTTGTAGAATTGTTGACCAGCCTTTTATTTTTAGAGTGTGCCTATCTTTTGTGGTGAGATGGGTTTCCTGCAGGCAACAGATTGATGGATTGTGATTTTTAATCCAAGTTTGTAATCTGTGTCTCTTGATCGGTGAATTAAGTCCATTAACATTTAGTGTTATAATGGAGAAACTATTGTTAATTCCAGACATTTATTATGTTTAGTAGTTTTTATAAGTATATTGCTTCGCTTTTAATGGTGTTATATTTGCCTTCTGTTCTCCTGGATATGCTTGTTTTTTTCTTCACGCTTGAGTGTCATTTCTAGCAGTTTTTGAAGGCCTGGTTTGGTGGCCATGTATCCCTTAAAGTTGTCTTTGTGCTGGAAAATTTTTCTTTCTCCCTCGATCATGACTGATAGTTTTGCAGGGTAAATCAGCCTGGGTTGACATTTTTGCTCATTCAATACTTGAAGTATGTCTCTCCAAGCACTTCTTGCTTTTACTGTTTCGACTGAGAAGTCATTTGTTATTTTAATAGGTTTGCCTTTAAAAGTGACTTGTTTTTTCTCCCTTGAAGCTCTCAGCACCAGTTCTTTATCTTGAATGTGGAGTGTTTTAACTATTATTTGCCGCGGTGTGCTTCTATTTTGGTCGTATCTGTTTGGGGTGCGGAATGCCTCTTGTATATGAATGGGCCTCTCTTTTTTTAGATGAGGAAAGTTTTCCTTGATGATCGTTTGAAAAATTTCCTCAGGGGTGGTATTTTGAGATTCTTGCTCCGGTATTCCATGAATACGCATGTTAGGCTGGATGGTGGGAGTCGGAGCCGGGTCCCTGTGGGCTGACCTGGGGTCCTAGAGCGAGAGGTGAGAGCCCGGCTGGATCTCGCGTACGCGTCCCGACCGGTGGAGCGGGGGTGGGGCGAAAGGGGACTACATTAATCTTTTGACAGATACCTAGTCTGATTCTATTACTGACTATTGTGAACAGAGTAGTGATGACTGTTTCTTTGGGATCTCTATTTCAATTTTTTAGACACTTACGTGCAGAAGTGAGATACTGGATTTTATAGTAATTCTACTTTTAATTTTTAGTAGAATCTCTATACATTTTGCTGTAGTATTCACCATTTTATGTTCTAACTAACTGTGCAGAAGAGTACAATTTCTCCATACCCTCACCAACACTTTATTATCTTTAGACTATTTTCTTTCTGGTATCAATGGTAATAATCCACAGCCATTTTCGTGTAACAGCTTCTCAACTATTGAGGTATGTCCTCATCCTCCCCTTAATCTTTGTGATAATACTCATCCTGACTATGTGAGATGGTACTGAGCTCCTTTTCAATCTATCTGCTGACCATTTGAATGCTTCTTTGGAAGAAATGTTTAGCTACTTTGCTCATTTTTAAATTGTAATATTTTGTTGTGGTTGACTTATAATACTTCAATTCATTGTACGTGTGAAATATTAGCTACTTTTCAGTACTGGCATAAAGACAGACATACAGACTAATAAAACAACAGAGAGGCTATATTGGATTATGTATTTATGATTAACTGATTTTTACAAGGGTGCCAGGAATACATGAAAATGGATAGTTTTCCATTTTCTTTAAATTGGATCTTTATTTCATACTATACATGATGTAAGTTCAAGATGTTTTGAGACTTACACTTACAACCTGAAGTTCCTATTAAAAAATGGGGAAGAAAAACACTTTGACGTTGGTCACAATTAATCTATTGTAAAGTAAAACATTAACAATTTTAAGAGCTAAATAATTTAATGTTAAATATCAACAGTTTCTCAAGAAGTTTCCATATCAAAAACATTTATTTTCTCTATTTTACAATCCAATTTTAAAGCGTATTTTATTCAAATATAATTGACAAGCATAAAATATGTATTCTCAAGTATCTGGCTGAAGGAATTTTTTTCTTTTTTCTTTTTTAATTTTTATTATTATTATTATTTATTCAATTGTGCGTGTATGTGTGTGTGTACCTGTGTGTGTGTGTGTGTGTGTGTGTGTGTGTGTGTGGAACCACGGACGAATTCGGGAACCACCATGGACGCCTCCACCTCCTCCTTGTTTACTCTGCCCCGGGATTCACAGGCTCCGCCCACCAGGACCAGAAACGCAGGCCATCCCCGCTTCCGCCCGGCGTCTATACGTGGGGTCTAGGATCGGAACTCAGGACCTTCTGCCTGCAAGGCAGAGGCTTAACCCCTGAGCCACCTCTCCAGCCCCTTCTTTTTTATTTTATTTTAATTTATTTATTTACAAATAAAATTGGATTTATGTCTTTGCCCTAACCTCCTCCACATCCTCTTCCCTCCTCTCCCATTGTCTTTCCTCTTCTCCCCATCCACATACCTTGTCATAATTAGATACAGGTGTCAACTTGATGGTTAAGGGTTTGAGCTCTGGGCACATTTGTAGAGAATTGGTAGTTGAGAGCAAACCTGCAGGAGATTGTTTAGTGGATGGGGAAGGCTCAGTCCATGGTAGGTGGGACTAGTCCAGGGTTAGGTGAATAAAATGGAGGAAACTGTTTGATAAAAGAGGCATCTTTGTGTATACTTGGCCAGATGTGCTGGTCTAGCAAGTAATGATTGTCCCTCTCTCAGCTGTTATGTGGATATGGAATAGCCAGATCTCTTGGCCCTGGTGTTGGTGTGAACTCTCCTGTCAAGCTGGACCAAGAACTGTAACCCGTCTATCACAAGAAAATAAACCCCTTGTTCCCTTAAGCTGTGTTTTTGGTGATTTTTATCAGCAACCATGCAGGCGAAGTGTTACACACCTGAAGGAAATTTCTTTAAGAAAGCATACTCATGTAACCAGTACTCAGGATAAGAAACAACATTGTCCCAGAGGCTCCCCTCCCTTTTATCCTGTTCTGCTGCTTCCCACCCAAAATAACTCTATCCCAACTTTTGACACTGTAGAACTTTCTGGCATGAAGTCTGATAGTATGGACTCTTACATATCTGCATTTCACCCAATATTGTCTGTGTTATTCACCACCATATTGAATGCAAGTGTAATTTGTTCATTCTCTTGGCTGTACAATATTTCAGTGTGTGCGTACACTACAATTTAACCATTCTATTGTTGTTGGTTATTTTCCATCTGGGGCTATCATGAACAATTTTGCTAAATGTATTATCTAAAATGTCTTTTCATGAATTCATAGATGTATACACTAGAAGTAGAGGTTACATGGAATATAACATATAGACTGAATTACAGTAAACACTCTTAAAAACTTTAAAAGTGGTTATACAGATCTATATTATCACTAGCAATGTGTAAGAGTCATAATTGGACTGCAGATATAGTTTCATGATTGAGTGTTCATCTAATCATTAAAAAAATTAAAAAGGGGGTCTGGGATTGTAATTCAATAGCAAAGTGCTTGCCTAGCAGTGTAAGGCCCTTGCCTTGATCCTCAACCCTACAAGCAAAACTAAACAAAAATTAGATTGTGAGTGGGAAAAAATGGCATCATAGAAATCACATCGAAGCTAGAGATGGATTAAAACCATGGAAACTAAGAAGACAGAAATACTTTAGCATGCTAGTAACTACTTTGTTAATCTTTAAGATCAACACTAGCAACAATCTCCTTTGCAACCCTTCCTGAATCATAGCACCTGTGGCTAACTCTTCACTGCTCTTCATTGAGGCAGCAGTGGCTCACAGCTGTTTTCCTAGGAGCAACCATAGGAGGAACAAACTCAGTAGGGCAGTCATAGCAAACTCAGCAATTTCTTGTGAACTGAAATACTTTGTAGGCAAGTGCTAGCAAGAAGGTGAGAGAGAGAAAGAGAGCAAGAATGAGAGTGACAAAGAGCAAGAGAGTGCAAGAGCAAGCGAAAGTGAGAGAGTGAGTGCAAGAGCAAGTGAAAGTGAGAGAGTGAGAGCAAGAGAGAGAGGGAGGGAGAGAGAGAATGCCTAGGTATTGCAACTGAGACAACTGCTACCCCAGTGAAAATCCAAGAAACAGAACCAGCACAGACTCTAAGGGTTGGAGCAGAAAAATGTCACTCTGATCTGAGCTTCCATTTTGTAGCCTGCAGATGGGACCAAGAATCCCTAAGGGAAAACCATGCGGAGAAACTGCACAGACACAGCATGGTATTTGCCATGCAGAGAACTGAAGAGAAATGACCTATGACTTACAGCTTCCAGTACCCACACACTGAGGCTCTACTGAAGGGATTCAGACACCATAGAAACCACCAACTGCTACCAGCCCATCCTCCAACAGAGTCCTAAGAATTTCACCTTTTAACACAGGGCAATTGCACTGGCGATTTACAAGATAAATGCCTTTTTATGTCCTATTTTTATTCACTTACTCTTCACTCTTGAATGTATCAGGATGGCCAGGTTTCTGATAGCATAGAGCTTGGTTTTGGACTGCTATTTTTGTTTCTCCATCAAGCTCACTTTAAGTTACTTTACACATTCCCCCCATATACTCATCCCTGCTGGTTCTTAATTCCCCATACTTATCTCCTGCCTGCCACCATTATAACGGTTTAAAACTCGCATGTCTTTTAAATTTTTCTTTTATTTTTTAATGCTGCATAAATGAATATGGTGAATTTACATTTTCACACCTCAATCCCCAATCCCATTTCCCTTCTTTTCCCCCTTACAAACTTTCATCTGCCAGACTCCCTCCTCTTTTCAAATCTTTTTACTTGTATGGCCCACTGTGTTTCATATGGTTTGTCTTTGTTAACATATTCCTGACATGATTTATGCTCCAGCAAGTATCTTAGATCAGTAAGTTTGCCACTGAAGAAAACATTTTACTTTTCTTCATCAGCAGCATTAGTTCCTCCTCAATCTCTCAGAAAGTTGTGATGCCTATTGAGATCTTTCTGTTTTCATGATGAGATTAAATTTTGATGTCTTTAATAACATCTAAAACATGTGGACTCTACCAAAACCTTAACCCCTATTCTCAGCTACTTTACTCACCCTTATCTTATCTCTTCAGAATCATTTTAATACTGAACCCAAACCTCACCCACCGAACTGATGAACTTAACGGTTTTGGTCACCATCTTGTTTCTTCACCCAGCTCACTAAATGCTATCATATACTTCACCCACAGTCCATCCCTGCTGGCTTTAAATCTTTTCACGCTTCCTCATACATCTCTTCCCTGCCATTAGTATAATTTGGTAATTATAAACTTTTATGCCCTTGACAACCTCTAAACTCTGTGGACTCTAACAAAACCCTAACCTCCCATTTCCACCTATCTTGTCTTATTAAACCATTCTAGTACTTAATGCAGGTCTCACTCACCAAAACTGATTTCCAATATTAATTTTTATCAACTAAAATCAGATCATAGACCCTATCACCTCCATATCAGTTCCAGAACTGGACCCAAATATCCCAGGTTTACTGTAGCCACTGAATCCATGAATTAGCAAATAGTTGACAGTCAAACAACACCAACCCATTTAAATTAAGTTAAGCAGTGTCAACCATTAATCTAAAATCTCAAAAATCCACCTGACAGAAGAATGTCGAAAATACATTCATGGATGTCAAAAATACATATATCAAAGAAACCAAAATGCTCCAGATGCTTAAGTCATATCGTAAAAGCACAGATTATTCAAAACAGATAAATATCTTCTCTAAAATTCACCCATCCTATAATATCAGATTTCAGTGAGAGTAATTTGTTGAATATAGTCAAGAGAGTAACAATCAAGACAATGATTTCCAAAGATCAATGATAAATGTGAACAAGGAGTTCCAAGAGAACACAGACAAATGCATAAACAAATGACTAGGAAAACAAAAAGTGCTGGAAAGAACAAGAAAACACAAACAAGCAAGTAAACAAAATGAGGAAGATGATGGAGGATATGAAAACAAATGTAGAATTACTGAAAAAAACACAAACCTAAATAAAAATTGAAATAAAATTTTCAACAAATAAAATTAAAATTCCTCAAGTGGAATACTGAATAACAGAATTTGAACACAAGATGCTACAATTGGATTAGTCAATTAAAGAAACTGATAAATTTAAAAAAATAAATGAAAGGATCATACAGGGGCTTAGAGACACCATGAAAAAGTTCAATCTACATATTATGGGAACCACAGTGGAAGAAACCTAGGAAACGAGTACAGAACAGATCTTCGAAAAGAGAGTTTTCCATATATAAGGAAAAATATGTCCAAACAAGTGTAAGAGGCATACAGAACACCAAGTATAGAAAAGACGAGAAAAGAAGCACTCCATCACACATAATAGTCAAAACACTAAACATGTATGCTAAAAGAATCTTAAGAGTTTCAAGAGACAGAAAAACAAAATCACATATAATGGCAAGTTTATCAAAATAATGAAAATCTTAAAATCCAGTAGGACTTGGAGATACATACTTCCAAGTTATGAATAACCACAAATGTCATCCCAGACTCCTATATGCAACAACGTTATCTGTCATAATAGAAAGGGAAAGAAAAATTTTCCATGATAAAAACAGGCTAAAGGATGGTATGACTACTAAGTCAGATTTACAGAAGAGACTGAAAGGAATACTCAAGGTTGAAGAGAAGGATAAAGACACCCAGCAGGCTACAAGAAAAAAATTATGCTAGAAAAATAGCAAGGCAAACCACTACAAATATAAATGCCACAAAATAAAAAAAAATGACAAGAATCAATAAAAGGCCTTCAAATATAGCTTTAAATATCACTGGGCTCAATTCCCCAATCAGGAGACATAGGTCAGCAGCTTAGATTAGAAATCATGACCCCCCCTATTTGTTGCCTCCAAGAAACACATCAAGATGAATGATAGACACTATCTAAGAGTAAAAAAATGGCCAAAGGGACTCCAATCAAATGGAACCAGGAAACAAGAAGATGTTGCTATTGTAATATCTCACAATACAGACTTCAAACTAAAACAAATCATGAGATAAAGAAAGGTACTACATACTAGATAAGAGTACTTGAGTGTACTACATGCTATCTATCAAAATGATATTACAGTTCTAAACATATATGCACCAAATACAAATTCACAAAAATCCATTTAGCAAAACCACAAATCAATCCAAATCTGGTAATAATAGGGGATTTCAAAGCCCCACTGTCACTAGTAGATAGGTTTACTGGTCACAAACTGAGCATACACACTGGAGTTAAATGAAACCATAAATCAAATTGACCTGGCAGACATCTACAGAACATTCAACCCAAATACTAAAGAACACACGTTATTCTCAGTAATCAGTGGAACTTTCTCTAAAATAGACCACATGCTAAGACACAACGCAAGACTCAACTGATACAAAAAATTGAAATTATGTCATGTATACATATTCTCCAATAATGGCCCTACCCACCATGGGATGGTTCCTCCTACATCAATTAGATACTTTTCTACAAGTTTTCTTAGGACTTATCTTAACTATCAATTCTTCGCAGATGTGCCCAAAGCTTTGCCTTCAATTATGAAGTTGACATCAGTATCTACCTAGTACAGGCACAATGAAAGCTGTAGTAAGAGGAAAGTTTTTAATACTATGTCTCAAAGTTCGCATATATTCCATTCATTTTTAAAAAAATATATCAAATTCTTTGAGTGATACAATTAGTCTACCTTGTCTTCAAGCCTAGAAATTCCATATTCCACATCATCTATTTTATTGGTGAGGCATTTCACTGAGCTTTTTCTTTAACTGCTTGAATTTTTAATTTCTAACTTCATTTCACTTTTTAAAAATATTTCTATATTTTCATTTTCTGCATTGTCTTGCTTGTTTCATATAGCATGTTCTCTCTCTGCTGGTGGTGGGTTGAGGGAGTTCAGACTCTGAGGGGTTGGAGTAAGAGGCTCTGGATGGTTCCTCTATGTCTTGGTGGTGTGGTACATGAGGCCCTCATCTAGGCCATGCGGTGAGTCATTTGGAAGGACCTTCTGGTACATGGGATGCTGTAGAGGAGGTTAGGATAAAGAAGAAGCCTAACTTATGCCAAATAGCTGTATGGGTAGATGTATTAAGTGAGTCTGCTAGGACTCAGGACAAGGTAGAGTAGAAGCTTTATTGTTTCCAAGCTGTATGTGGCAAGTCAGCAAGGTAGGGAAGGGTGTCCTGGACTGTGCATGGTAAGTCATCTCCAAGGGGCAATGGGTGGAGTAGAGGCACTCCAGGTAGAGCAGAAATCTTCTCTGATCCAAGTCAGCTGGGTCACATGTGGTGAATCAGCTGGACAGGGCTTCCAAAGGACAGGAGGCAGTAAAAGTGGTCAAGGCAAAAGAAAAGCCTTACCCCGTCCAGGCCACACATGAAAGTTGGCCAAGTGGGCCTACCAGGATGAAAAATGGAGTGGAGACAGTTGACTTAGGAGAAGCCTTATTAGGAGATTTCTTGATCAGGTCATCTGAAAAGAGAAGACTCCCTCACAAATGTGGGCAGCACCATCTGGTTCGAGGCTCAAATATAAGGGTTGAGGGAAAATCTTTCGATTTTTGTGTGTTTTCTGACACTTGCTGTTGAATTTTACCCTCTGGCAGCTGCTGCTGTCCTTTGCTCATATTGGAACCCAGATTCTTTAGTTTTCCAAAGTGGACTGAAGACCAGTGGCTCTCTAGGAATCTTCTAAGTCTTCAACACTAGACTGAGACTGCTGAAGCATCTAGTCTTATGGACTGAGCAGCTATTGGATTCCCAGTCTTTCTAATGTGAAGATAGCCATTGTTGGACTACTGGTAGTATATCATGTGAACTACTCAAATAAATCCTCTTTTAATATATATTCAGTCTGTTGGTTCTGTTCTGTTACAGAACCCTGACTAACATACAATGAAAATCTAAAAATGAAAAGAGCAAAAGGAAATAAAAGACTATTTGAAGACACTGCATGGTTATTTTCAGATTTTTCTTTTTTTAATCCCAATCAGAGTATGAAAACCAATATTTTCAGGTTTTTAAACCAAAATTGTTGGGGTAATTGCAGATTAATTTGCGTTTTCAAGACATAGTAATGAGATTGTATCATCTTTTACATAATTTTCTCTGATGTATCCTCTTTTGTAAATACAATGCAATATCATAACCAAGATACTAACATCAGAACAATGCACTAGTGTTATTCAGATTTCTCCAGTTTAATGTATAGATACTGAGTATCTTGTACCTTGTTCCATATGCAATCATAAGCAACCACTAATCTGTTTTCATCTTTCTAATTTTGTCATATTTCAAAAATATTACATGAGTCAGATAATATGGTATATAAAATTTCTGAAATAATTTTTTTCACTCAGAATAACTCCTTGTAGACACATCCACATATTTGTATATATTATATTTTATTCTTTTCTTTTAAAGAGAATCTACATTTTTAAAAATTTAATTTGTGCACACATGTGTGTATCAGAGGGCACTGCATGTCTCTGTGGAGGACCAAGGGTGACTTTAGGAATCATCCTGGCTTCTATCTCCTTTTTGCTTTGCTCTGGGATTTCTCAGGCTCTTCCTACTATGACCGGAAGTGCAAGCCACTGCCACTTCTGCCTGGCTTTTTTTCCTTGGGATCTGTAACTCAAGACCTTCTGCTTGGGAGGCAGAGTATTAACCTCTGAGCTGTTTCTCCAGACCAGTTTATTCTTTTTTTGATGAGTAGTATTATATTGCCTGAATATAAAACAGTTTGTTTAACTCTTTACCCTTAAAAAGATATCATATGTTTCTCTACCTTGGATTCATTAAGAATAAAACTGCTATGGATATTAACATATATAATTTTTCATAAACACAAACTTTTCGTTTCTCTGGAATAAATTCAAAGGATTCCAATTGCTGTGTCACATGTATATTATACATTAATTTTTTTTAGTATTTGAGTGTTTTATACATTAATACAGCATGTTTATCATATTTTCACACCTTAATCTTAAATCCCATTTTCTTTCCCCTTTCTACTACCATTCTTCCTCCCTGCTGGTCTCCCTTCTATTTTCTGTTTATTTTCCTGAGTGGTCCACTGAATTTCATCTGGGTTGCCTTTGATGGTGTGTATGCATTTAATTTTTATAAGAAAATGTTGAACTCTCTTTGAATGACTATCATTATACGTGCCCAGTAGTAATGTATGGGGGTCCGGTTTCTGTGCATCCACATCACATTTTGGTTTACAACTTTTTTTAATTTTAGTGATTTGATGCATATATTATAGTGTTTAACTATGCTTTAATCAGCATTTCACCCGTGACTATCATTTTGAAAATTTTTTATGTGTTTACTTGACATTCATATATTCTGCTTAGGAAAATACCTCTTTTAAGATCTTTTCCCCATTTTCTTTTTATTGTTAAATTTGTTATGTTTTCACACATATATGCATTATATATTTATATACAGGTGGGCTTGCATCTGGATCCTAAACTCTATTGCCTTGATCTACATGGTTTTTTTTGTTTGTTTATTATGACAGGAACATGCTGGTCTTGTATCTGTAGCTTCACAGGGTAACTTGAAGTTAGGTACAGTAATATCCTAGGCAGTTTTATTTTTGTTCAAGATTGCTTTTTCTAATTTCCATGTGAATTTAAGATTTTTTCCTATTTTTGTGAAGAATCAGATTGGAATCTTGATGGGGATTACATTGAATCTATGAATTCCTTTTAGCAGAACAGACATTTTCACAACATCAATCCATGAACATGGGAGTTTTTTTCCCAAATTCTAGCGTTTTCAATTTCCTTCTTCAGTGTTTTAAAGTATTCATTGCACACATCTTCCTTCATTAGATTTACTCAATGTACTTTTTAAAATTATTATCAATGGAATTCTTTCCCTTGATTTTTTTCCTCAGTATGTTTGTCATTGGTACATAGGAAAACACTGACTTTGTATGATAATTTTGTATCTTGCTCCTTTGCTAAAAGTGTTCGTTAGCACTAGGAGTTTCCTCCTGGAATCTCCGGGGTATCTTATGTATAGAATCATGTTATCTGCAGATAAGGCTGTTTTGACTTCCACCTGTCCTATTTGTATCATTTTTATTCATTTTACAGGCAGAGTAAATGGACACTTGTGGTTACTCCTTTTGTGTGAGAAAATACTCAGACTCAAGCCATTCAAGGGAGAAAGAGGTATTCAATTGACTTATGCTTCCAGATGGGAAGATTATTACGGGATTATACAGCAGATGGTGTGGCTGAAGTTAGGAGCCGGAGACCAGTTCAGATCACCACAGACATCAGGAGACAGAAACAGGAAAAAGAACTAGAGGAAGCAGAGCTGAGCTACGAAAACTCAAGGCCCACCCTACATGATGCCCCTTCTAGCAAGGTTCTCTACCAGTTAAAGGTGTATTACCTTCAAAAATATTAATATCAGCTAAGTATTCAAAACATAAGTTTATGGAGGGAAAACTTACATTAAAACCATGACAACAACTTTGTCTTGTTCCTGATATTAGTGGAAATGTTTCAAATTTTTCTTCATTTAACATGATATTGTTCATATATTTGTTATAAATAGCATTTGTTTTGTTACAGTATGTTGCCTCCATTTGTAGTCTCTTCAGGCTTTTTATCATAAAGAGATGTTGGACTTTGTCAAAGGCCTTTTCACCATCTATTCAGATATGATTTCTATCCTTGAGTCCATTTGTGTTATGTATTATATTTATTGATTTGTGTATGTTGAACCATCATGCGTTCTTGGGAAAAAGGCAATTTGATCATGGTGGATGATTTTTTAATGTGTTCATATATTCAATTTTCAAGTATTTTATTAAGAGATTTTTGCATCTATCTTCATCGTAAAGATAGTTCTGTAATTTCCTTTTTTTGTCATTATCTGACTTTGGTGTTCGAGTAATATTAGTTTCATTAAAAGAATAGGAAAGCATTTTAATTTATGGAATAATTTGAGAAAGATTGGTTGTGGTTCTTCTTTAAAGGTCTGGTAGAATTGTGAAGTGAATCTGTGTGAATCTGTTTTTTTTTTTTTCTTCAGAGATGTCTTAATTCTGCTTTAATCTCATTGCCTGCTATAGATTTGTTTAAATCATTTACTTCTTGTTTTAGCTTTAGTAGGTCATGTGTGTCTAGAATTTTACTAGTCTTTCATAAACTTTCCAACTGGAATAGAAAGATTTAAGGTGGGTCCTTAAGATTTTTTTCTGAATTTTATTAGTATTATTATATCTCCCTTCCATCTTGTTTTCTTAATTTTGGTATTTTTTCTTGGCAAAACAAAAACTTTATTATTATGCATATTGTATTTTATCACAGTCTCAGATAGCGAGCATAAATATAATTCAAGTGGTTTATAGCTCAGTTGTCACGTAAACTGAAACATTCAGCACCAAACACAATCCTGTAGTTGTTAAGCATGTGACCCTAAAAAATGTTTAATGATACAAGACTTGGGATTCTTTCTTGGGGGGTTTCCAATGATTTTTATTTATCTTTTTTTTTTAATTTCCACTCATACAAACTTAACAGGTACACACGTCCCCTCCTTCCCTCCAACCTCCCACCGCCCTGTGCCCCCTCCCCTCCCCCCTCCTTCCCCATCCCCCAGTGCCTCCCCCTCCCATCCCCGGAGCATCTTTTAATGTGTATGACAGACTCTCCTCTGGGCCCTCCTCTCCGATGAGGTGCAAGGACCCAGTGGCATTTCCCAGAACCCTTTCCTGTGTTCCCCTTAAGCATAGGAACACTACTGTGGCTGTCAATCCCTTGCCTCCAAGGATCTTAGTACCTTTAACAAATGCTAGACTTTGTGGGGTCAATAGTGTGTTGGACATTGCGCAGGGCATGCAAAGTCCAATTATGATTGCTTCGGCCCTAACTTGTGTGAAGTATCTTGCATATCATTGCTCCTCCTATCCTTGTGCTCTTACAATCTTACCGCCCCCTCTTCCACAAATGTCCCTGAGCTTCAGGATGGGGAGAGATTAGGCTGGCCTAGTTCCAGGTGGTTGATATAGAGTCTCTGAAGTTCTGGATTATGGTTCGTTGATTTTTTTTCCAGTTTTGCTGCTCCTGAAATGCCCTTGGCTCCACCCTGATGGGTATTGGATGTCACCTCCTGGCCAGAGATAAAAAACTGTTAAACTAGAGTCTTGTTATAAGAGTATATTCAAAGGTAGATGTAATAAAAGTAGGAAACCACAGTGAGGGAGGGGTCAATCACCCATTTGCAAAATGGTTACTTTTTATCTGTCAAACTATATGCCCTTCCCTTCTGGTGAGATCATACCCCCTCGGTTGTAAATGATCAGGAATGAAAGCCTGTGAACTTAACCAGATGTCTCATTACTTACTTGCAGTCCTTGATGGTGGCCTATTTTCTCTGCTGTAAATATTGTATGCATGAATATAGTGACTTTATGATATTTTCAACCTTCAGTCCCAAATCCCATCTCCCTCTTTTCCCCCTCATAACCCTTCAGTTCTACTGCCTGACTCCCTCTCATTTTCACAATTGTGTACATCAGATTGTGTAGCCAATTGTGTTTCATCTAATCTGTGGTGACTTATGTCTGAAGTGATTTATGCTACAACAAGCATCCTAGATCATTAGATATGCCATTGAAGAAATCATCCTCCTTTACTTCCCCATCAGTCTTTCAGAGAGGTGTGGAGCTTCTTGAGATCTTTCTGATGCTATGGTGAAATATTGTAAGACAGTTTCTGTGTAATTCTTGTGTAAGTATATATATCTGCCATAAAATCTTATATATCACAGCTATGTCATGTTCAGGAGATAATGCACGGCCCACCACCTTCCCACTTCAGGTTCTTTCAGTCTTGCTGCCTTCTCTCCTGTGATGTTTGGGGATTCTTTTTTTTCCATCTTTTTGCTGTTTATTGTGAAATATAAAGCTAAAAAAGCAAGTCTGCTCATTTCCATGTACATTTAATCTGACCCATTGTTTAGACTAGAGCTGAACCTACATTGAACACAGCCCTCTGGGTTCAGCTGTGATGTCTGTAATGTTGCATAAAAGAGGCAGAACGCAAATCTATGAGAAAAGGTCACACCTACATTATGACAAAAGCCCTCCTTAAAACCTGTGCACTAAACATAAAACTGAGGATTCTTAAAATGGAAAATGCTGCATTGGCACTGGGATGAGGCCATTTCAATGTGGACTGTCTACTTGAAGAGATATCACATTATCTAAACTAATTTGAATGCACATCCACATAGGAGTAAAGTAGCAGAAATAATGTGATTTTTCTTATTGCTCTTCCACTTGAAATTTTTGGCTAGTTTGTGTAGGGTTTTATCTTTTCAAAGAATAAACTTTACATTTCATTGATTCCTTTTATTGTTTTTTATTTCTATTTCATTAATTTCTGCCCTGATTATGTTCTTCCTGTCTACTGCTTTTGAGTTTAGCTCGTTCTTGTTCTGTTTTTCGAGGAACTAACCAGATTGTTATTTGTTTGAGACACTTCTGATTTTTTAAAAATAATTAATTTTGTTTTTGTATGTAAAAGGTATGGTGTGTGGGGGAGGAAGGTGTGCCTATGTGTGTACATGTGGAAGCCAGAGGAGAACATGGGGTGTCTTTCCCTAACACTCTTTGCCTTATTGTTTTGAGACATGGTCTCTCACTGAGCTTGAGACTTATCATTTTGGCTCATTTCACTACCCAGAAAACTCAGGATTCACCTCTCTCCATTCCCAATGATATCATGCTTGACCTTTACATGCATGCTGTGGCTTCAAACTCTGGTCTCCATGCTTTCATAGCAAAGGTGCTTACCTTCTGATGTATCCCCCCAAATCTAGATTGCACTTATATTTTTAAAAAGTAGACACTTGACGGACTGCTTTGATTTTATCTGATAGGCCTAAGTAGATTGTGCTTTCATTTTTATTCAATTCTTGGATTTTTTTTTCTTGGTTAGTTTCTTCAATGACACACTCATCATTCAGTAGTGAGTTGTTTAGTCTCCATGAATTTGTGTATGTTCTATAGTTTTGGTCATTGTTTTATGTTTTTATTTATTGCAGATAAATAGAACACAAGAAATTATTTCAATTTTCCTATATTTGCTGTGATTTTCCTTGTATCCTATTTTAGTGATCTATTTTAGAGAAAGTTTCATGGACTGCTGAGAAAACTGATACCGCAGTGTTTGGTTGGAATGCTCTGTACATTTCACATAGGTCCATTTGGACTATGATGTCATTTAGCTCATATCTTTCTTTGCTTGCTTTTTGCTGGAATGTCTTATCTATTGCAGAGAGTGAGGTAGTGAAGTACCCATTCTTATTTTGATGTGGTTAATATATGACTTCACATTTAGTAGTACTTTTTTCTGAAATCCGATGTACATATGTTCAAAGTGTACATCATTAGAATTATGCCTTCTTGATGGATTGCTCCTTTAATCAGTATGAAGTGACTTTATTTATCTCTTCTGACTAGTTTTGGTTTGAAATCTATTTTATGAGATATTAGAACAGCAGTGTTTGTCCCATCTTTTTCCCCCAAGAGAGTGGCTATCTTTGATGGTGAAATACATTCATTGGAAAACCAAATCAATGGATTGTATTTTATTTTTCATTTTCTATTTGGGTGCATGCTCTGTATGTGCAATTGTGTGGACTTACCCGCGTATGTGGTGTATATGCACATGTGTGCACATGCATGTGAAGGCCCAATGTTGATACAGGGAATAATCTTTGCTCATTCTTCTACATTATTGTTTTCAGATTAGGCCTCAAATCAAACTCAGAGCTTACTGATACAGCTAATCTAGCTACCCATTTTGCTTCAGGAATTGTCAATCTCTTCTTTTGAGTGTGGAATTATGGATGGACACCACACTTAACAGTCATTTTATTTGTGACCTTTAGATCTGATCTCTAATCCTTTAGTTTACATTGTGAGTGTTTTAAACACTGAACCATCTGCCCAGTCCAAATTTTAAATTTTGTCTGTTACTTAAAATTACAATGTATTTTTATTCTTTTCTCTACCCCAATACCTTATCTCATCCTCCTTTCTCCCATTGAGAGATATTGTTATTCCTGCAAACTCCCCTCTTACTCCAACGTCTACTCTTGAATACATGTCCCATTGGTCCCCACAAGGAATGTTTCTTTCTACATGTGCCTGGATACCTGCTGTGTCACAGGTAATATTTCAGTAGATGTACTCCTATCATATGAAGGACCTCTTCACTTGGCCAGTTTATACGATCAGTGGGAGGGAGAGTGGAATCGCCTGAATTTCTCCCTCATTCATTGTACATGTTCTTGCTTAGATCCAAGTGAGTTTGGTAGCAGTGTGTTCATGGTTGTAGTGGTTTTATGACCATAGGGTACTCTGTCTGGGTCCCTCCCCCAATCACTTTCTTTCTGTCCCAACTTGCTCCCTTTCTTAATGGTCCCCCAAGTTTTCTTGCCTTTAAAATGTATTCTGAAATCCTAAAGACTTTCTCCTATTTTTTCCAGAAGTTTGAGTGATTCATGTTTTTCTACTGAAGCTTTTTGGGTTACTTTGCGTTAATCATTATATAAGCTATAAGGTTTCTGTTGAGGTTCTGTTCTATTTTTCTCCAATTTGGTGTTTTGTTTGCATATGGATGTCCACTTGTTTAAACATCATTTAATGAAAAACCAGCAACTGAATTTAGTTCATGTCTTTGCCAAAATCATTTGGACAATTTTGTTTTGCTTTATTGCCTTCTGGATTCTTTATTTTGCCTAGGAATGGAAATGCACAGTGGCAAAACATTTGACTAGAATGTGCAAGGCATTAAGTTTCATTCCTAGCACCAAAAATTTGAAGAATATTACACAGAATTTAAAGTATATGAATTAGACTTACATATTTCTATTCTGTCCATGCCTTTGCCAGTACAAAACTATCTTGGTTACCATAGCTATGTAATAAGGCTTAATATGCGAAGTGATTTCACCCAGTTTCTTCTTCTTTTTTTTTTAAATACATTTTTTATTATTTCAGCTCATACAAACTTAATAGGTAGACCAGTTCCCTCCCTCCCTCCTCCTCCCCCCGAACCCCTACTCCCTCTCCCTCCCTCCTCATCCCCCAGTGCCTCCCCCTCAATTCCCAGAGAGTCCTTTATTATGTATGCCTAACTATCCACTTGGTTTTCCTCTCCAATGACGTACAAAGACCCAGTGGCATTTCCCTGAACCCTTTCTCATGTTCCCCTTAAGCACAGGAACACTACTGTGGCTGCAAATCCCCTGCCTCCAAGGATCTTGGTGCCTTTAGCTGATGCTAGACTTTGTGAGGTCAATAGTGTGTTGGACATTGTGCAGGGCATGCAAAGTCCTATTATGATTGCTTTGGCCCTAACTAGCGTGGAGAATCTTGCAAATCATTGTTCCTCCCATCCTTGTGCTCTTACAATCTTACCGCCCCCTCTTCTGCAAATGTCCCTGAACTTCAGGATGGGGGGAGATTAGGCTGGCCTAGTTGTATGTGATTGATATAGAGTCTCTGAAGTTCTGGATTGTGGTTTGTTGATTTTCTTTTGCAGTTTTGCTGTTCCTGCAACGCCCTTCACTCCATCCTGATGGGCACTGTATATCGCCCCCTGGTCAGAGACAAAAAGCTGTTAAATTGGAACAATTGGTCCAGGACATTTTTCCTTCCTCAATTTCCTTATATGTTATAGGACTATTTAAATAATTCACAACTTCCTGATTCAATTTAGGTAAGTTGTGTTTACTTAGAAATTCATCCATCTCTTTTGTGTTGTCAAACTTCACAGAGTATAAGTTTTTGAAATATGATGTTATAATTCTCTGGATTTCTTGGGTATCAGTAGTGATAACTCCATGTTCATTTCTAATTTTGTTAATTTGGGTTTTCTCTCTCTTGCTTTTGGTTAGTTTAGCTAGGGGTGTATCAATCTTGTTGATTTTTTCAAAGAACCAGCTTTTTGATTGGTTGATTTTTTCTATCGTTTTCTTAATCTCGATTTCAGATATTTCTCCCCTTATTTTGCTAATCTCTTCTCTTCTACTGCTTTTGGGATCAGATTGCTCTAGTTTCTCTAAAGCTTTAAGCTGCATTGTTAAGTTGTTTATTTCTGATGTTGCCATTTTTTTGACGTGGGCATTAAGAGCTATGAACTTACCTCTTAGAACAGCTTTCATTGTGTCCCAGAGATTTTGGTAGGTTGTATTTCGTTATCATTCACTTTCAGGAAATCTTGAATTTCCTTTTTAATTTCTTCCTGAATCCAGTTCTCATTCAGCATCATAGTGTTAAGTTTCCAGGAGTTAGTGTATTTTCTCGTTTGATGTGTTGTGGATGTCCAGCTTTAGGCCGTGGTGGTCTGATAGGGCACAGGTTAGAATTTCAACTTTCTTGTATATGTGTAGATTCATTTTGTGGCCCAATATGTGATCTATTTTGGAGAAAGTTCCGTGTGCTGCTGAGAAAAATGTGTATTCTTTGGTGCGTGGGTGAAAAGTTCGATAGAGATCTGTAAGGTCCATTTCTTTCAGGGTTTGATTAAGTTCCAAAGTGTCTCTGTTAAGCTTTTGACCTGTTGATCTATCCCATGTAGAGAGGGCGGTGTTGAAGTCCCCAAGAATTATCGTTTGGGGGTTGATTTCTTGCTTAAGACGCTGTAGGGTTTTCTTAATGAATGTGGAGGGGCCCGTATTGGGTGCATATATGTTCAGTATTGTGAAGTCTTCCTGGTGAATTGTACCTGTGACTAAAATGTAATATCCATCCGTGTCTCTTATAATTTTCTTTGGTTTGAAATCCACTTTGTCTGATAGCATAATGGCTACCCCTGCCTGTTTTCTGCTTCAATTTGCTTGTAGAATTGTTGACCAGCCTTTTATTTTTAGAGCGTGCCTATCTTTTGTGGTGAGATGTGTTTCCTGCAGGCAGCAGATTGATGGATTGTGATTTTTAATCCAAGTTTGTAATCTGTGTCTCTTGATCGATGAATTAAGTCCATTAACATTTAGTGTTATAATGGAGAAACTATTGTTAATTCCAGACATTTATTATGTTTAGTAGCTTTTATAAGTGCATTGCTTCGCTTTTAATGGTGCTATATTTGCCTTCTGTTCTCCTGGATATGCCTGTTTTTTTCTTCACGCTTGAGTATCATTTCTAGCATTTTTTGAAGGCCTGGTTTGGTGGCCATGTATCCCTTAAAGTTGTCTTTGTGCTGGAAAATTTTTCTTTCTCCCTCGATCATGACTGATAGTTTTGCAGGGTAAATCAGCCTGGGTTGACATTTTTGCTCATTCAATACTTGAAGTATGTCTCTCCAAGCTCTTCTTGCTTTTACTGTTTCGACTGAGAAGTCATTTGTTATTTTAATAGGTTTACCTTTAAAAGTGACTTGTTTTTTCTCCCTTGAAGCTCTCAGCACCAGTTCTTTATCTTGAATGTGGAGTGTTTTAACTATTATTTGCCTTGGCGTGCTTCTATTTTGGTCGTATCTGTTTGGGGTGCGGAATGCCTCTTGTATATGAATGGGCCTCTCTTTTTTTAGATGAGGAAAGTTTTCCTTGATGATCGTTTGAAAAATTTCCTCAGGGGTGGTATTTTGAGATTCTTGCTCTGGTATTCCATGAATACGCATGTTAGGCTTCTTCAGGGTGTCCCATATCTCTTGGATATTTCTCTCAAGTATCTTTTTGGCTTTAACAACCTCTTCCATTGAGCTGGTTAATACTCCACTTCATCTTCAAGGTCTGAAATTCTGTTTTCTGCTTCATTAGTTCTGTTGATAAGACTCTCTGTGGCATTCTGGGTTGAAGATAACTTGTCTTTTAGCTCAGTTTTAAACTCTGCTTGAGTTTGTTTTAACTGTTCTATGCCACTTTTTGTTTCTTGCAGTTTTTCTCAACTCCTCCAGATGTCTGTTGTGTTCCTCTTCAAAGCGATTGATTCGATTGTTTAATTCCTTCCGGATTTCCTCTTTCATAGTATTGAACATGGTAATGATCATATTTTGAAAGACCTTATCCTGGGTGAGGCTTTCTTGGCCTTTTTCCTCGGGTTTGTTCTTGTTGGAGTCTAACATTATGGGATTAATTTCTTCAGTGGGAAATTTGTTTACTTGAGTGTTGCTTCTCATGGATTTGCACTTTGACTTTGGCATTGTCATTTTAACTCTTAAGATCTCTCAATTTCACTAAACTGAATTATTTGGCCTGGGGTCCTGGTGGGCGAGGCCCAAAAGGGGACTTACCTAGGGCGCGGGGTGAGGCCCAGCTGGACCGCGCGTGTCCGGACCGCTGGAGCGGGGTGGGGTGAAAAGGGAGGATGGGCTCGTCAGCGTGGAGCTATTTAACCCGAGGGCAGCTGGGGCGTGGGCCCGGGCGCAGGGGGAGGTCCTCCTCGTCCCTCGGCCCCCGCGCGGCTCTGGCTGAATGGTAGGAGTCGGAGCCGGGTCCCTGTGGGCTGACCTAGGGTCCTGGTGGGCGGGGCCCGAACGGGGACTTACCTCGGGCGGGGGGTGAGGCCCGACTGGACCGCGGGCGCGTGTCCCGACAGGTGGAGCCAGGTGGGGTGAAAAGGGAGGATGGGGGCGTCGGTGTGGAGCTATTGAACCCGAGGGCAGCTGGGGCGGGCCCGGGCGCAGGGGGAGGTCCTCCTCGTCCCTCGGCCCCCGCGCAGTTCCGGCTGGATGGTGGGAGTCAGAGCCGGGTCCCTGTGGGCTGACCTGGGGTCCTAGGGCGCGGGGTGAGGCCCGGCTGGACCGCGGGCGCGCGCCCCGACCGGCGGAGCGGGGTGGGGTGAAAAGGGTGCATACAGCTTTTATTATATTGATAAAGGTTCCTTCCATTCCTACTGTCTCTAGCGTTTTGATCATAAAAGGCTGTTAGATCTTGTTAAAGACTTTTTCTGCATCTATCGAGAGTATCATGTGGTCTTGGACTTTGGACTGGTTTACATGATGAATTACATTTATTGATTTGCGTATGTTGAACCAACCTTGTGTGCCTGGGATAAAGCCTACTTGGTCCCTGTGAATGATCTTTTTGATATGTTTTTGAATCTGATTTGCTAAGACTTTGTTGAGAATCTTTGCGTCTGTGTTTATCAGAGAGATTGGCATATAGTTTTCTTTTTTAAGTGAATCTTTATTAGGTTTTGGGATTAAAACGATATTAGCTTCATAGAAGGAATTTGGTAGTGTTCCTTCCTTTGCTATTTGATGGAACAGTTTAAGGAGTATTGGTGTTATTAACTCCTTAAGTGTCTGGTAGAATTCTGTGCTGAATCCATCTGGTCCAGGACAATTTTGGTGGGAAGATTTGAGATTACTTCTTCAATTTCCTTATATGTTATAGGACTATTTAAATAATTCACAACTTCCTGATTCAATTTAGGTAAGTTGTGTTTACTTAGAAATTCATCCATCTCTTGTGTTGTCAAACTTCACAGAGTATAAGTTTTTGAAATATGATGTTATAATTCTCTGGATTTCTTGGGTATCAGTAGTGATAACTCCATGTTCATTTCTAATTTTGTTAATTTGGGTTTTCTCTTTCTTGCTTTTGGTTAATTTATCTAGGGGTGTATCAATCTTATTGATTTTTTCAAAGAACCAGCTTTTTGACTGGTTGATTTTTTCTATTGTTTTCTTAGTCTCGATTTCAGATATTTCTCCCCTTATTTTGCTAATCTCCTCTCTTCTACTACTTTTGGGATCAGATTGCTCGTTTCCCTAAAGCCTTAAGCTGCATCATTAAGTTATTTATTTCTGATGTTTCCATTTTTTTTGATGTAAGCATTAAGAGCTATGAACTTACCTCGTAGAACAGCTTTCATTGTGTCTCAGAGATTTTGGTAAGTTGTATTTTCATTATCGTTCACTTTCAGGAAATCTTGAATTTCTTTTTTAATTTCTTCCTGAATCCAGTTCTCATTCAGCATCATAGTGTTAAGTTTCCAGGAGTTAGTGTATTTTCTCTTGTTTGTTGTGTTGTGGATGTCCAGCTTTAGGCCGTGGTGGTCTGATAGGGCACAGGTTAGAATTTCAACTTTTTTGTATATGTGTAGATTCGTTTTGTGGCCCAATATGTGATCTATTTTGGAGAAAGTTCCGTGTGCTACTGAGAAAAATGTGTATTCTTTGGTGCGTGGGTGAAAAGTTCGATAGAGATCTGTAAGGTCCATTTCTTTCAGGGTTTGATTAAGTTCCAAAGTGTCTCTGTTAAGCTTTTGACCTGTTGATCTATCCCATGTTGAGAGGGCGGTGTTGAAGTCCCCAAGAATTATCGTTTGGGAGTTGATTTCTTGATTTAGGCGCTGTAGGGTTTTCTTAATGAATGTGGAGGGGCCCGTATTGGGTGCATAAATGTTCAGTATTGTGAAGTCTTTCTGGTGAATTGTACCTGTGAGTAAAATGTAGTATCCATCTGTGTCTCTTATGATTTTCTTTGGTTTGAAGTCCACTTTGTCTGAAAGCATAATTGCTACCCCTGCCTTTTTCCTGGTTCCATTAGCTTGCAAGATTTTGGACCAGACTTTCATTCTTAGGATGTGCCTGTCTTTTGTGGCGAGATGAGTTTCCTGAAGGCAGCAGATTGTTGGATTGTGATTTTTAATCCAAGTTTGTAATCTGTGTCTCTTAATTGGTGGGTTAATAACATTGACATTTAATGTTATGATGGAGAAATTATTTTTAATTCTGGACATTTTTTATGTTTAGTAGATTTTGTAAGCCATGTTGTTTGATATTTATGTTTTGGTGGTATTATACTTCCCTTCTGTCTCCTGGATACGCTTGTTCTTTTCTTCAAGCTTGAGTATAATTTCTAGCATTTTTTGAAGGCCTGGTTTGGTAGACATATATCCCTTCAAGTTGTCTTTGTGCTGGAAAACTTTTCTTTCTCCCTCAATCATGACAGATAGTTTTGCCGGGTATATCAGTCTGGGTTGGCATTTTTGCTCATTTAATACTTGAAGTATGTCTCTCCAAGCTCTTCTTGCTTTTACTGTTTCCATTGAGTAGTCATTTGCTATTGTAATAGGTTTACCTTTAAAAGTGACTTGCTTTTTTTCTCTTGAAGCTCTCAGCATCTTTTCTTTGTCTTGAATGTGGAGTGTTTTGACTATTATTTGCCGTGGCGATTTTCTATTTTGGTCATATCTGTTTGGAGTGCGAAATGCCTCTTGTATTTGGATGGGCCTCTCATTGTTCAGTTGAGGGAAGTTTTCCTTTATGATAATTTGAAAAATTTCCTCAGGTGTGGTATTTTGGGATTCTTGCTCTGGTATTCCATGAATGCACATGTTAGGCTTCTTCAGGGTGTCCCATATCTCTTGAATGTTCCTCTCAAGTATCTTTTTGGCTTTAACAATCTCTTCCATTGAGCTGGTTAATTCTCCTACTTTGTCTTCAAGATCTGAAATTCTATTTTCTGCCTCATTTGTTCTGCTGATAAGACTCTCTGTTTAGTTTTGGGTTGAAGATAACTTGTCTTTTAGTTCAATTTTAAACTCTGCCTGAGACTGTTTTAACTGCTCTATACCTATTTTTGTTTCTTGAACTTTTTTTCTCAACTCCTCCAAGTGTCTGTTGTGTTCCTGTTCAAAGTGGTTGATACGGTTGTTTAACTCTTCTCGGATTTCCTCTTTCATGGTATTAATCATGGTAATGATCATACTCTGAAAGTCTTTATATTGAGTATGGGTTTCATGGCTATTTTCTGTGGATTTGTTCTGGTCGGAATCCCTCATTATGGGATTGATTCTTTCGGTGGGAGATTGGTCTTCTTGGGTTTTGTTTCTCGTGGATCTGCACTTTGACTTGTACATTGTTGTTTTGTTTTTTAGGACCTTTCAGTTTCTGTGTATTTTTCACTGAATCCACCTAGTTGGTATTGTTACACTTGCCAGTTATTACTAGTGCTTGCCTTGGATTGGATATGTTTGTGTATTGTTATTGTTATATCCTAGATGAGGCTACTAGGCTGTTAGTACATCAGTTAAGTCAGGTTATGTTACCAGGGGGTGAATATTAGTTTGGTAGTGCACTTTTATGATTTAGTATCTTGGTGAAATGTTGGGGTGAGTGGTGTACTCCCTGGAGTTGTATGTTGTAGGGTGGCTGTATGAGAAAGTTGATCTACAGTTTTGATACTTTAAAGGATCAATAAGGTGAAAAGAAAAAGTTTACTTATCTTTGGGCTGGATGAGAAGAATCTCGCCCACGTGATATAATGATTGTAGTGGAGTCCAGATGTATGGCCTGTGTTCCCTTCGTTCCTTAGAATTTTGCTTGAGTTTCCTTTGGACTCTATTGAATTCTGAGTAGCAGTGTGTCTTCCGTGGACCACGTGCGTAGGTCCCTGGTGGGCCAGAGAGGCAGAGGGTCTGATGTTGATGGCAGAATTCTTCACCTGGGACCTGGGAGGGGGCAGAGGCGTGCGGGGGCTGGAGGGTGGGAGGGGCTGGGGTCCGGGGCGGCCCCGGGGGCTAAGCCGGCAGCTGCGCGGTGCGGTGCTGCTGGCCGGGCAGCTCCGGGATGGGGGCAGTTTCTTCTTCTTTTAAGAAGATCGTTTCAAGCATTCTGTCTTCTGTGCCTTTTTATATATATTTAAAAATAAGGACTGAGGAGATGTCTTGGTGAGTAAGAGTGTTTGCTGTGCAAGTATGAAATTCTATGTTCAGATCCCTAACACCCATGTAAAAATCTGGTTGTGACTGCACATATGTGTAACCTCAGTGTTCGGCAAGGGGCAGTGCAGATAGGCAGATCTCTTGTTAGTCAGCCAGCCTAGTCATAAACAAAACAAAAATCCGGAGAGCTTTCGGTTTAGTGAGAGAGCCTGAATCAAGGGTGTAAGATAGATAGTGATAGTGAAGAATATTCAGTGTCTCTTCTCTGGTCTCCATATACATGTGCACGTAAATGCACACATACACACATATACATCTATATACACACATATCCACATGGAGAGAATATTTGTATTACTTATTCAATCTACAAAGAGTTCAGCTAGTGTTTTTATTAAATGTATATATCATTTTGAGAAGAATTTGTGCCTGCAGTTGTTTATTTGTTACTCTGTTGAATATTTTAATCAATTAATTTATTCATATTTTCTCTGGTTATTTCATTATTTTTATGTTTTAGCATATGTACCCAATGTATTCTGTAAATTGTATACTACGCGTTTCATTTTATTTAGAGCTATTGAAGATGAAATGATGTTTAAATTATAATTTCTTCATGTTCATTTTTAGCATGTAATATAACTGATTTGTGTGTGTGTTGATCTTATATTCTGTAACACCCTGAACTTATGTATTAGTTCAGTTGTTTTCCAGGAAATTGTTTAGAATTTGCTATGCAGACAATCATGTCATTAGCAAACAGAAACAGTTTTGTATATTCCTCCTGAATTCCTTGCCTTATTGATCTGGATTTTTTTCTTTAATTGAATGAGAGTAGCAAGAATGGATATCCTTGCCTTGCTCCTGATTTTAGGGGAAAGCATTCACCCTTTACCATTAAACATATGTTTTATATAGGCACTCTACATCAGGTCTTTATGGTTCCTTTCCATTCCAAAGTTTTTGTAAACATTTTTTTTGAGACAGGGTCCCCTATAGCAAGTCTGGCATCAAACTCTCTATGTAGCTGAGGAAGACCTTGAATTCTGATTCTCTTGCCTCTGCCTCTCCTGAGTTCTGGGATTGCAGATACTGACACATGTCATTTTATCTAGTGCCAGGATAGAACATAGGGCTTCACACATGTTTCTTGGGCACTAAGTTATATCTCCAGCACTTGTAAATTTTATTATAGATGAATACTAATTATTTTTGCCAAGTGCTATTATTTTGCATTAATAAGATTATCTATTTTCTGTTTAAACTGCTTATATGATGAATTGCCATTTCACAACCAATTAATTGCCATTGATTTTCAAGTAATGAAAATAAATTTGTATGATTGTTACAAACTCCACTGTCATGGTCTGAATGTGAGTTGTCGCCCACAGGCTCATGTATTTGAATCCTTATCAAATGTTAATGTTGAGAAGGTTGTGGAATCTTTAGGAGGTGGAGCTTGCTGGAGGAAGGCACATCACAGAAAGCTCACAGGGGACAAGCCTTGAGGTTTTAGTAGCCCTACCTTGCCCGCATTTGCAGTTTTCTTCTTGCACGCTTTGCCTCCATTACGAATGCTTGTAACCTGAACCACCTTGAGCTTCTGCTGCCCACCATGCCTTTTCCATCATAGTAGACTATATCTTCCCTCTGGAATCATAACCAAATAAATATGCCTTTCTCCCTCTGGAACTATAAGATAATAAATCTTTCCTTTAAATTGAAATGATTGTTGTCTCATAGCAACAAAAGAAGGTAATTGAAACACTCACTTAGTAACTGTTTATTATCTTTAATTCTTTTCATAACTTGTTGGATGCAGATTAATAAAATTTCATTGGAAGGGGTTGTGATGTAGCTCTTGCGTGATATCGAATCACAGTTTTCTTATCTTTGCTTAGTTTTGTTATCTAGGTAACACAAAAAATGACTTGGACAATATTCTATCTTCCTTCATTTTCTAAATTTATTGTGAAAAATTTATGTTAATTCTATGAAACCATATGGGTATACCAATTTTTTTCAAGAGTTTTAAATTGTTTTTAACTGTTAGAGGGATATTTAACAATTATTGGAAAGTTTAAATAATTTGTTTCCTAATGGATAATCTTTGACAGTTTGTGATTATGGAAGAATCGGTTCACTTCTTCTACACTTTAAGTTTGTGAATAGAAAGTTGTATATAGTATTCCTATATTGTCTCTTTAAAAACATTATCTATGTTATCATCATGTCTCATTCTTGATGCTAGCTACTTTTTTCTGTGTTCTCTTTTTATTTTCTTATCAGCCTTGCTAAAAGTTTATCAGTTTTTTAGTTACTTAAGAGCCTTTTTTATTTTCTTGAGTTTTCGTCTGTATTTTCTTATTTCTGAGTTACTGGTTTTTACTATTTATTGTTTCATTATTTCTGCTTGCATTGGGCTTATTTTGCTCTTCCTTCTCTAATTTCTTAGTGGTAGATTAGGAATTTAGATTATTAATGTCAAACATTCTCTTCTTCTATGTAAACATTATATAACAGAAATTTCTCTCTTAATACTAATTTACCTGCGCCATACAGATTTTGAAATATTATTTTTTAATTGCAGTTGGATACATTTTAAAATTTTCCTCGATACTTCTGCTTTGCCATGGATCATTTAGATATGCGATGCTCAATTTTCATGAGTTTAGAGATCTTTATGCTGCCTTTATGCTAGTGATTTCTGATGAATTCTGCATTTTTCAATTCTTTAAATGTTTTTAGAGTTGTTTTATTATGTGTTTGATTTTGAAATAAATTTTGGTAATCGAGTATTCAGAAACCTTTCATTGCTGTCAAATTTTTCACAACCTTCACATTCAGTTACTAGACACCAATTTTAAAGGAATTTAGAATATGGTTTCTATGTTGCTCGGTTTGCATATGAAAGCTATGCTCTCAGTTGAGTTTATCTCTAAGAATTGACAAGCTCTGTGGATGCATTTTCTCCCTAGTCAGAAGGTTCCAGATGCCAGAGCACCAGCAATACATAATATAAGAAAGTATAATCAATATAACATGTAAGGATTGCTTCCATTTATGGTTTTTTTCTTCCCCACATTTAAATACTTCTGTCTTGATTTAGAAAACACATGAAGATGTTCTGTTTTATGTAGCCATATTTCTATTCTTTGTGTTATTCTTTCTTCTGACTACCTTGAGATCTTTCTTTTACTGTTTCCTATTTAAAACACTTCCTTTAGAAGAAACTAGTAACTACTTTTTTGTCATATTTTATGTTAAAATATTATTTCCTACTTAAACCTAAAGGATACTTTTACTAAAGTATAGAATTCATGGTTGATAGTTTGGGATTCTTTCTCTCCGCACCTGAAAAATGTACCACCTTTCTAGTATTCATAGTTTCAGATAGGAAATCTGCTGAAAATTGAACTGATATTCCTATATAGCAATCTGTTATTTCTCCATGTCTCAGACTTTTTTGTCATTACTTTTCAGAAGGTCCATTATATGATTCCATGCACACCTTTTGAATTTCTGAAGGTTATCCTTTTAGTACTTTATCAGATTCTTGGAAGTTTAAAGCCACTATTTCTTTAAATACTTCAGTATCTGTTTGAAAGACTCAAGTGATATAAGTGCTTTATATTCATTACTATTCCACAGGTACATGAGTCTTTGTTCTTTCTTTAAGTTGATTATACTTCTATTGTTCAGATCAAGTATATTCTATTGACCTGTACTTCATTGATTCCATTATCATTTCAGCTCAACTCCTGAACCATCTAACAAATATTTAATTCATATTATTATTATAAGTATTTAGTTTCTATTATCATATTCTTTGTTCTATAATGTTTATTTGATTTTATGTAAATTCCATTTTATTGTTGTAAATTTATTTTTTCAATTGTTGCAAGATTAGTTTTAGTTGTTTGTTGAAACATTTTATGATGATTGGCTGAAAATCCTTATTGGATAATTCTATCATCTGATTCATTATAGTCTAGGCATCTATTTATTATTTTTTTGTCTCTAATATTAAAATTGTGATTTCTTGGGTCCTATTATGTGAATTCTTTGTTGTATCTTAGACATATTCTCTGTTATTTTAAGACTTTCTAGGTCCTATTTAAACTTTTGTTTTTAGCCTAGTCACTGTTTACATATAGTATGCTGGTCCTAACTTTCTGTGAATTCTGATTCCAATAGCAATTAAATTTGAGAATCTTCAAAGTGTTACTGTTTATTTTTAACCAGACTAATTTATATGGTGTTACTGGGATTTCCACTCACTTTTGTTGGTGATGTTAAGTGGGCCAAAGGAGTTTTCCCATCATGTTCTATGATAGGGCAAAACACATCCTGAGCCATGCCTGGCTTGACGGGACTCCATTGCTGGCGTTCCCACACTCAGTTAGTTGCTTTCTTTTGGCAGGGAATAGGAGAGTCAGATTTCATGAAGGGCAAAACTCTTTTTGGTTATTTATAGTTAGTCGATCTTACTTTCTTTGTGTGTGTGTGTGTGTGTGTGTGTGTGTATGTGTATGTGTGCCAGAGGCCACTGTGTGTGCATATATGTTGCAGCTCACCTGCATGGTTGCTGATATATGACCATCCCATCAAATGTCTTAAAGGAACAAAGGGTTTATTCTCTTATGATAGACTGGTTACAGTTCTCAGTCCAGCTTGACGAGAGAGTGCACTCCGACACCACAGCCAAGGGAACCAGCCACACCATCTCTATGTAATGGCTGAGAGAGGGACGATCCTTATTTGCCAGACCAGCATGTCTGGCCAAGTATACAAAAGGATGCTGACTCTGTCAACCAGATGTCATACAGATGTCTGTATTTTATTCCAGGGCCTAGTCCCACCCACATGGGCTGGGCCTTCCCCATCAGCTAAACAATCTCCTGAAGGTTTGCTCTGGAACTAACTCAACCACTGATTCTTTACAAGTGTGCCCAGAGCTCAAACCCTCAACTGTCAAATTGACACCTGTGCATAACTATGGCAGCATATGTGGAGGCCCAAGGGTGACACTGGGAAACATCCTAGATTCCTTTTTGCTTTGCTCTGGGATTTCCCAGGCTCTGCCTTCCAGACCTGGAAATGTATGTCACAACCATTTAAATCTGGCATTTTTGCATTGTATCTGGGATCTAAACTCAGGTCCTTCTGCTTGTGTGGCAGAGCGCTGACACCTGAGTCATCTCTTCAGCCCCATAAGTAGATCTTTCAACTTGTTCTCAAGTTAATGCTGCCAGTTTCCTTCCTAGTTGCCATCAGGATTTTCTACCATCCAGGTGAAAATGAAGTCTGTCTAGGATGCCTTCTTTTACTAGACATTAGCAAAAGAATCAATAGACACTAGACATATGAAGCTTCTTTTGAGATGGAGGTCATAAAGTATTTTGCTAAGATTTCCTCAAACCAAGAGTTCCTAACCAGTACACCTTCATCTTTCTACATTTCAGAGTTCTCACTGGATTGACTCTTGCTTTATTTCCTGAGTTTATTGCATCATGGGTCTAAACCATTTTACTCATCTCCAACATACCACTGGTCTACTAGCTGATGTTCAACCAGTATGTCAAGCTGTTCTACTGACTGATGTTCCTCTTAACATTGAGTCACATATTTTCATTTTGCCCAATTAATTTGTCTACATTTTACATTTGTCTACAATTAATTTTTCAGACTTCATAGGTTATATACAGCAGAAGGAGTTGATTATTTTTATCACTCTATGGGGCAGATAAATTACAGGTGAATAATACTGAATTTAGAGGCATTTGGATTTATATTTTTCAGGTGTTTTGTGTGTGTGTGTGTGTGCATATGTATGTTCACATGCACATGTGTGTGCAGCACATGAAAATGTCAGTTATCTTTCTCAGTTCCTGTCACCTTATTTTTCGAGTCAAAGTCTGTCACTGAACCTGAAACTCAGTAATTCATTTAGATTGCCTGGCCAGCGGGCCCTAAGGAATTCTCCATCTATACCTTCCTTCTCAGTGCTGAGATTATAGGTATATGTTCCCACACTCAGATTTTTTATGTGGATGCCAGAGATCTGAACTCAGGTCAGCAAGCACTTTGCCGACTGAGCCATCTCTCCAGCCTTGTTTTATACTATTTTTTATTATTCCACTTTTACAAGCATATTGAGTATTCATTCCAGTTTCCCTCCCTTCCTCCCCTCCCCCCCTTTCCTTTCTCCATCCCTCCCTCTCTCCCTCCATGCCTTGCTCCCTCCCTCCCCACTTCTATCCATTCCCTTCACCTTTCCCTCTCACTCAGTTCCACCTTTCTGCCTGTGTGCTTTTTTGGACCCCAGGGTATACTCTGACTTGTCTGCTCCTGTGGGGGCTCAGGCCTCCGTGGTATATCAAGTTACCTCTCTTCAGGCCACCCCACTGATTTGTGCGTTTCCTTTCACTCATCCAGTTTTAGACCCAAAGGTTTACACTGTAAGTGCCCATTCTATGGGTATAATAACTACCTGCAGAGCAGTTTGATATACTGTCTTCTTATCTATAGGTTTATTGGCTATCTTCCCTATTGATTATTATTCCCTTTCCTTCTTTAGGTTCTTTTTCTACTTCACAGTAATAGGGATTGTACCATTCTGACAAGCAGGTCTTGAATGCAATCAGAAAGCTGTTGGTTGTCTCCTTGATACTCATGCCACTATGGCACTGTGATCACCTGTTGCCATTGATGTGGCTTGTGGTTATTTCTCTCCCCCAGAAAGTCCTTAGACCAGTCCTGGTTGATAGATTTTGTCATGTTCTGTGATCCGTTTGTGTTATGTCTTTGATAACAGGGTCTTACTGTGAGTTTTTGGAGAGCTAACAAGAGCAATTGCAAAAGCCTATGATTTTGGGGGCCTTTAAGACTTCTTTGACCAACATTTTATCAGGAAGTGTCACATTCCTGTTACTTCTAGCATAATTTTTCTCCCTGGATTCTAAGTGAATCAATTCAAGGCTTTCCCCCCCTCTTTTCCTCATTCTATGCTCCTCTGCAAAGGGACTACCCATTCTTGTTCCTTTCTTTAAAAGACACTTTTTAAAAAATTTTTTTATTTCTACTCATACAACTTTAACAGGTACACCAGTCCCCTCCCTCCCTCCAACCTCCCACTGCCTTATCCCCCCTCCCCTTTCCTTCGCTATTTTTCTTTAATTATTCTCGCCCTCCCTCATGTCCTGATACCCTAAACTTCCCCTTTAAAAGGTTTCACCCTAACCATTCTTTCCCACTTTCCCACTCATGGGCCTTTTTTGAATTTTCTGATTATTACAATGCTTTCAATCCAAGTACATTGACAAGGATATCACTTCGATCATCTGCATATAAGAGAGAACATGCGGTGCTTAACTTTCTGCGTCTGAGTACACAATGGAATATTACTCAGCCACCAGAAAGGATGAGACTATGGAATTTTCTGGTAAATGGATGGAACTGGAAACTTTAATATTGTTTCATACTTTATGGTGGGTCCGTTTCAATTATTTGCCCATAGTCTCAGAGGAAAAGTCTTTTCATCTTTGTACAGTTTTTGTTCAAAATCAAGGGCTTTTTAGTTTCAATGAGAAGCTTGAAATATTTACCCTTTTATATAGCACTACTCAAACTCTCCAAAATCTGTCTTTCAGAAGTAAGCAGCAACTGAAATCTCTGCTTTAGGACTTTCAGCCTTCTAGCTGTTACTTTTTTCCAGATCCTTGAAGTCCTTTCATGAACACAAAATTCAGAGTCAGCTAAGTATTTTAGGGACTCTCTCCATGGTTCCTTTTCTATCAGACTTCCCTCATCAACTGCTAGCTGCTCTGGCAGGTCCAATCTTGATCATTTGACAACTCAAGGCAATGTAATATAATGTAGCTCTCTGATTAATGTCAAATCATTTTGAGCAAGAAATTGCTCACAGATAAAATGGTACATAGCTGTGGCTCACAACCAGTGAGATTCCTTCCTTTTAAGGATCAAATCTCTTTTAGTGTCTGCCTGTTTTTATTCAATCTCCTATACATTCGAGTAAGTTGGTTTTTTTTTCAAATAGCAGTTTAAAAATATTGTATCTAGAGTTTATAGTAATTATCTGTGAGAAGGTTAAACAGATATAACTTATTCTGCCCTTACTGTAACCAAATTGATTCCTCATCTCTTTTAAATCAGAGCTTTATTGTCCTGACCTATGCTATTGAAATAGATGCCTTTCTGGCTTTCCTGCCTTCAGCTATTCTTGGAATTCATGATGTAAACTACGACTATAATGATTTTTTTAAAGATACAAATATGATTCTGGTGTCTTGCCACAACATTCAAAGTCCTTCCTATCCATCATATAAATATGTATTAGACATTCTGTTACTGTATCAAATACTTCAGAAACACAACAAAAAAGAAGAAAGCTTTATTTGTTTTGTGGCTTCAGAGGTTTTAGTACATATTCCTTGCCTCCTTTGACTCTAGGTCTGTGGGGAGGCAGAACATCTTGGGGATAAGGGTATATACCTGATGGTAGATAGGTGGCAAAGAAAGTATGATGGCCCAAGACGAGATACAACTTCCAAGAACACACACCCAGTGTTCTACTTCTTCCAGTTAGTCCCCATAATTGAACGTTTCTAGAACTTCCCAAAATAGCACCACAAGCTGAAGCTCAAACCTTTAACAGTGATCTTATTGGGGACATTTCATGTTCAAAGTATAATAACAGGATATCATCAAAATTCCATAGCATGACCAGACTCCTCTTTATCTCTTCAATTTTATATGTGGACATTTGTTCATCCTGCTTAGACATCCTCTAACCATACTGAATTACTAACATTTTTTCTATTATGCCTTATTATCTTGTTTTGGGGTTTTTCGTGCTCTGCCTTTTTGAGGATATTAAAGCAAGAAAGAAAATATACTTTTACAATAGTGAGAACAGATAGTATTTATCTATTGCCGATGTGTTTGTGGCCTTTGTACTCTGCTGTCTGTTAATAAAAACCAAAATGATAATTGAGGACAATATACCGTGATCATAGAAATGATAGATAACATTTTTGAGTGTAGTCTATGTGCTAGTGCTGTGGTAAAGGCGTTCAAATCATTTTCTCATATCGCGCTCACAAACCTTGCAAAGCAAGTACCTTTTCCATCTTCACATTACAAATAACAAACTGTATCCTTCTAAGGGAATAGATATGCTCTCTCCTATCGTCTATGAAGACTGATTTGTAAGAGCCAGAGTAGGGATATTCTAGAATCAGATCATGCTCTACTGTTTCCCACTTAAGCAGTGTATGTAAAGAACTTGGAAATTAAAGGACTATGATTACCTTTGAGAATGAATCCATTGAATTAATGCAAGAAGAATATGAACAAAGAATATGCAATGGCACCTTAACAAGACAGAATGACTTCCTTGCCAGAAGGACTTGATTGTAATCTTATGGAAGTTATTGGCATATCTAAAGAAATAATGTATCAAATAGAAGGGGCACAGATGAAATATGGATGGCTGCAGAGAAAGAAGCAATGACAAATATAAGCAATATCTTCCAAACAGTTTCCAAAGAATACAGTTGCTTGACCTAAATGACTTACCTTTCACAACGCACATATGGAAGAGGACTTTTCCAAGTTGCTTAGTCAGGTGCTTTTTGTATAAATATACAACTATATTCCTCCCTTTTATTTCTTGCCCACTAAGAAAGCTTCTCATTGGAATTTTGAACCCTTTTAGTCTTTGTGTAGATATAACAGAATATACAAGTATGGAAGGTGTGTGTGTGTGTGTGGTGTGTGTGTGTGTGTGTGTGTGTGTGTGTAACTATAAAGGAAATCAGCCTAAAAAATATGCTGAGGATACCTTGCTGGATAGCTTACACAATACCAAGGAATACTGTAGAAGCTACTGGGGGAAAGAAATAATCACAAGCTCCATCAATGGCATGAGATCTGTAAGTTGCAATTCAAATCACCATAGCAACCAGTGACCACCAGTGTAATAGTGGCCTGAAGGAGAAAACTAGCAACTTTCTCTTTTTTTTAACATTTTTTATTATGATTTCTGCTCATACAAACTTAATAGGTACACCGGTTCTCTCCCTCCCTCCTCCTCCCCCCGAACCCCCTGCACCCCCTCCCCTTACCCCTCCCTTCCCATCCCCCAGTGCCTCCCGCCCCAATTCCCAGAGAGTCCTTTAATGCGCATCCCTGACTCTCCTCTGGGCCCTCCTCTACGATGACGTACAAGGACCTAGTGTCATTTCCCTGAACCCTTTCCCGTGTTCCCCTTAAGCGTAGGAGCACTACTGTGGCTGCCAATCCCCTGCCTCCAAGGATCTTGGTGCCTTTAGCAGATGCTAGACTTTGTGGGGTCAATAGTGTGTTGGACATTGTGTGGGGCATGCAAAGTCCAATTATGATTGCTTCATCCCTAACTTGTGTGGAGTATCTTGCAAATCATTGTTCCTCTGATCCTTTTGCTCTTACACTCTTACCTCTCCCTCTTCCGCAAATTTCCCTGAGCTTCAGGATGGGGAGAGATTAGTCTGGCCTAGTTCTAGGTGGTTGATATAGAGTCTCTGAAGTTCTAGATTGTGGTTTGTTGATTTTCTTTTACAGTTTTACTGCTCCTGCAATGCCCTTCACTCCATCCTGATGGGCACTGTATGTCACCCCCTGGCCAGAGACAAAAAGCTGTTAAACTAGAGTCTTATTATAAGAGCACATTCAAGGGTAGATGTAATAAAAGTAGGAAACCTTAGTGAGGGAGGGGTCAATCACCCATTTGCAAAATGGTTACTTTTTATCTGCCAGACTATATGCCATCCCCTTCTGGTGAGATCATACCCCCTCAGTTGTAAATGATCATAAACGAAGGACTGCGAACTTAACCAGGTGTCACATTACTTACTTGCAGTCCTTGATGGAGGCCTATTTTCTCTACTGTAACGTGGTCCTTTCTCTCCTTGTTTCTGGTGTGGCTCTCCTACCCCATCCCTCCTGTTCATAATCCTTGCAATTACTGTAGGTAATACATAGATTTACCTATGAGTGTCTCAAGGTGGGCTGGGTGGGTTTGGTACTAGGAGCCACCTATTAGGGAGTACATAAGGCGCTTAATTTTCTGGGTTTGGGATACTTCACTTAATATAATTGTTTCTAATGACATCCATTTCCAAGCAAATTCCAGTAATTCATCCTTTTTGATAGCTGAGTAGTACTCCATTGTATAGATGTACCACAGTTTCCTTATCCACTCGTCAACTGTTGGACATTTGGGTTGATTCCATGACTTTGCTATTGTAAACAGTGCTGCTATGAACATGGTCGTGCTTGTGCTATCAAGGTGAACCTCTTCTGTATAGGGGGTTATACCCAAAAGTGGAATCGCAGGGTCATATGGCATTTCAATCTTTATTTTCTTTAAGAATCTCCAGACGGCTCGCCAGAGTGGCTGTATGAGCCTGCATTCCCTCCAGCAATGTAGGAGAGTTCCCCTCTCTCCACATCCTCTCCAGCATTTGGTGTTGTTTGTATTGTGGATTTTTGCTATCCTGACCGGGGTGAGATGATATCTCAGGGAAGTTTTGATTTGCATTTCCCTGATGGCTAAAGAAGTGAAGCATTTTTAAAGATGTTTGGTAGACATTTTAATTTCATCCCTGGTAAAATTTCTTTTAAGTTCCAGGGCCCATTTTTTAATTGGGCCATTGGTTTCCTTGGTATTTAATTTTCTAAGTTCTTTGTGCACTCTGGACAGTAGAGCTCTATGAGATATGTGGTTAGTGAAGATTTTCTCTCATTCTATGGGTTCCCTTTGAGCTTGTGTTACAATCTCTTTATCTGAACAGAAGCTCTTTAATTTCACAAGATCCCAACTGTTGAGAGTTGGTAGCAGTGACTGTGCCATTGGATGTCTGTTTAGGAACTGTTGGCCTAGCCCAATCAGCTCGAGGGAGTTCCCTATCCTTTCAACTATGGTTTTTATAGTCTCTGGCCTGATATCAAGGTCCTTGATCCATGTGGAATTAAGTCTTGTACAAGGTGACAAGTACGGGTACAGTTTTAATTTTCTGCATGTGGAGATACAGTTTTGCCAGCACCATTTGTTGAAGATGCTGTTCTTTTTCCATTGGATTCTTTGGGCCCCTTTGTCAAAGATCAAATGGCTGTATTTTTGTGGGCTTATATCTGGGTCTTCAATCCTTATCCATTGATCTGTGTGTCTATTTTGGAGCCAGTACCAGGCTGTTTTTACAACTATGGATTTGTAGTATAGACTAAGGTTTGGTATGGTAATACCTCCAGCAGTGTTTTTGTTACTCAGGATTGTCTTTGCTATCCTGGGTCTTTTGTGCCTCTATATGAATTTTGAGATTGTTTGGTCAACTTCTTTGAAGAATTTCTTTGGGATTTTAATTGGTATTGCATTGAATTTGTATATTGCCTTTGGTAGGATGGTCATTTTTACGATGTTGATTCTGCCAATCCAGGAACATGGGAGGTCTTTCCACCTTCTGGTGTCTTCTGCAATTTCTTTCTTTAGGGTTTTAAAGTTTTCATTCTAAAGGTCTTTCACCTCCTTGGTTAGATTTATACCAAGGTATTTCATTTTTTTAGGGGCTATAGTAAATGAGATTGTTTCTCTCAAGGCTTTTTCACTTCTTTCATTCTGGGCATATAGGAAGGCCTCTGATTTTTGCACATTTATTTTCTATCCTGCCACCCTGCTGAACTTCTCAATTAGTTCCAGGAGCTTCCTGGTGGAGTTTTTGGGATCCCTCAGGTATAAGATCATGTCATCTGCAAATAGGGATAGCTTGATTTCTTCCTTGCCGATTTGAATCCCTCTTATGTCCCTTTCTTGTCTTATGGCTTCAGCTAAGACTCCAAGTACAATATTGAATAGAAGTGGTGAGAGTGGACAGCCTTGTCTAGTTCCTGACCGAAGTGGGAATGCTTCCAATTGTTCCCCATTGAGTATAATTCTTGCTGTGGGCTTGTTGTATACAACTTTTATTATATTGATAAAGGTTCCTCCATTCCTACTATCTCTAGCATTTTGATCATAAAAGGCTGTTGGATCTTGTCAAAAGCTTTTTCTGCATCTATCGAGAGTATCATGTGGTCTTGGACTTTGGACTGGTTTACATGATGAATTACATTGATTGATTTGCGTGTGTTGAACCAACCTTGTGTGCCTGGGATGAAGCCTACTTGGTCCCCGTGAATGATCTTTTTAATATGTTTTTGAATCCGATTTGCTAAGACTTTGTTGAGAATCTTTGCGTCTGTGTTTATCAGAGAGATCGGCCTATAGTTTTCTTTTTTAAGTGAATCTTTATTAGGTTTTGGGATTAAAACGATATTAGCTTCATAGAAGGAATTTGGTAGTGTTCCTTCCTTTGCTATTTGATGGAACAGTTTAAGGAGTATTGGTGTTATTAACTCCTTAAATGTCTGGTAGAACTCTGTGCTGAATCCATCTGGTCCAGGACATTTTTTGGTGGGAAGATTCAAGATTACTTCCTCAATTTACTTATATGTTGTAGGACTATTTAAATAATTCACCACTTCCTGATTCAATTTAGGTAAGTTGTGTTTACTTAGAAATTCATCCATCTCTTTCGTGTTGTCAAACTTCACAGAGTATAAGTTTTTGAAATATGATGTTATATTTCTCTGGATTTCTTGGGTATCAGTAGTGATAACTCCATGTTCATTTCTAATTTTGTTAATTTGGGTGTTCTCTCTCCTGCTTTTGGTTAATTTAGCTAGGGGTGTATCAATCTTATTGATTTTTTTCAAAGAACCAGCTTTTTGACTGGTTGATTTTTTCTATCATTTTCTTAATCTCAATTTCAGATATTTCTCCCCTTATTTTGCTAATCTCCTCTCTTCTACTACTTTTGGGATCAGATTGCTCTAGTTTCTCTAAAGCTTTGAGCTGCATTGTTAAGTTGTTTATTTCTGATGTTTCCATTTTTTTGATGTAGGCATTAAGAGCTATGAACTTACCTCTTAGAACAGCTTTCATTGTGTCCCAGAGATTTTGGTAAGTTGTGTTTTCATTATCATTTGCTTTCAGGAAATCTTGAATTTCCTTTTTAATTTCTTGCTGAATCCAGTTCTCATTCAGCATCATATTGTTAAGTTTCCAGGAGTTAGTGTATTTTCTCTTGTTTGTTGTGTTGTGGATGTCCAGCTTTAGGCCGTGGTGGTATGATAGGGCACAGGTTAGAATTTCAACTTTTTTTGTATGTGTAGATTTGTTTTGTGGCCCAATATGTGATCTATTTTGGAGAAAGTTCCGTGTGCTGCTGAGAAAAATGTGTACTCTTTGGTGCGTGGGCGAAAAGTTCGATAGATATCTGTAAGGTCCATTTCTTTCAGGGTTTGATTAAGTTCCAAAGTGTCTCTGTTAAGCTTTTGACCTGTTGATCTATCCCATGTTGAGAGGGCGGTGTTGAAGTCCCCAAGAATTATCGTTTGGGGGTTGATTTCTTGCTTTAGACTCTGTAGGGTTTTCTTAATGAATGTGGAGGGGCCCGTATTAAGTGCATATATGTTCACTATTGTGAAGTCTTCCTGGTGAATTGTACCTGTGACTAAAATGTAATATCCATCCGTGTCTCTTATAATTTTCTTTGGTTTGAAGTCCACTTTGTCTGACAGCATAATGGCTACCCCTGCCTGTTTTCTGCTTCCATTAGCTTGTAGAATTGTTGACCAGCCTTTTATTTTTAGAGCATGCCTGTCTTTTGTGGTGAGATGGGTTTCCTGCAGGTAGCAGATTGATTGATTGTGATTTTTAATCCAAATTTGTAATCTGTGTCTCTTGATCGGTGAGTTAATTCCATTAACATTTAGTGTTATAATGGAGAAACTATTTTTAATTCCAGACATTTATTATGTTTAGTAGTTTTTATAAGTATATTGCTTTGCTTTTAATAGTGTTATACTTGCCTTCTGTTCTCCCAGATATGCCTGTTTTTTTCTTCAAGCTTGAGTATCATTTCTAGCATTTTTTGAAGGCCTGGTTTGGTGGACATGTATCCCTTCAAGTTGTCTTTGTGCTGGAAGATTTTTCTTTCTTCCTCTATCATGAAGGATAGTTTTGCAGGGTAAATCAGCCTGGGTTGACATTTTTGCTCGTTCAATACTTGAAGTATGTCTCTCCAAGCTCTTCTTGCTTTTACTGTTTCGACTGAGAAGTCATTTGTTATTTTAATAGGTTTACCTTTAAAAGTGACTTGTTTTTTCTCCCTTGAAGCTCTCAGCACCAGTTCTTTATCTTGAATGCGGAGTGTTTTAACTATTATTTGACGTGGCAAGCTTCTGTTTTGGTCATATCTGTTTGGGGTGCGGAATACCTCTTGTATATGTATGGGCCTCTCTTTTTTTAGATGAGGAAAGTTTTCCTTGATGATCTTTGAAAAATTTCCTCAGGGGTGGTATTTTGAGATTCTTGCTCTGGTATTCCATGAATACGCATGTTAGGCTTCTTCAGGGTGTCCCATATTTCCTGGATATTTCTCTCAAGTATCTTTTTGGCTTTAACAACCTCTTCCATTGAGCTGGTTAATACTCCCACTTTGTCTTCAAGGTCTGAAATTCTGTTTTCAGCTTCATTAGTTCTGCTGATAAGACTGTCTTTGGAGTTCTGGGTTGAAGATAACTTGTCTTTTAGCTCAGTTTTAAACTCTGCTTGAGTCTGTTTTAACTGCTCTATGCCTGTTTTTGTTTCTTGCACTGTTTTTCTCAACTCCTCCAAGTGTCTGTTGTGTTCCTCTTCAAAGCGATTGATTCGATTGTTTAATTCCTTCCGGATTTCCTCTTTCATAGTATTGAACATGGTAATAATCATATTTTGAAAGTCGTTATCTTAGGTCAGGCTCTCATGGCCATTTTCCATGGGTTTGTTCTGGTTGGAGTCTAACATTATGGGATTAATTCCTTCAGTGGGAGATTTGTTTACTTGAGTGTTGTTTCTCATGGATTTGCACTTTGACTTTGGCATTGTCGTTTTAACTCTTAAGATCTTCTTTCAATTTCTGTGCGTTTTTCACTAAACTGAATTATTTGATCTGGGGTTCTGGGGGTGGGCAGGGACGGAGCTTACCTAGGTCGCAGTGAGGCCCGTCTGGACGGCGCACAAACTAGCAACTTTCTGATTGGACTCAAGACCCCACTTGTCAGAAGGGTACCCATCCCTGTTACTGTTAACTAGAACAAGAATCTGAAAAAAGGGAAGGAAATAGATCAATAGGGAAGACAGCCAAAAAACCTATAGGTAGGAAGACAATACATCGAACTGCTCTGTAGGTATCAGATTTTATACCTATACAATGAGAATTCACAATGGAAACCTTTGGGTCGAAAACTGGATGAATGAAGGGAAATGCACACATCAGTGGAGTGGCCTGAAGAGAGGTAACTTGTTATACTGTGGAAGCCTGAATCCTCACAGGCGTAGACAAGCCAGAGTGAACCCTGAGGCCCATAGAAGCATACAGGTGGAAGGGTGGTAGGGTGAAAGAGGGAATGGTAAAGGAAAGGAAGGGGATGGGAGAGAGGGGGAAAGGAGGGAAGCATGGATGAATACTCAATATACTTGTAAAAGTAGAAAAATAATAAAAAAACAATGTGCTGAGGGTAAAATCATTACTGGAATGCAGAGAAAAAAGTAGGCTTATCCTGGGCATTACATGATACTACCGTGTCACTGAATGAAGTAACCTCTAGTTTCCCAAGACATTAAGGCTGTGGGTGAGAAATTACAACTTCTTTATTGTTTAAGTCACTTAACTTGGGATTTATTCTTATATGTTGGATGGTTATGTGAGATAGACTCCGAAGTCATTAATGAATGTGGAAATGGAAAAGATTATGAATAGGGCAAGGGGCAGGTTGCTGTGGTGTTGATATGGAGCAGCAGTGAGGAAGGGTTGGGATGATATTAGAGATGGCATGAGCCTCAAGAATTAGATTTTTATATAAAATTGGAGGTGATAGTTTTTAATTAAAAACATGAATAGAAAGAACATTTACTTCACACTGCTAATGTATATCAAATTAAGGAACCATCTAGCTCATAGCTATGGCAGGGCGTTGATGGTAGATCTGCACAAGATGTTAAGGGAATTTTGCTGATCATGATGTTTGTTCCAAAGTATTAGTTAGACTGGATTTAAAAAGGGACAAAGTTTTAGACCCAGTCAAGGAAAAAGAATGTATTAGTGAGGGTTTTCTAGAGGAACAGAACCAACAGAATGGTTACATAAAAAGGGAATCTATTGGATCGGCTTACAAGATAAGGTGTAGGTAATCCACCAGTGATTGCCAGTAGTTGCTCAGTCCACAAGCTGTACATCCCAGCAGTCTGTGTTTGAAAGTCAGAGGACATCTGAAGAGTCTCTACATTTCAGTCATTTCGAGGTCAAAGAAGCTGGGCTCTGATGGCAGCAAAAAGGAAGATGAGATTGTCAGCACAGAGCAAGAGAGTGTCCCAGAGTTGATCTGTCTTATGATTCCTTTCTATCTGGTCTGCTACTGGGAGGTTCCATCCAGATCTTGGGTTGGTCTTTGTACTGCAAATATATTTATCCAGATAATTTTTTCTTAGGGCAGTCTGGCAGCTGGCTTGCTACTTAATCCCAGGAGTAGTCAAGTTGACAACCAAGATTAACTATCATAAGCAAGTATAGGATGAACATCTTAGTGACAATGAATGATTTACTGGCGTTATCTATGTGTTCCAGAATCATTCCACACCCTTCTCTTGTAATTTGTGTCTTTTCCACTGGCTTTGAATAATGAGAAATGCTAGTGGGAAGTGGAGTAGAAAAGGAAATCAAAACCAGGTTATCTTTCCTTCTCTCTCCTTCAGGAGAATTCTCTGGTGATGGTTGCATCTTCTGTAATTCAGCTCCATGATGACATCACCATAATCTCAGATTCCACCTGTTGGCATTGGTTTGTCCTCTTGCCTGTGTTCTCTCACTACCCCGGGAAATAGAGGTCAGCTTGTTGCTGACACAATCACGTTTCTGGTTTTTTTTTTTTAATCCCTTGTTTACTTCTCAGCTCTTCCCACAACCTGTATTACCAATTTCTCATATGCAAATATCCAACATGGTTTATTTTTTCCTAGACTGACACTAGTGCCTATGATAGTTTGACTGACAGATACTGTACCTTTCTGAAAATCATGTTCTACTTTGAACACAGTGTTTGTCTGAACTGCTGTCACATATGTTAGTCCTGGCCTCAGTTTCACTTTCATATGGAATATATAATTCTCAGAACAAATCAATATATGTAATGTATCAATTTAAAAATACATCGAAATACCAGGCTCACCTCTCAATGGCACACAGCTATTGAAAAGATGAATCCTTTCCTGGAAATTTCATAAAGACACCATCATGAAATTAAAACCTGGAATTGCTCTTGACATAAGCATTAGTTATTTTGAAATTCAAAAGTTTTTTAAGTAACACTGCCCAACATAGTTAAGCTGTCACATCTGCCTCCATTTCCCACAAGAGGCACCACCCAAAAGCAGGCCTTTTATTTAGTTTTGAGCTACTCTAAGACAGGGTCTTGCTGTTTACTGAGGCCCTTCTGGAATTTGTGATTCACCTTAGTTTCCAAATGCTAAGATTACCTAAAATTACAGGTGTGTATATACCTGGTTTTGAACCATTTTACTTACCCTATACCCCTTCTCCTCCTCTTCCTCATCTTTCTCTTCTTGGTCTTACTTTTCAGCTTAAGGGAGTATTGATGCAAACAGGCAAGGCCCTTTATATTTGGTAATGCTAACTAGCAAAGTTACAGGATTTATAAATATGTGATTATGGCAAAATATTACTTTATGACTTCTTTTGGCTTCCCTACCCAGCACATAAATTTCTGGAAGAACCCAGGTAAGTTACATAGATTAGACCTATTGGAGTTGTCTGGATGGAATCTGGGGAACACTCTTTTTCTTGGTCTCTTTGTATTCTTGAGATTTGTGCTCCTTGAAAGCATATAAGTGTTTGGGATGAGAAACCCTACAGGAAACCTTTTTCTGAGAATGAATGTCATTAGGTGCATGCAGCGTTTGCATAGGGAGAGAATACAGCGTCCATACTACTAGATTGAAAGTGATTCTGTCCAAATTTTAGGCCCAGATTTTTTGATTCTGCGAGGGGAAGCATAGTGGGTGTAATGTAAATATGTACATGAGAATCATTTAGGCCTATTTTCTAGCTCTGCCTCTACTACTTCCTAGTTGAGTGTTACTTTACTTTTCTTGGTCTACATAAAGTTAATGTTATATCCTGTAGGTTGTGCGTGAGGTATTAATAAGACACTAATGCCTATAGTTTAGGTGATTACAATAGATTTCTAACATATATCTACTGCTCTTGCTCAATATTACCTGCTCCCCATGCAATAGTGACAAAGTAAAATATTAATGAAGTACAATTTATGTACAATTAGCAAATCAATTCACTGGTAATATTTCATGATTCAACAGTATAGTTGGTTAGAATGGTTTGGTGAGTTTTTAGAGAGGTATATGTCTACAAAAACACCATAGCCATTAAGATATTCATTTCATTTTCACCTTTCTCCAAAGATTCTTTGTATCTTGTTACCTGCCTTCCAGTCCCACACCCAGGGTACATTTTTAGACATGTATTTCAGATCTCCTCTATTTCATGCCCTGTAATGACTTTCCATCCATCAGGAAATTAAATCTAAATTCACGAGCATGTCCTTTTAATGCCCTTTGCATTCTGAATCTTCACACCTCATATCATATGTTCCCTTATCAATTTCTTTGAGCCACAATGACCTTCTTTATGTTCACAAAACTTGTCATTTCTCACCTTGAGAACTTGGTTGCTTCTTCTTCTGTTTAGTGTCTTCATTCCTCAATTATAATCCTCTCATTTGTCTCCTTTTAACTCTCAGCTTAAATGTTACTCTCTAGAGAAATCTTCCTAACCATAAAAAACCTGGACTCCTCTGATTACTTTTTCTTTCCCAGGACATTCCTCGATGCCCTGCTTATTTCCTTCACAGCCCTTGTTTTTTATGAATATGTAGTGTCTGTTTCACTCAATTGATGGTAGTTTCCATGGAAGGGAGTTCATAAATGTCTCTCTTCCTATTGTATTGTATAGCTTAAAGCAAAGAGTTAATAAATATATACTGAATGGCTTAATGATGTACTAATATACATAGATGATTTTCTGAACACATAACTTATGTTCAATATTAATTTCTTTTGCCAACCCCTTTCTTACCTTGCTCAATGTGATAAAAAAAATATAAAAAACTCACAGCTAGTATCATACCCAAAATTGAAAGGTTTGCTTAAAATAAGTAATAAGACAATGATGCTTGTCTTCACAATCTTTATCACAATATTAGTAGTCCTAGCCAGATCAGTTGTTAAGAAAATAATAAAAGGCATTTAAATTGGAAAGGAAGGAATACACTTACTCTGTTCACAGAACAAATGATCTTAAACATAGAAAACACTAAAAATTCCTCCAAAACACTTATAAAGCTAATAAATATATCCAGCAAAGTTTCAGAATGAAAATTCAATATGCAGAAATCAGTTGCATAAGTTGTTCAAAACGAAAATAAAAACCAATCCCATTTACAATAACATCAAAAGGAATAAAATAGAGAAGAATAAATTTAACCATGAAATAAAAATATTTGTGTACTGGAAATTTAAAAAAAAAGATGAAAGAGATTGAAAGGATGCAAAATTTAATTAAGATTGAAAAAAGTTTAATATTAAAATGATGATAGTACTCAAAGCTTTTTATAGATTCAGTGCAATTCCTGTCAAATCCCTTGTTTGTATGCCAGTGAGATGGCTCAGTGGGTAAAGGTGACCTGAACTTGACCCCTGAATCCTCATGGCTAAAGAAGAGAACTGGGTCGTCTTACCTCCATACACTTGCAGTGACACATTTACAACATCTATCTATCTATCTATCTATCTATCTATCTATCTATCTATCTATCTATCATCTATCTCCTCCATCCTCTCTGTCTATAAATATATAAAATATTTTTAAATATCCTTTTGGAGGAACATCATGGAAGAGAGTGCAGTAAGAATGTAAGACTGGGGAGGATGTTACCATTTAGTCAAATAGCCATAACAGGGCTGCTACATTCATAAACTCATTGCAGCTGTGTTTACTTCTACAAGATCTGCACAAGATTTGGTCTGTCAACATTTCATCATGGAAGGGGGAGATCTCAGGATGTGCCTCCCTTCCCTGAGGGACTGTTGAAGGTGAACGCTGGCTGGAGGAAGGATGTTTTCTTCAGTGGCATGCCCAGCCGCTGATTTATGTTCCATGCTCCACCAAGTGCTGAGGCACATGCCAATACAGACAACCCAGATGAAACTCAGTGAACCATACACACAAAAAGACATGAAAATAGTAGGGAGACTGGTTGAGACGAAGAAAATTTTCAGTGGGACAAGGGCATACAAAAGTGGATATGGGGAAAAATGATATAAATCCACTGTTTTCATGTGAGAAACAGTCGAAGAATAAAGTAACTAGTACTGGGGAAAAACAGAAGCCAGGGTGAGAGAGGAATGCGGAGTTATAGCTTAATAGGAAGAGAGTTCCTACGTGGGATAAAGAAAACATTCCCGAAATAGTGGTGATGGTTGTTCAATATCTTGAATGTGCTTAACACCACTGGATTACACATTTTAAAATGTTGAAAATGGTAAATTTTATGTTATGGATATTGTCATATTAAGCTGTGTAATAGCTTCTCTTCTCTGTTGTGAGACTTCATTCAAAGTCAAGCAATTTAAGGGAGAAAGGGAGTTTTTGTTTGTTTGTTTGTTTGTTTGTTTGTTTGTTTGTTTGTTTTCAGCTTACAGTTCCACAGAGGAGATAAAGTTTTTTGTGTCAGAAAAGGCATGGTTGGCTGGCAGAAGCTGGAGGTGGTCTAAGTCATGTCTGTCAAGGAGACTGAGAGCTGCAAAACTGCCACTGCTATAGCAGACCTCTCCTGGAAGTAGGGAGGGACTAATCAACCTGAAGCCACTCCCTGTGACTGCCTTCCTCTAGCAATGCTCCACCTCCAAATGCACCATGACCTTTCCAAACAAGTAAAGATTCAAACACATGAGCCTGTGCGGACAACTCACATTTCAAACCATGACAATGTGATGATGATGATGATGATGATATGATAATAATAATAATAATAATAATAATTCTAGCATTGCCAACTTGGCAAAAAAAAGATAAAGGCTGTGTGGTCACTAGATTTTCAGCGGTCTACTTGACACTCGGGTAATGGGCCTTTAGCATACCTATGGGAATTATTTAAATAAGGCAGACTTTTGAGCAAGTCTGTAGGAGATTGTCTTAATTGTATGATTGATGAGGGGAGACCTCTCCCATACCAGGTAGGAGTATTCCCTGAGTAGATGCAAAAGATGAAAAGAGCTTGTTAGCATTTTAGAAGACTGGCAAATTTGTAAGCAGCAATTGTCCTTGCTCCCCTTTGAACTCTTGATTGTGGATATGATATGGCAAGTTACCTCAGTTCTTAATATTGGAATAAATCTCCTGCCATAATGAACAACGACTGAAACCTTAAATGTGAATAAAATTTCCCTTTTCTCCTAATTATTTTGGGTCATAACCAAGACAACTAGGAAGAAAAATATACTATGAACTCATATACAAATATTAGCAAAGGAAATTAAGGAAAAGAAAGTAATCTAGGATAAAGAGGTGTTCTACCTGATGATAAAAAGCTAAGTATTCAATAAGTCATAGCATGCATATGTACTAACAATAGAGTGTCAAAATACACGAGGAAAAGCTAACTAAAGTACATGGAAAAATAGACAATTCAATTTTATAGACTTCAGCTTTTAGTAATTGATGAATCAAGCAGGCAGAAAATCAGTAAGGATGTAGTGGAATTGTATAGCATCATCAATCAACTGTATATAATTGACATTTACAGAGTACTTCTTCCAAGAGAAGAATACACATTCTTTTCAAGCTCGTATGGATCATTCACAAATAGAGAACATTAATAAACCACCAAAATATTGAACAACTATTAAAATTTTATTTATGAAAGGGAAAAAGGAGAGAGAGAGAGAGAGAGAAAGAGAGAGAGAGAGAGAGAGAGAGAGAAGGTGCATGCACCATCACACACGTGAAGGCCACTGAACAACTTTCGGAAGTCTGTCCTTTCACCATGTGGGCTCAGGGAATCAAACTTAGGTTGCCAGAATTGAATGCAAATGCCTTTACCTATACAGCTATCTATCTATGAACAGTTTTTAAGAATAGAAATCTGGGCTGGAGAGATGGCATGGGGGGGCTGGAGAGGTGGCTCAGGGGTTAAGCCTCTGCCTGGCAGGCGGAAGGTCCTGAGTTCGGATCCTAGACGCCACAAATAGACACCAAAGCAGGGGCGGCCTGCATTTCTGGTCCTGGTGGGCAGAGTAAACAAGGAGGAGGTGGAGGCGGTCCATGGTGGTTCCCGAATTCGTCCGTGGTTCTACACACACACACACACACACACACACACACACACGCATACACACACAATTGAATAAATAATAATAAAAGAAAGAGAGATGGCACAGGGGTTAAGCTTCTGCCTAGCAAGCAGAAGGACCTGAGTTCAAATCAGGAATACCAGGCAGAAATGGCGGCAACTTGCACTTCTGGCTCTGGAAAAGTGAAGCAAAAAGGAGGTACATGTAATCCAGTGTGATTCCCATTGTCACTCTTGGGTCCCCACAAGGATACACAGTGCTCTTTGACACACACACACACACACATACACACAATGAAAAAAATTAAAAATTAAAAAAGGAAAGAAATCTTGCAAAATATGTACTCAGTCCATAGTGGAATCCAATGGGAAAGATACCTGGAAAAACCTAAAAATATTTGGAGAGTAAAACATACCTTTCCAAATAACACAAGTCAATGAAGAAGTCTCAAGAGAAACTTAAAAACATTTAATATAAATGAAAATAAAACTTGTAAATTTGTTGGATGCAGAGAAATTCAGAAAAGAAATTTATAGATTTAAATGCACTTATTAGAAAAAGAAAATCTAAATCAGTAATCCAAGCTTTCACTTATGCAACTAGAGAAAACAGAACAATTTAAGCTTAAAGCAAGTAGAAAAAAATTAGTACAGAAAAATCAATGAAATTGAGAATAGGAAACTATTATACACAATTAAAAAAATAAAAATGTTGATTTTTGAAAAGGTAATCATGATCAATAAAATTCGTTAGGATGACCAAAGAGGGAAAAAGATATGAATTTCCAATATGAGAAATGAAAGGGGTAATGGGTTATCATTACTGAGTCCATTAAGAAACTAATAAATAAATAATATAAGCACTTCTAGGTCTACAAGTCGGTAACACATGAAATGGGCTAGTTATTTAAAAGATAAAAGGCAAAATTTCACACAAGATATAAATTTCTTCCTAGCTTTATCTACAGATGCAATGTTGATTAAAATCCCAGGAACCCATTAAGTAGATATCACAAAATGGACTCTAAAGTTTGTATAAAAAAAGTAGAATAAATTCCAGAAAAGCCAATGCAATACTGAAGTAGAATACTGTTAACTACCTACATTGAAGATATACTGTAAAGATACAATAATTGAATCAATGTGTGCTTATTTAAAGCATAAATAAGTGTTACTGATTAATGTAACAGAATAAACAGCTCATAAAATAAACATATGCAATTAAAGCTAACTAATCTTTGTCAAAGAAGCAGAGGCAATTCACTAGAGACAGGATAGTCGTATAACAAATGGTGCTGAAACAATTAGATATTTACATGTAAATTACATATTTACATGTAAAAATGCCTCCTTACAACTGTCACCAAATTAATTTAAAGTTGAACATAACTAAGCATAAAGTATGATATTATAAAAACTCCAAAGGATGATGAAAGAGAAGAATCTATGTGACTATAGGTTTGGCAATTCACTTTTGATAAAATATCAAAATTGCAACCAATGAAAAGAAAAAATTGGTAACTTAGACTTCATTGAAATTCAAAAATTTCCTGTGAAAGACATCATTTAGAGAACCAAAACAAGTCACACACCAGAAGAAAATATTTACAAATTATATAATAAAGAACTTGTATCCAAATTATGCCAATAATACTTTAAAGTCAACAAAATGAATAATATAATTAATAAATGGGAAAATATCAGAATAGATACTTCAACCAATAAAATAAGCAGATAACAAATAAGCATACTAACACAACAGGTCATTAGGTAATTGCAGGTTCAAATGAAATAAGCTGCCACTACACACCTCTAGAATGATTAAAATTTAAAAAATATACAATACATAATACTGGTAAGGGCACAGAGCTATGGAAACTCTCATTTACTGCTGATGGGAATACAAAGTGGTAAAACCACTTTAGAAAAGAAATTGGCAGTTTCTTACAAAGTCAAAGATGTCTTACATAATGTCAATTATTCTTTTAGATACTTATTCAATTGATATAAAAATACGCAGCTTCACAAAAAGCCTACATGTTTTTAAAAGCACAGGTTAAACAACACACACACACACACACACACACACACACACACACACACACACTCACTCACTCTACATACTGATGGGGTGGGGTATATTAAAGCGACACAGGAGCCAACTTAAAGAACTTCTAGTGTGACTGAAGAGAGGGGCTAAGATTCTGCCTCCTAAGCAAAAGGTCCTAAGTTCAGATTCCAGGTCCCACATAAAAACACCAGATGGCCTGCACTTCTGACCCCAGTGGGTGGAAGCAGGAAATCCCAGATGAAGCAAAAAGGAGGTAAAAGCAATCTAGGATGATCCCTGAAGTCACTCTCTTTTCTAATTAATTGTTTTTATTTTCACTCTTTTACAATCTCATACACATAGACAATGCATTTTGATCAGGTAACCCTGTGGACCTCCTGCTTCCCCTGGACATTTCCTTAGCATGTCCACCTCCTGCCTTTATTCCTAATTTTTTTAATTGGACAATATAAAATAATATGTAAGCAATGAAAGAAAATACATTAAGGTACACAGATAGTTATGATTGAGCTCCCAGTTCCACATGGTTAAGAACACATGAGAAAGATGAAGAATAGCATTTTTGTCCATAAGACTAAGTTCATGATGTGAACACAATGGAGCTCCAGCCCACAGGAGGCCTTCCATGCTGTGGGTGCACAGAGACCTGTCCCATAGCCCATGGAGACCTGGCCCAAAGGATCCAAAGTCACTCTTGGCCTTCCACAGGTACATAACAGTGCCCTCTCTCTCTCTCTCTCTCTCTCTCTCTCTCTCTCTCTCACACACACACACACACACACACACACAAATAAATAAATAAATAAGAACTTCTAGTAGCCAAAACTAAAATAAAATGAGCAACGAAAGAAATAATGTAGTATCAGAATAGAACTCAAAACATAAAATGGATATATATGAGTCTATGCAGACATAAATAACTGGGTACATTAATAAATGGGGAAGATGTTCAGAGCAAAATCTTTTAAAATAATTTATATCAATACTTTGCCTTTAAAGAAGGAGAGCATAATGCCCGCCTCCTTGAATGTGGCAATGCAATGTACTTTCTTTTCATAGAATGGCATGGAAGGGGGAGGGAAGAGTAACTACTGTAGCAAAGTCTAACAATATTACCTCAGCAAGCTCAACATCAACAGACGTAAATCATGTTCATAATATGCATCTTTGACATGATATCTATACTCTTACTCTCCATAGCCCATAACCCAAGTCTCATATCTTATCCGAGGAAAACATTTGGCAACTCCATTAATAGTGGATCCTAGAAAATTCCTAAGTGTATTCTAAAAGTGTAAAAGGAAGTCTGAAAAGTTATCACAACCTAAGAAGGTATCAGACTACATGCCATCAATTTTGAGCAGGATTTTGGATCAGATGGAGAATATCATACAATGACTAAGAGCATCCAAATACAGTATATTATTTTAGCAATAATACTATTTTTGTATTAGTTCCTTACTTTGGATGACTGTGTTATACTCACATAACACATTTGGATTCAGGGTGTATAAGAACTCTATAATATATTCAACTTTTCATTGTGTGTGTGTGTGTGTGTGTGTGTGTGTGTGTGTGTGTGTGTGTAATGTATGTATGTGCCACAGAACACATGTGGAGGTCAGGGAACAACCTCAGATGATGGTCCTTACTTTCTATGTTGTTTTAGGCATGATCTCATTTGCTGTTCTCTAATGCAGATTAGCTGGCCCATGAGTTTTTAGGAATTCTCCTCTCTTGCCACAGGAGCAGATTACAGATGCATACTCCTGAATCTGACTCTGGCTTTTACATGGGGTCTGGGGTTTGGAACTCAGGTCTTCAATCTTATATAGCAAGTACTTAACACACATTTCCCGAAACCTCTTTTCAATTTTTCTGAAAATCTGATATTCTTAAGAAAAAGGCTATCTTAAAATATTTGATAAGGCAAAACATGAAAAAAACTCCATCTTACTGTCATTGTTCTTTTTTTATTGAAAGTAATGTTGATGGGCCAGAGAGATGGCTCGCAGGTTAAGACTGTCTCCCAAGCAGAAGGTCCCAAATTCAGATCCCAGGTCTCATGCAAAAACACCTGATGGAAACAGTGGTGACCTGCATTTCCAGCCTTGGTGGGCAGAGCCTGGGAAATCCCAGAGCAAAGCAAAAAGGAGGTAGATGCAATCCAGGATGATTTCCAAAGTCATCCTTTGTTCTGCACAAGGATGTGCATGCCCTCTGATACACACACACACACACACACGTATGCATGCAAAATAAATCAATAAAGTTTAGAAGTATAAAAATAATGTCGAAAAGCATTTTGTAACTGTACTCATCATGCATATTTTTTCTTTAATGATCTATTTGTGTCTTTTGCACACTTTTTCATTGAGTATATTTTTCTTAATAGTTTGTGAGATGAAATAAATTAAACCTTGTCCATCATATGTGCTTTTTAAACATTTTTCATTTGTCTTTCAGTCTTGTTTATGACAGTTTCTGCTGTATGGAAATTTTCCATTTTTATGTAGTCAAATCTATTAGTCTTACTATTATGGTTTATGTATTTCATATCATGCTTAAAAAGGCCTCTGGTGCCCTGAAGTTATAAAAAAAAGTTCACATACATTTATTTCTGTTGGTTTTATTGATTTATTTTTTCCACAATTTATATTGGTATACTACTTTTGTGTGTTATAGGGAGTATAGCATCAGCCTAGCTATATTTATTAAAGAATTAGCTACCTATACCATAATGTCAGTTAAATACTTATTTTTTTTTCTACACCTGGTGAAATGGCTTAGAGGTTTAAAGCACTTGTCACACAAGACTGATAACCTGAGTTTGATTTCCAGGACCTATATAAGGTGGAAGGAGAGAAACGACTCCACAAAGTTTTTCTCTGATCTCCACACATGTACCATAGCACACAGAAGCTCACACTTTCACATACACATCACACATGCATGCACAACAGTAAAAAAATTATTCTGGGTAATTCAATAACTCCTATAACAATAAATTCTACATGTGGAACCCAATTTCTATATTTTCCTATCTGATCTACTTGGTTATCTCTAAGTTCTGTATTCTAATAATTATAGCTTCATAATTAATTTACACATAATTAAATAAATAAATTTTAATATATGGTAAAGTAAATTCTGCTTTATATTTCAAAATTTCCATGCTATTCTTAAATATTTATTCCTTCAGATAAATTCTCTCCAAAGCTGTTAGAATTTTTAAGTAACTTTTCCATTTGTAGGCTAATTATGGGCAGAAATTACAATATTGGGTCTTCTTATCTAAAAACAAGGTATATCCTTAAAGTCTTATTTTAATGATGATAGTGTAGCTCATTGGTAGAGTAATTACTTAATATGCACATGGTCTTGGATTTGGTCTCCAGCACCAGAAATAAAAAGTCTTGTTTTGTACACATAAGCAGAGTTTTACACCTTTATTCATCTAAGAATTACACTTTTTCTGTTAAACTTGTATGACTAGTTAACTTATGCTTGAAATTGCTATGGAGATTGAATGAATTCTCATCCTTAAGTTTATATTTATTATTAGTATATACAAAACTACGAAGGAAAGGAAACATAAGTTTGCATATGTATGTCTATATTAACACATGGGTGCCCATCCACGCATGTGTACACATGCTCACACACATGCACAAACATATACACTTCATTGAAACAATGAGCTGCAAAACTTGCAGGTTGCTTTGATCCATACTCTTGCTACTTCTTCCCTTGAGCATGTTTTTCCAGATAAGAGAAATTATCTCAAAAAGAAAATGCAACAATTATTACTCAAGTGTGCAAGTGCAGTGATTAAGACAAGTCTCCACTCCCCGGGTAAGACTGCCTGAGATCAAATTCAAACATAACTGTTTCTAAATGTGTACCATGGGATAAGTAACTTGGTATCTCATGTTCCAATGTCACCATACCTAAAATTTGGTTGAGCTGGATGAGTGAATGGAAATGCCCCTATCAGTGGGGTGGCCTGAAGAGAGGCAAATTGCTATGCCACAAGAGGTCTGAACCCCCACAGGAGTAGACAAGCCAGAGGGAACTCTGGAGTTCATAGAAGCAGATAGGCAGGAGAGAGAGTGGAATGGATTGACAAGGGAAGGGAGGGGAATCAGAGAGAGGGAGAATGGAGGGAAGCAGGGATACATACTCAATATACTTTTAAAATTAGAAAAATAAAAAAATAAAATTTGGGTAATAATAGCAGTACTTACCTCACAGGATGGTTGCCAATATTATATGAAGAGATACAGACAAAACTTTCAAAGTAGTGCCTGGAAGGCAGGCATAATGACACACACCTGTATTACTGAGCAAAAGAATCACAGTAAGAATATGTCTCCAAATAAAAATAATAACATAGTATTATCTGTACCCTTCTCGTTCCTCTACCTTTTTTACTACACATTTTTATTTCTACTTTTTCTTTAATTTGTCAAATACAAGGTTTCTATATGGAATCAGTATGTGTTATTATTTAAGATCACTTTTAAAAATTAAGCCATTTAAAAATTTTCATATGTGTATATAATGTATCAATATTTCAATCATAGATCTCCAAAGAGGCCAGGAACAATTAAATTAAATGTTGATCACATTCATCCTCTTTACTTTATTTTGTCCCCTCTCTCTTCAGCCAAATTCCTTCTTTTTCCCAACTAGTCCCTCTTCTTCTCTCACTTTAATTAGGACTGTTTCCACAAGCATAGTGGGGGGATTATTTACCAAAGCATGAACAATCTAGCTAGCAGTGGCTACATCACTGAAGACAGTGTCTCTCCCTCCCCCAACAACCATTAACTCCTCAGGAATGTGTGGAGCCTGTGAGTTCCTCCCTCATTAATGACAGGATGTTGAAGGACCTTATCTTGTGCAGGTTTTCTGCAGGTAACCCCAGCCACTGTGAGTTTATGAGTGCAAGGGCTACATCATGCCCAGAAATTAGTGCTCCACAGTATTCTTCCCCATTGTTTGGATTTTACATTCTTTCTGTCCTGTCTGCTATCAAGTTTCCTGAGCCTTGAAAGAGAATATACACATATCCTGTTTAAGACTGGACATGCCACCATCATGTGTTCTCAGCAAAAAGACACTTTACCTGTACATATACTACATTTAATATACTGCTCATGTGAAAGTGGAAAGTGGCAGGATGTGGAGGTATAGGCCTGTAATCTCCCCAGCACTTGGGATATTGAGGTAGAAGAATCCCAATTATGACACCTGAATTGGGTTGCACAGCAAGACTGCCAAACAAAAAATGAAAGAAGAGCAGGAGGGAAGGAGAGAGGGAGAAAGGAAGGACAATGCCTTTGCGTTTTCAGCTGTTTTGTATTCTAATAGTGTTCATATGCATGCTGTATTAGTCCAAATACATCTGAAAAAGTGTTTCCAAAGCATGTAATTTAGATTTTTACATATAATGGCACTATTTTCATTACTACAAACACAATACTGGCTAAAAAGAAGAAAAAGAACAGAAAAGGGAAAAGCTAAATTGTTATTTAATAAATCATTCAATGCAAAATGAAAACTAATGAAATGAAATGGCCTCCCTTTCTCCCTCTTTTTATATTAGAAATAAATATTCTATCAAACAAACTAATCGGAAGTATTAATCTACTGAGTCACCTGACTTTTTAAATTTTACTTGTTTTTAAGTGATGGTTTCATTCTTTGACAATTTCATGCACATATACAATTTATCTTGGTCATATTATTACTTAATATCCTTCCACTCCTCACCCTACTCTATCCTCCCTACCTTCATGTCTTCTTTGTTTTCATGTCTTCTTTTAAAAAATAACCCACTGCGTCCAATTGGTGCTATCTTCATTTACATAGGTGCAGGGTTAGCCACTGGAGTATGGACAATCACATTCCCAAAGAAAAATGACTCTCCATCCCTCAACAACCATTGACTGCCACTATGTCCTCAGCTGGGAATGGGACCTCCTGACCTCCTTTCCCATCTAAGCTTAATTGCATTTATTTCGCCTACTCTTCTTCCTTCCATAATTACTTAATTGAACAGTGATGAAATGAATATGGTCTTTGCATTTTGTAAGTTTTTTATAACAATATGTAACTGGCATTTTAAAGGAAATCAATTAGCAATTTTATTATACTAACTGGTAGATTTTATCCAGGTACATTTATTTTGATCATCATTTCTGTCTGGTACTTAAAAAGGCTTTTGGAAAATTATATTTTATTCCTTCACGCTTTCATGTATAAATACAATGAATTTGTTCTCGCTCCTCACTGCCCAATCCTATCCCTTCCCCCTCCTCTCCTACTTCATATTTTCCCTTTTCATCCAGTCTCTCTTCTACTTTCATGCCTTTTTTGCATGTGTAGCCCATTGGATTTTTTGGGGGAGGTGGGGGAGCCTATACAGTCAAGAGCCTGAATACTTTTTGGTGCATAGATGACTTATCAGTGGGCAAATCATTGAGTGTAGAAGCTCCTCTTTTCTCTGGTATTAATCTTTAAATAGTATCTCAAGAAGATGTATCTCTTGAGATCTTCCCTCATGCATGGTGAAATGCTGATACATCAAGTACTGTGCAGGTCTGGTGGAAGTGAACATCTCTACAGTGAGCTTTTGGGTGAAACAGTCCTGCTATGACCAGAGGATTCTATCTGGTAGCACCTATCCCCCCAGTTAGACTCTTACATTCTTATTGCCTCATCTCAAGGTTCCCTGCACCTTAAGGTGGGGGTGGCTTTTATTTCCTTTTCAGGACTGAAACATCTACAGTCACTTATTCTCTACTCTTTTTCCAGTCATGGTTCTCTGCATTAAACACCTTCCATTGCAAAATGATGCTTCCTGGTTGAGTGCTGAGAGTTTCTCTAAATTATGGATAAGTGTTCAGATGGCAATTCTGTATTCTATAGATAGTCTCTTCTTTTTACCATAATGCATATATAGGAGAGTTCTTTCTTTATATGTGCCACATGTTATGGTTTGAATATTAAATGCCCCACACAAAGACCCATGCATTGAAATCTTGATAGCCAGCTTGTGGCATCAGTGGTGTGTAGTTGAATCTATAGCCTAGTTAGAGGAAGTTGCATCATTGGCGGTAACCCCTTGGAGAGGATAGTAAGACCCCCAACCCCTTCCTTTCTCTCTCTTTGGTTTCCCATTCCCATGAAGCTAGATTTGCCACATATTCTTTGCTTTGATGTTCTGTCTTGTCACAAGTCATGAAACCTAAGTACCCAATGATCATAGACTGAGCCCTCTGAAACCAACATCGAAAGGAAATTCTTTTTCTTTTAAGTTGATTTTCTCAGACATTTTGTCAAAATGATGGAAAGTGAAAATACCCTGTCGTGGATATTTTTTCCTCAATTCCTGAATCTAATGATTCGTGTATTTTATTGATAAAGGAAAATTGTTAGTCATTATTTTTGGATCTTGCTTTCCTCTCATTTTCTGTATGTTCCATCTAGAAAGACAATTATATTTGCATGTTTTCTTGTCCTCCAATTTCTAATTAATTACTCTCACCCCTTTGTCTTACTGAACCGCATCCCAGGCAATTTCTTCAGTTCTACCTTTTGGATCATTCTATTCTTCTTGGTATAATTTGCTATTTAACCTGCCCATTTAAATCTTACAATCAATAATTCTATTTTTTACTCATGAAAAGCCCATTTGATTATTTTGAAAAATTATCTAGACTTCCCATTCAGGTCTGCTCCCATTCATTGTGGCTTCCTTTCTGAATGTACCTTTAATCACAGAAGTAAAACAAGAGGTAATCAAAAGATGGTGCTTATAAGACGAAATAGAAAGATGAGCTGGTTAGAGATCCAGGAATTTGAGGAAAGACACATCAGCAGGGCATCTAACAATCCTTCACCCAACAGAAGTTGATCCAGGTCTGTCTGTAACCCACAATCAACCACAGAAGGTGACCCAGGCAGATTCGCAGGAGTCTCAATAACAATCCCATGTTAACTTGGCAACATTAGGAAGAGGAACCAGTGGGAAGTTTCTCTGACAAATAACCATGTGAATGTATCAGGCCCAGGATGCTATTTTCCCAGGGACATACAGTTTGTGACTAGGCAACATAGTGTGTGTGTAAGGGAGTGACGCCATAACAAATGACCCAAAGGGGACTGGAAACCTTTTTGTCCTCATGGGTCTGATGCTCTTTGCCTCACTTAGAGGCAGGGGGCTGTATAGTACAAAGATGCTAACAGGAAAAATCCCATTGCAATGGGCTATTCTCCAAGCAACAAGCTGTATTGGCCTGGAAGCACGCTATTCATAGCGATCCTGCTAGATGAAATACCTATCCAGGAAGCACTCTTCCTCCAATGAGCTCTTTCCACACAAGGCAGCAGTCAGTACTGGTAGAAAGGGACATCCATGCATATATATGCTCACATACATGTGAACATGCACAGGCACCACACACATATACACATGCAATAAATGAAGAACACATATAATGGAGAAATTAATATCTTGTACTTAATCTGCTTAAACATTAAAAAAACAAACATTCCATTCAAAAATAGGCTATAGAATTAAACAAAGAGTTCTTGAAAGAAGAAACGTAAATGGCCAGTAAACACTTAAAAAACTGTTCAGTATCCCTAGCCATTGGGGACATGCAAATCAAAATTACTTTGCGATTCTATCTCACCCTGTTAAAAATAACCTTTATCAAGAAGGCAAATAACAAATGATGGCCCTGAGGAAAGGGGAACACTTATGCACTGTTGGTGGGAGCACAGACTGCTGTAGTCACTGTGGTTATCAGTGTGGAGGTTGCTGGAAAAACTAAAAATAGATCTATTATATGAGTCATCTATGCCACTCCTAGGCATATTGTTAAAGGACTAATCATTGTAGAATACCTACATGGGCATGTTTATTGTTGCCCTCTTCACAATAGTTAGGAAATGGAATTAGTCTAAATATCCATTGAATGATGAATATATCGTGAAAATATGGGACATTTCCACAATGACATTCTTTTCAGCTATCGAGAAAAATGAGATTATGACATTTGCAGGAAAATGACTAGAACTGAGCGAAGTAACTAAAGCTAAGAAAGACAAATGCTGTGTGTCCTTTCTCATATGTGGCTCATAGTATCAAATTTATGTTTGCTTAACTTGAATTGAAAATTGCTCCTCATCAAAAAGAATCATTGACAGAATTTGACAGTATGTCACAGATTAGAATTAAATTTCACAATAAATGTATCTGACAAAATATTTTAATCCTTAATATATACAGGATGTCTGTAAATCAACTATTCTCACCTGGAGATTTTTATCTCCTCGAAATAGTTGACATTGCCTGAAGATATTTTTGGTTGTCAAAATGAGGGGAGGATTCTAGTAGTTCCTAGGAAATAAAGGCAGAGATATTGCTAAGTATATTAAAATATACAGGACAACTGTTCACAACAAAGATTATCCAGTCTAAACGTCCATGGTATTGAGAAACCCTGTGCAAAAGGACGAACGACTCAATTTTCAAAAGATGAGGAAAAACTTGGACAGAAATTTCACAAAAGAGCCTCCGTAAATGGCCAGCAAACAAACAATTGATAATCAACACATTTGGTCTTTTAAGAAATGCCTATAAAACAAGATGACACGCAAACCAAAACAGTGAAGAAAAAATAGTAGCATCAAATGTTTGCGAAGATGTGAAAGAAGTAAGAGACAGAGGGTGCAGAAGAATGCCACCAAATAGTGTCCTCCGCACATGATAGGGTCATTGCATCCATGAACTCGCTACAATTGTGTTAATCTTCTTGAGACCTGCACAAGATTTGGGCCTCTCCACATACATCATAGAAAGGGGAAGACCTCATTAGGTACCACCAAATTCTGAAGGACTATTGTTGGTTGGTATGGATGGAAGTGATCAAAACTTTACATACTACTGGAAAGAATGCAAAAGGTGCAGTCACTTGAAAAAAAGACTGGCAGTTTTTCAAAAAGATAAGCATAAATCTCCACGTGGCTTAACAGCTCTTATACTACTTATATATGTACTCAAGAGAAATTAGCATAAATCCGTAGAAAAACATGTATATGAATATTCATAACTGCAGTATTCATGCTAGTTTATAGATGGTGTAATGGTTAGTGTTAATTGCCAACCTGACGCGTAGGAGGTAAGGCCTCTGGGTCCACCTAAGAGGGATTCTGTAGATTAATTTTGGCCTCTGTGCATTGTCTATGAGGGATTATCTTGATTACATTAGTTGATGTAGGAAGATCAACCTTCATTGTGGGCAGAACCATTCATTAGGTAAGTAGTCTGGGACTGTATAAAGATAGAGAAAGCGAGCAAACATGCATGCAATGATTCATTACTGTCTACTCTTGCTCTGGATGTGGTGTGATTAAAATCTCCTGCTGCTGTAATCTATCCACAATGATGGACTCCAACTTGGAATTGTGAGCCACCTAAGCCCTTTCTCCCTTAAATCACTTCTCGTCAGGGATTTTGTCACAAAGAAGAGATAAGTAACTAAAGCATATTCAAAACAATCTAATGTTCATCATCTGAAGAATAGAGAAACAAAATGTTACGTACAATTATCCATAAAATGAAATGCTGCTATATGCTACAATGTGGATGAACCTCAAAATATGCTGGGTAAAAGAAATCACCTGCAAAATTATCATGCGTTATGTACATTACCTTATTTATATAAAAATTTTCATAATGAAAGAACCTAAAGAGACATAAAATACAATGGTAATTATTTGGGGTGGGGTGTGAATTAAAAGAACTGGAGAACAATGGCTAATATATACAGTGTTTTCTTTTGTAATAACAAAAGTGTTCTAGAATTGCTTGTGATGATTTTTATAACTTTTATAATATACAATAAACTACTGAATTTTACATTTATTTGGGTGAAGCTTATGATATATGAATATATCTCAATGCAACTTCAGCACAACAGAATAAAGCATCTGATAAACATGCAGAATATTTTAAGATAATATGTAACCAGAGTAGCAGATATCAAAGAACATATACTGCCCTATTTCACATACATGAAATTGTAGAACAAGAGACAAAACACTGTGTGGTGACAGACAACACATCTGCAATTTCCAACTGAATGTGGAAATGAGAGAACTTTCCAGTGCAATGCCAGTGTAAGATACAAACAATTTGTTTCTTAATTTAGAGTGGAAGAATTAAGATATATACATTCACTAAAAGCCAATGGGTTTTACAATTGAAATGTGTGCACTTAATGGCATAGAAATTTTTTATCTTGGTTAAGACAGACAGCAAAAGAAGAAAGGAAGGGAGAACAATAGAGAACAGGGAACAGATTCAGCACATATTTATAAACTATAATATGAGCATGGATGCTACACAAGAATAAAAATAGTATGTATTAAAATTAAAAAGCTTTCAAGACCTACAAAGATGGTTCAGTTGGTAAAATGCTTGCCATGTACTTGCCATGGACTTGAGTTTGGATTCCTCAATACCCATGTAGAAAGCTGGATGTTCTATGCACACCAATAATCCCATTATTGGTCTAAATTATCTTGATATCAAAATTTTTGGTTCTTCAGAGGGAAGTTTGACATGCACACTAAAGGATGCTCCAGGAATGGGGGGGGCACTGGGACAAAGGAAGGGAGGGGAGAAAAGGAAGAGGAAAGGGGGGGAGGGAGCAAGGGGATCCAGGAAAGGGTGGAGGGAGGGAGGGGAATGGGGTACCTATCAAGTTTGTATGAGTGGAAAAAAAAATTTCTGGGTCTTGATGTCTATCTAGTCTAGCCAAATCAGTGCATTCTAGATTCAGTCAGAGACCTTCTCTCAAAGACTAAGATGGAGAGTGATTATGGAAGACATCCAACATTGATCTCTGACCTCCATATAGTCATACCACAAACAAACAAATATGCATACACACACACACACACACACACACACACACACACACACGCTTCCAACAGTGACTTTCATTCACTCCTTCCCCACCTTTATGCTAGTGTTATATTTTATTTCTGAATATGTTAAAAACCCAGCATATATTTTTGTTTTAATTCAAAAATGATCCTTTTAAGTCATTTTATTAAAAATGTGTCCGATATTGTTCTTTTAAAATGGAATACGTGGACTTGACATCTGGTTATAAAGTATCAGGGAAGAACTGGAAGAACCAAAAGTGATTGAGTATCAGGATTTTTACAAAATCTTGATTTTTAAAGCCAGGTAATGAAGCTCCTCTAAGATCTAGCTGTGACAACTAGGGCAATCATCTCATTGCTTGGAGCCTTCCTGAGTTGATTCACCTATAAGATTATAACAACTCCTCTTTCATGAGATTTTTATGAGGGTTGATGAAATAATGCATGCAAAGTACCTATAAGAACACAATTATGACTCCCAGGTTTCTAACTTGGCCTCCAGATAAATGTGGCTTCATTTCTGGAATTCGATGAGGGTCACAAATAGAGGAAGCTTTTGTATAAAGGATATCCAGAGAAAGAAGTGAGGTTTAGCAACAATCATCTAGCTTCTTGAGAGCTGAACTTTGAACCCAGGATAAAAGTTCTTAGATTTATACTTAGGAGATATTTCCCCCATTCCCACCACCCTTAAGCCTGGTAGAAAGGTGCTAATAGTATACCCTGCTGCCCACTTATGCTCAGAGAGACATATGCTCTCCAAACTTATCATTGTCACGTAAGGCCATCAAACTTGACCTTGGTCGTCTTTCACTAACTTGATAGGTGGAGTGGTAGTCTCTCTAAGTAATGGAACATTTCTTTACCTAACTGTTATGACTTGATTCTGAAATGACCCCCTACAGATTCAAGTTTTAAGCTCTTATTACTAAACTTGTGACACTAATTTGGGAAATTGTGGTATCTTTAAGAGGTGAGGCCTATCTAGAAGTAGGTCATTAGGAGACAGGACTAAAAGTTATACTTCCCTCTGGTTCCAGCCTTGTCCTCTGCTTCCTGTTACCCTGTGATATGAACAACCACTATCACATTCTCCCACTACTATAAGGAATCTGTTCTACAGTGCAATCCTTGTATGATGGACTAAAACTGTGAGCCAAAATTTGCCAGGCATTTTTGTCTCAGTGACACAAAATAACTACTGTAGTATCTGACTGAGATCTTATTTTCTCTTCATCTATGCCCTAATCCCCAAAACCCATGTTGGGTCCAGAGGGTGAAACGTGTGCCCAATGGACTCTGGGCTACCTCTGACCTATCAGAGCTATCAGGCAAAGAGCAGTAGAATCCATCTTGTAGTTTCTCAGTTAGGTTGAGAAGGTTCATGATTTCTTCATGATGGGTGTTTGGGTATTCTCAAGGGATTCAGCATGACAAAGATCTAAGGAGAATCATGTCATTTCCAGTTTTCTGAGACTCTCCCTTTCCTCTTTTCATTTACCACATCTTCAGAAAGGTGTTGAGATGGGAGGTCTGGATGCAAGCCAAAGAGAACAGCAGTACTTCTACTACAAACCATACCTCCCCAGTATCAGAGTTTTACTGAATTTTTCCTATCCCTTTCCCAAGAAAAAGCCATGTTCCTAGAAGCATTGTAAAGAATGGTGGGTAAAGAGATGGGAAAGGATAACCAGAAATTTGGGACTGAGACAACCTTTTTTCAGGAGCTACCTCAGTTGCCATTGGGGGGCAGCAGAGGCCAATTTACAAAACCCTGAACACAGACTGGAATCTTCTGGGTTAGACTGTTTGAGTCTATACTCTAAGTCTCCCCCAGGATCAGCTCAGCCCCATACTAGTGTGGTTTCCCTGAAGGTCAGTACAAGCTCCTGGCCCAATGGGTGAAAAAAGAACAACCAGAGAAGTCCAAGAAAGGAAGGTTCCAGCACGACAGGGCAGCCTTGTGTACTGAAAATGCCACAACAGAAGTCCCTGGCAAAGGAGGACACAGTTATTTGCATAGAATTTAGCTCTGGCTTTATAATATTTATGTATAGAAATTCCTTCCTCCCCAATTGGCTCACAAAAATGTGGTTTTCTGGCTTCAGATATTCTAACCTATACTCTTCCAGCTTAGAACTGTTTAGAAGAGCTGACTGAACTTCTATCCCAGATCACCTTGACAACAAATTTTTTCCTATGTCTACCATGCTAGCCTTTATGACTTAGAAGATCTGTATTCTTACTTTTATGGCCCATGAATTTAGGGTATCTAGGTACTGTAAATATGAAATTTTAGAGATTTTGGGAAGAGTTTCATCCTTTCCTACCTAGGTATACCAGAAGGCTGAGTCATCAGTGATATCTTAGGCAAAATGATGAAGCCGGCAACCTGTGTAGCTTGACTTTCTAAACTTTGCAAATAAGCTGGACAGCGAGAGTTACTCTTGAACTGGAAGAATCCAAAAGAGAACTCAGACTTCAAAACAGAAAGAAAAACTCTGATAACTAGCATAGTTAGCTTTGGACACTATCCACTCTGGAAATCAAGTAGCTGATATAATTAACAGGCCCAGATGTGAGTTTAGATCAACTCAGGAGGGGTTGGCTTGGCTTATTCGAGGAATGTCCTGAAGACAGCCTCACGTGTGTTTTCTTCTGAGTTTCCAAACTATGTACCAGATTCACATCAACTCCAAGAGACTTCCTAGAATACTTCCCACAGCCCAAAGACCCACTTCTTTCCTTTTCTCCTTAAAACTGCTGGTAAAACTTCATTCTTTGGATGGGACAAATCTCTTTTGGGTTAGAGTGAGGTAAAGCTATCCTAATATTCTACCTGTGATGACTATTCTGAATTGCCAGTTTGATGAGATTTGAATTTATCTGGGAGGTGGTCCTCTGAGAATGCCTATGAGGGTTAAGACCTTTGCAGTATGTGTAGCACCATTTTCTGAGATGAGATCTTGAACTGCATGAAAATATTCATCATTCTATGCTTCCTAACTGTGGCTGCAATGGGACCAGCGGCTTAAAGCTCCTGCTGCCTTGATTTTCCTGCTGTGATAGATGGTACTTTGAACTGAGTCAAACAACAACAACGAAAAAAAAAACTCTTCTTTCCTTAAGTTGCTTTTACCAGGGTATTTAATTATAGAATCAGGAAAGTAAAAAAAAAATGGTACTGAGAAGTAGGGCCATAGCTGAAATAAACTTGATCATGTGGGTCTTAGGCCTTTGGAACTGCTTTGCAGGAGAAATGTGAATGACTCTGGAACACTGGGTTAGAAAATCCCTAGAATATTGTAAATAGAGCTTAATGGGGCATTCTGGTTGGAACTTGGAAGATAAAAAAATGTTAAAAGTTAAAGACTCAGTTCATAAGGTTTCAGAGGGAACATAGGACTCTATTAGGGCATTCTGTCATATTTGAGTCAAGGATATGTTTTTGTTTTTAGAACTTGAATGAAGTTAAATTTAAAAACAATGGACTAATTTGTTTGGAGAAAGAATCATCAAGACAAGATAACATTCAAGCTGGTGCTAAGAAAGCAGCTGTAATTATTAAAGAGATCAGTATCGCTGAAAAGAAATGCCCTGAGATTTACTAGGGCAATAGAAAAGTTATCCTGAGGGCAAAATTCCACCTATCAGAGCTCTATCTTTTGAAGATATAAATTCATTTGAAGGAAGAAAGCCTAACCTGAAGGTGTTCCTTATTTGAACAGAACCACCTAAGGAAATGTTTTACCATAGTTACCCTGGAAGGAATACAAAAGAGCTGTCCATCACAGCGGGAAAGTCAAGGTAGTAGGAATCAAGGGGACCAAACTACACCTTGGACTGGCAGCACAACTTGTTAGTGTGATTCTTATGTTTTGCAGGCACGAAAGATACAAGAGAAGTTACAACAGAAACCCTAGGACACTAGAGATCCTAGCGCTATGGAACATCCAGTGAGGAAAGCTACGGGCGCTTCAGGTAGTAGAAATGTAAAGTGGGGTTATCCAAGTCCCTTGGAATTCAGATGATTACACTGTAAGTCCCAGTTGCCAGATATAGAGCAACAGAACTTTATGTTTGCCTTGCTAGATTTTTATCGTGCTTTGTTCCAGTTATTCTTTGCTATGTACCAATTTTTCCATTTGGGAATGGGAATGTTTATTCTGGTAGTATGCAACTTTGCCGGGTTCACCAGCAGGTAGAGCGGCAGAGGGGACCAGTCCAGCTGACCCTCCCCTGAGCTGAGCTGGATGGTGAGTGTCGGAGGCCCAGACTTCTCCTTTCCCCAGAGAAACAGCACACAGAGCCGGGAGACCAGTCACCGCAGGATCTTATTTGTTGTAAGTCCATAGCCGTCTTATAAAGGTAGAAACCCCAAGGGGAATTCCAGGGCGGGGGGGGGGGGGGGGGAAGGGCAGCCAATCATCTTAAAGGTCAAGCCAGCACTCAGGCTGTATGTCTCCAGAACATCCTGAGCTACTCTCTCCTAACTTCCTCCATCCTGAGCTGTTCAACACATCCTGAGCCGCCCCCTCCCGACTTCTCCTGAGCTGGTCAAAACATCCTGAGCCGCCTCCTCTCACTAGTCCCCTTGCTAGGGCCTGTTAGGCCCAACACAACTTTATTTTATTTGAATTTTTCTTTTACAGTTTCATACATGAATATAGTGATTTTATAATATTTTCACACCTAAATCCCCAATCCCATCCCCATTCCTTTTCCCATTCAAATCCTTTTTTCCTAACAGTCTCCCTCTATGATAGCTAGTTGGAGACAATTAGAGGTTGGGCATATCTGTGAAGAACTGGTAGTTAAGGCGAGCCCTAAGCAAACTTGTAGGAGATTGTCTAACTGATGTGGGGAAATCTCGCCCATACTGGGTGAGACCATTCCCTGTTCAGAAGGATGAAATGAAGGAATATGAATAAATTAGTTGGCATTCTTCAACATACTTGGAAAGACATATGTCTGGCAAGCGAGATTTACCCCTCTCTCAACAATTCCTGGGGATATGTATGGTATGACCAGTTCCCTCTATTCCTGGTGTTGGTATGGGTTCTCCCGCCAAGCTGGAGAATTGTAACTGGACAACTATAAGCCAAAATAAAACTCTTTGTTACCCTAAGTTGCTTGGTAATGAATTTGGTGACAACCTATAGGCAAACTTCAAAACCCTCCTATTTTTATGTCTTTTGTTTGTTTGTTTGTTTGTTTTTGCACGTGTAGCCTACTGGGAGCTTCATTTCATGTAGAGCTGGGTTGCCTTTGATGGCATGTGGCTAAGCACTTTCTGGAGCATGAATCATATATCAGTAGGTGGGTATACCATCAACATTAATCTTCATTAGTCACTCAGGGAGAGATATGGAGCCTTTTGTGATCTTTCTCCTTCATTGGTGAAATGTTGACAGGCCAAATACTGTGCAGGTCTTGTAGCAATGCACATAGCTGCTGTAAGTTCATGGATGCAACAGCCCTGTTGTGTCCAGAACATACCTGTCTGGCCACACCCCTCTCTACTTCAGGCTTTAACACTCTTACTGTCCCCCTTTCTGTGACAAGACCTCACAGTTAAAAGATTGCCTTGTATCTCAGGTAAGACATGGACCTCGAACTTCTATTTTTGAATAATTTATTTATTTTTGACAGTTTTGTATGTGTATATAACGTGTCTAGATCTTATTCACTTCCAAGTGGGAGCTTTTAAACAGTTTTGGAATTGTTAAAGATAATGGGGGCTTCTGAACTTGGATTATAGTTTGTATTATGAAGCAATCATGAGATTATTAGAATGCAGGATAGAAAGTTATGCTTTAAAGTGATGTGTATTGGACTGACAAAATTTCAGTGTGATAATTTCAGTGGTCAACCTGGATTATTTGAGAGATGGGCATTTAGACAGGTCTCTAGGAATTATCTTAATTAAGTTTATTGAGTTGGGAAGACTCTCCTATTGTGGGTGGCACCATTTCATAGATTGGTATCAAACTATGTAAAAAGGAAAGAGTGAGATGAGCAGCAACATTCATCATTCTCTGCTTCCTGACCACAGATGCAGTGTGACTAGCTGGTTCAGGAAACTGCTGGCTTTACTTCTACTCTATAATAAATTGTACTTCAAACTATATGCCAAAATAAACCTTTCATTAAATTGCTTTCGTAATGGTATTTTGTTACTGTAACAGAAGAGTAAAAATACATAATTCAAATAAATCTAACGATTATCTTCAGGTAAAGCATTCTACTGACCACAATCAAGGTAAAGAAAAAAAAAAGCTAACAAAATCAACACACTTCATATACTAGATTTGGTGTAGTTACAGTGGGATAGACATAAATGACAAAGGCTCGATCTTCCAAAATCTCCAGATAACTAATGTTTGGGCTCCATGACAGTTTCAACTCTCAACTTTATATTTGTGAGGTCAGTACATGAGCACACCTATGAGGAATTGTTCAGTTAAGACAGGCCTCTGGGCAAGTCTATGCCTTTCGTTTTAATTGCATAATGTATATGGAAGGACAAAACCCATGGTGGATAAAACTATTCCTTGTGCAGGTAGATAAGGTGGAGAGAGCTAGTTAGCACACTGGCAAGTTGGCAAACTAGAATTAGTCCTTATCTTTCTGCTCTTGACTTTGGATATAGTATGGCCAATTCCCTCAGCTCTTGCTGGTTAACTTTCCTACCATGATGGATTATAACCTGGAATCATAAGCTGAAATAGAATCCCTTTGTTTCCTGAAATTGTTTGGATTGAGTATTTATTTTTATGATTATTTTATTCTTTTAGCGTTTCACACATAAGTATAGTGAATTTGTGATTATTTTCACACCTTAATCTCCAATCCCATTCCCCTTCTTTTCCTGTTAGAGTCTTCTTCCCTACCAACTCCCTCCTATTTTCATGTGTCTTTTGATGTGTGTGGCCCACTGGGTTGCATTTGATGACAAGTGTCTGAGCACTTGCTGGAGAATGAATCATGTATCAGTGGATATAGCATTGAAGAAACTATCTTCCATTTCTTCCCCCTCAGCATTAACCCTCATCAGTCTCTCAAAGTTTCTGGTGTCTCTTAATATCTTTCCCTTTCAGCGGTGAAATATTCCATGCAGGTGGAATCTTGTGGAAATATTGGAAATATTGATAGGACAGATTCCATGCAAGTGGAATCTTGTGGAAATATTGTAAATATTGATAGGACATATTCCATGCAGGTGGAATCTTGTGGAAATATATATAGCTGCAGTGAATTCATGGATGCAACTGCCTGTCATGTCCAGAAGATAATGTCTGACTACACCCCTCACCTTCTTCAGGCTCTTACAATCTTACCATACTCTCTTCTTTGATGTTCCCTGAGCCTCGGGGTGGGGGTGTCCTGTTAAGAACAGACCTTCCCTCTTTCACCATGGGAATTGGTGTGGAAGTTTATTACAGCAGTAAAGTTATAAAACTATGACACAGTCTATTTCCTAAATTGCCACTGGAAGCTCTTTTAAGCTTCTCTCCCTATATTTACTTTATGCCAAATGTGAAGGTCCATATATGCTCACCCCAGTATACACATGCATTCTTCCCAGCCCAGACTTAATGTGAGAGCATTCAGGCTCCACTTCTCTGCATGGGGAATCTGGATCTCTAAGGATGTTTTCACTAAGTGGTAAGGAGAAGCACCCAGCCCACAAGCCTCTGCTATACATAGAAATTGTTCCCTCTGGGAGTTCCCTCCCAGCAGAGGCCCAGGCTTAATAATCTGCCTGCAAATATGTCTCAAACATAGAAAGACACCAAGAGAAAAGAAAAATGGAGTGTGTATCCTGTCCTGTGGAGAACAATTCAGGGTAAACTAATATGTACAGAGAGGCATATCATGATACTTGTTATATACCAACCTTTTTAGGCAGTTATCTCCCTCATTTTGTTTAAAGGGAAATAGACTCTGATCACTTACACACAAAAATAGTTGGTCAGGATATGAACTTAAACTTGTCTGACTGCAAAGCAGAGACTGTTTCCACTACTGATAGGTTAATTCCTGCAGATGGTAGGAGGTAGTGGGACTGGGGTTCCTAGAATCTTAAAGTGAGCCCCATACAGCCAGCTGAAAAAGGCAAGCTCAAGATCAATGGACATTGGCCCAAGTCATAGGAAGAAAACCACGTGCTCCATGACAGGAGGGCAGTGGAGAGGCGACTAGAGATGCTGAGAGACAAATTCCAAAGTCCCTTTAAGCCATGCAAATATGAATGAGTCAGTATCCAAAGTGATATGGAATTCAGTGATCAGATCTGGTCTGTTGTCTTAAGACCTTCTATGCTCAGCTTTCCTGGTGGCAGATGAGGACAATAGCGATCGTGTATTGTCTTACTGGGGATGGAGCTGTTTTTCTGCCTCTGAGCCCACATATCACCATTCCTATGAGATGTATCCCTGGGTGTTATGAAATAGGATTCTGAAGAAGAATTTTCTGACCTTCACAGGGTCTCCGCCAGATCTCAGAGCAGGAACATCCTGGCTAAAGTTTTGCCCTGCTTAAGGCCTGTCTCTGAAGAGGATCAGCAGAGCAGTGCTTGTGGGCATTCACCCACTACTGGCTAGGAAATTTGCCTACATGAGTATCTCTCTTGATGACCCATGACAAGATACCCAGTGAAGAACTAAGTCATTCTTTGTGAAAGGAGAAACTGAAGAGAAACTACCTATGGGGAAAGAGGCCATGGTTGAATTTCTCCTTTTCAATTCTCTGACCTTACCACTGTCACTCCCTTGGTAATTAGAATACAACAGCTCCAAGTTCAGAATCAAATGATTTTGGAGAGTAGGGTATACAAAATAAAAGCTTTTGTCCTGGTTTCCCCACAGTGAGTACCACGGTAGGACCTCTGTCTGCCTCTGTCCTATTGCTACTGCTGTCATATACATAATCCATGTGACACTCTCTTTTTATGCTGTGGTCTGAGAGGACCACAGAGCACATTCTTACCTTTTCCTGGGCACTGAATATAAAGCACTACTCAAAACGCTGTGAGTGAAGCAGACAGTCATTGGCAAAGCCCAAAGCAGCTAGTGTCTGTCTCCTAACCAAGCTTTTCAAAGTCGTTAAATTGGCTCTGTTTGTACTACATCAGATTTCCAAAGTAGCAAAGGCCTAGATCCTTCCATCCCTGTCCCTGGTCCATATTCATAGAGCAGTTATTTCTTACCTCCAACTTCAAGGACTAAGGGTTTACATGTGGATTCCCCTTTCTAGCCAGCACAATAGAAACCAGAGTCCCGAATTTCCTAGTGCACTCCCACTTCGTGGCTTTAATTTACACTAAGAAATACATTTCTTTTGAAGGTGATCCTCAGGACTCAGTTATAATTGATTCCATTTATTATCAGACATTCAAGTGAGAACTAATGTCTACATTGAAGGGAATGATTATGGTGCTTATGAACCATATACTCTAACAACACTGCAGCCTTCTAAGATGGTTGCCATTTAGATTTCAAGAGTTCACCACACATAGCATAACAAAGACCTGATGCCTCAGATATAACCTCATTTCTCTGCTGTGAAATGTAGCAATTTGCATTCAGCTGTAAGTAGTAATTTTTATTGTGGGCTGAGGATGTATCCTAGTGCTAAAACATTTATCTATCATGCATGTGCAATGCCCTAGGTTCCATCCTCAGCAACCCTGCCAAAGGCTTTTTAATAAACACTCCTTGGATATAGTTGCTCTGTCATCCTTGCTATGAGACGTATACAGAAACAGCTTTAACTTCAGGAAAGATGAAAATTGGAAATGAGATTTCTGGTGCATCTTGTAACCAAGAAAGTTGTGGAAACTGATGAATCACATGGGAATCTTTAATATGTGAAAATATGTTGCTTCAAATTATAGGCTGGAAGAGAAGAACTTCTGGGCATACGAAACAAAATTAATGTGGTGATATTCATGGGGTTAGACCCTAAAATGGTTTCTGCCAAGACTTTTCCATCCCATAAGTAGTTTGAATCCTCTTTGAACAAGCCACTGTTCAAGCCATTATGCATTCAGTAACTTTGGATATAGTCATGAGGCACTGATTATGTTTACTGTTTGGTATTAAAACAGTCACATTAGCAGGTACATTAGGGTAAAAGCCATGCCCCATGATGGAATGCGGATAGGCTAATTTAATCCATCTATTCACTAACCATTCATTCAATGAATACCAGGCATTATGTGGTAGGCACTGTGCCTTGCACTACAGAAATAAAGAGAAACAAAAATAGGCATGATTTCTGTTCTTATAGGAGGGAGAGAGGGGGAGAGAGAGAGAGAGAGAGAACTAAATGAGGCCATAAGTAGTTCTCAGAGAGGTTGGAAACAAAGAAAGGAGGCTAATGGAAGAGTATCTCAGCAAAGAGGAAGTGGTTAATAATGTCACATACTGATAAGGATTCAAGTAAAATAAGGACTGAAAATACCCCCTGGGTTTAATAACATGAAGGCCATTGGTAACCTTGGTGAAAACACATTCAGGCTGGTGATGGAAGAATGGAATAGGCCAAGAAGTAGACAATTCTTTAGAGTCATTTCTTTGGAAGGAGAGAACAATAATCAGAGGAAGTACAAAGTTGAGTGGGATACTAAGATAGGCGATATCATTTCATCCATTACTAAGAAGCACTCAGCTGAAAAAACTTTGATACAGAGAAAAGGGATAGCTGATAAAAGAAAAAAGGTGGGAAGAGATGAGCTATAAAACATCTAGGGAAGTCATGTTCTCTTGAGAAGAAGAGATGCCAGCTTAATTGTTACAGGAAGGAGATCCTGTGGAGGACACAGATGAACTAGTATGTAGATATAGTGGAAGGAATAGGAGGCCATGCATAAAACCTGAACTTTCTCAATGAAATAGATGAAAATTATCTGTTAAAAGTGAGGTGGACACAGAAAGGAAGATTTGAAAACAGAGTGGAGATTTTAAATAGTCATCCTTGAGAGTGAGAAGCACTCAAGAAATTTAGTACCTAATAGGACTGTGGAACAGCTCTGAAGGCTTTATTGAGGTTAGTCATTGATGTCAGTTGAGCAGGTACAGTTTGTGACAGTGGGAGGTAGAAGCTATAGCAGAAAAGATGGTGAAATTTAAGAACTAGGAGATCCAGGTGATGATCAATGTCTATTAAAAAATCCCCTTGTATGTTGACATACCTCACGGTTGTAGGTAGGGAAGTCAGTGAGACAGAAACTATTGAGAAACTTCACTGAGAGAGAGGATATATACCTTCCCTAGGGCTGATCTAATAAAACTGGGTACCACAAAAAGAAACAAACTGGGTACCACAAAAAGAAACAATAGTTTATTATCTAATTGTTCTGGAGACCAGAAATTCTCAGTCAAGGTATTGGTATGATTGTATCTTTCTGGAGATTCCTTTGGAAAATCTTTTCTACAGCTTTCTTTAGTTTCTGGAGGCCACTAGCAATCTTTGATCTCAGTTGATTCATTTCAATTTCTGTCTCTGTTGCCATATAAGTGTGCACTGTTAAAAAACAAGTGTGCACTGTCTCTATCATCTATGAACTCAAATTTCTCTCTTCTTATAAGAACATCAATCATGGAACTGGGGCCCCTTCTAATCCAGTATGATTTCACCTTAGCTTTATCTATTCTGCAAATGCCCTATGTTCAAATGAGATCAGCTTCATAGAAATTTGAGAGTTAGGATCTCAATGTATCTTCTTAGAGGACACAATTTGACCTAGTATAGATCATATGATTAGGAAAATGGTACATGATAGCAATGAAGAATGAGAGATATAGCCAAGTGATACAAGATTTATAGAGCATTTCCGGGAAATGTTTCCGGGAAAGACAAAAGTAAATAGTCTGGAACCAACTGGGAGAAGTAACCAAGATACCTAACCAATCTTCTGAACTTGAGGTATTAAAAAAATCAACTAGCATGGGCTGGAGGTATGGCTCAGGAGTTAAAGCTTTTGCCTTAAAAAGAAAAGGACATGAATTCAGATCCTAGATCCCACATAAAAACACAGGGCAGAAACAGAGAGGTCCTGAACTTCTGACCCCAGAAGGCAGAGTCTGGGAAATGCCAGAACAAAGCAATAAGGAGTTAGAGCAATCCAGGATGATTCCCAATGTCACCCTGGGCCTCCACAGGCACACACACTCAAGTGTTTTTTTCTACACACACACACACACACACACACACACACACACACACACAGGAATGCTGCAGGGCTGCCAACTAGGGCTAGGTTTCCATTAGGAAAAAGAGGCTGAGAACATCAATTCAGGAGCAGCTGGAACAATGGAAATTTTGGAAGGTAGGGAAAAACTAGTGGTCTGGGTTAAGTAAAAAAAAAAACAAAAAACAAAAACAAAAAACAGAACCGTATGTGAACAAAATGCAAGAGTGCAGATGAGGCTTTATCCCTTAGGAGTTGACTGAGTACTTCTGAGCGTGTAGAGCAGAATTGATGTAGCCCTAGTATCTTTGAAGCGGTTGGCTCTGGACCTGGGCCTAGTGGTCAAAAAGCTGGCTCTTTCTACCAGAGTTGATAACAGCTGCAGCGCCTACAGACTGTGTATACTACCAACTGTGAAGTAGTGATGACACGAGAGGTGACCATCTGTGTACTGTTGTGGCCTAGAATGATCCTAGGATGAGACGATGTCATCAGTTACCTAGGAATGCTGCTGAGCTCCTCATATTAAAATTGGAAGTGAGAGGGAAAAACCTAATTTGAGCTAAGTGTAGCCACTTACTCTTTGGGTTTTGACTTTCTCAGTCAGGTAGCAAGATGTATATGTACAATTTCCTGGATTATAATCCTTAAAATGGTGCCATTCATCTCCCAGTTCCTCCTAGACCAGCTAATCTGTGACTGCCAAATAATCAGGAAATGGCAAATGTTCTCCTATGTGTGAATCTAGGTAGTTACTCAGAATCACTACCCATCTCTTGTAAAAGAAAGTGAGAAGACCATGAAGTTTGGAGTGGGGCTTAATGTGTTCAGATTGTACCTTAGGCACTTTCAAGTTGCATGGCCTTTGACAAATAACTTATCTCACAGAATTATTATCTATAAAACTAATGACATCACTTACATTTATTGCAGTACATTCACAACAGCCAAGTTATAGAGTTAGCCCAGGTATTCACCAATGGATGTTAAAGAAAACATGGAACAATTTTATTTAGCCATAGAAAAGAATGGAATCATGACATTGCAGGAAAAATTGAAATCATCAAGTTAAGTGAAATAAGTCAGACTCAGAAAAATAACAATTTTCTTTTATATACAGAATCTAAATCTTTAAAAAAAAAGACATGAAATGAGAGAGGAGATTAATTAGGAAAAGGAAAGAGGCCAGAGATAGAAGGGAAGAGAGGACAAGAAAGGGTAGTGAGACATACATTATATACATTCATGAAAATGTCATGAAGAAACTCATATTTTGGGTAATAAATATACATCAATAAAAATATCTTGAAAGAAAAAGAAAACCAAGTGACAATATAAGCCAATAACTACTCAGCTTGCTATTATCTCTCTAGCTTTGAACCTTAACCTGAATTAGTACTTTTGAAACTTCTGTTATCCCAGCCTAGTAACTCACCTTAGACATCATGCATTTTATCATTGTATCTTGGTTTAAATGGGTTGTCCAGAATGGATCACAGTGCTCCAGGTAGGATGTGTCAAGAGAAGAGCAAAACCATTACTTCCCTTGTTTTTGTTCTACACTTCTATTAATGCAGCCTAAAAATCTAATTACCTCTTTTGGCAGCATCATCATTCTGTTGGCTCACATTGACTTTACAATCCAATCAAGGTCTTTTTCACATATGCTGTTGTTAAACCAGACAAGTCTCTTCTATTCTGTACTAGAGGAACAAACAAGCTGTAATTGCTAGGAGGAAGGCCAGTCCAGCAATCGAGTCCAGTGTCTTGGAGATTCAGTTATAAAGGAAAGATGGTCCAGGCAAGCAGTTGGTAGTTGGTATTGTGGCAGATGCTACTAGTTATCTGCTCAATAATAGTTTTTCTCCTCTTCCTTACAGAATACTGGCACTGTTCAAGCAGCCATGTGCTCCGCCTAAAGTACTAGAGTTCCCAGCTTCCTTTGCATCTGTGAATGTCCATAAGACATAGTCATTAGTTAAGGCAGTGTAGAGGGATAGCACTGGAAACAGGACTCATTCTGAATAAAAGAATAGTTTGTCTTAGGACATCCATTGCTTTTAATCTTCTTGTTACCAAGTGTGTTCCCTTCTGCCTGTCTAGAATACAGACTTGAATCCCAGAGCTGCAGCATCTTGTGATCCTGAAGCACAAAGAAAGTGAATGAAAACCTACCTCAACTAACATTAGAAATGGAAATACAGTTTCTTGTTGATGGATGGGAGGAGGGCAACAGCTTACTATGTTGTTAAGGCTGGTTCCAACTGCTCCATTCTCCTGACTCAGCTTCCTAAGTATCTGGACCTATTAGAATATAGTACTATGCCCCTTGAAAGCCAGGATATTAAGGGCATCATTAAACTTCCATAGCAGTTCTGGACCATCTATTAAGGGAATTTTGTTAAGAAAAACAAATAAATCTTTGTCAATTTGAGCCAAAATTGTGGACTTGCCTATTAATTATGACCCAAATCATTTCAAACTGGAATAGAGTTATAACAGGACAGGTAGGAATCCAAATGAGGCCCCAAAATGACTCTAGAAATCATAAGGAGATGGCATTTAAAAATGCAAGTGGGTGGCTGGTCTTGCTACTGGTCCCTCAATAACTGGGTTAAAGTTCAGGCTCAATATTTGCTCCCTAGATGGCAAGTTAAAAGATTCCTGCTAGAGGACAGATGGCCAGGTTACAATTTTAGGTACAGGATACGATACAAAAGCTAAGGGGTTAGAAATGGGGAATGAGACAGAGGCTCAGTGGAAACATGAGACCTGACTTTGATTAGCAGCTGGATTCCAGAGTTTACTTTAAATCTTTTTTTTTTTTTCATATAAGAGGGAGAAGGGCTACCAGGTTGGGGTGAATGCAGAGCCTGGCAAGCTTTAACCCAATATGTTTTAGCCATCCTGACACTTCTCTTGCATTCACTCTTAATTGCCTGCCCTTCTCTTTTGCTTTTGCCCATGGTCTTTAAAAGATCTGACTTTAACAGAAGGCCTCCCGTGTGTCCACATTGGTCTTTTTAAAGGCTCCCACGTTGTCTTCTTGCTAATTGTTAACATTTTACAGTGGAAACATTTTTTTCCTCCTTTCCTTACTTAAAGTTGTCTTCATCCCCTGACCAAACTGAATATTCCTTTCTTACCCTAGGCAGTATCAATTTCCTCAGGGGTCACCTGACTTTAGCCTCTGGCTTTAACCTCTGCTGAGGTATAGCAGGGGGCAAGGTAGGTGGAGAGAAAGGGCTATAAATAAGGTTGGATGGGATCTATCAGTTGCAGCAAGTTGCAGCCACTTCTTTTCCCAACCTTGGTTTTTCTGGGCCACCAAGTAGAGAGAGTAAAGATCAGTGTTTTCCCTGTCCCCATCCTATTTTCTTGGGTCGTCTAGAGCAAAAAAAATAAGAACCTCCATTGATGGTTGGTGTGTGACCACTTCTTCGTGTACAACAGGTACTGTGTAAGTTATTGTTACATTGGGCTTCTGTGATACATGGACCTTGGTGAGACACTTTTCACCCAGCATGTATTGAGGAAAAGGAAGAAACACCTTGCCGGAGTGATTTTTCACAGAAAGTTCTGGAGTTGCTCAGAACTACTAGCTTAGACCTAGCAAGCTGCTCTTGAAGCTGACTCTGATGAGTGTCAGCTCTAAACTAGGTATCTGTAAGGAATTAACCTTCTTTGTTGAAAAGCACACTGAACCCTCCCAATACCAAAGAATGTCTTAGTTCCAGAGTGGACAGTTCCAGAGTGGACAGTTCCAGAGTGGACAGTGCCAGTGTCACTAATAGAATCCTTTGGCTTCACCCTCCTTCCTCACAAAGCCCCATTTCTATCCCTTACATCTAGGTCAGTCCTCAATCCTTTCAATTTTGCCTCTTTAATTTTCCTCCTGTGTATCTTTCTTCATTCCCGCTGCTACTACCTTTGTTTAGCCTCTCTTCTGCTCTCCTGCCAAGTCTCTCACCTCTAGTCCTGCCCATTCCATTCTAGTCTCCATTCTGCACCCAGTCGACCTTCTAAACATACAGATGTGATCATGGAACCTTTTCCTGAAAACCTTTCAACTTCTTCTGTGGTTCCAGGTACCCTTGGAATAAAATCCAAGCTACTTACTTACCATGGTACCTCTCATGATTTGCCTCCTTTTTTGGCAGTTTTCTCATTTCACACGTAGTCATGGTGAACTACTTTGCAAGTTTCTATACAAGTCTTTCCTGGTTTTGCCTTTCAGCATCTACACATGACTTTCCTCCACCTAGGCTACCCTTCCCATGTCACTTTCTCTGTTTTCTGTTTAGACAGAACTTACCCATCCCTTACCACTTCAACTGGCCTCCTTCATTCAAAGACACACATTGTGCGTATGTCTACGTCACTGATGCCTAGTATAGCACATGGAACATAGTACATCCTCAATAGATGTTTGCCAAATAAATGAATGAAGACCCAGGCTTAAGTGGCTGTGGGAAAAATCCCTTCTGAGAAAAACTGGCAGAGTTGGCTGGTCTTTCTTTCTTTGGACAATTCCTTAACATGCTTGTCTCCCTAATTCAATGGTGAGCACCTCAAGGGCAGGCCTATATTTGAACACTGGCAGTGTCCTATGTAATCCCAGCATTGTGCTTAAATGTCATGCACCCAGAGGTCTCCCAAAGGTCTGACAGTTTTATGCTTTGTCTTGTCTTCCTTTACTTTGCCTCCAAACTCTAAACTGTTACACTCGCAAATGTGAGCCTCTTTCCTAGCCCTGAAACTTTTTGCTCTATTTCCTGTATGTGGAATGCCCTTCCCACTCACCCACCCAAAAGAAAGCAGCTCTAATTCCCCTTCCAGAAACTTTCAAAGCACCCTCTGAAGTCTACCTCTGAGTAGTACCGACAATTCCCACCCATCTCATTTAACCCTCGGATCCCCCTTCTGTTACTGAGATTCAAAAAGGAAAGGATTTTTTCAGGGCACATAGCATGTTCAAATGGTAGAAGCCTTACTTGAATCCTAGTCTGTCCATGAATTTCACTGCCAATGCATACATCTGAGTTCTTTTTATGAACTGTAATTTCCTGTAAGGCAAATCTAGGTCTTCTACCTCTTCGTCTCCCTGGAACCGTAGAGAGGTCTAGGTTCAGACTCCAGAGTTTCTCTCTTGGTTAAACTTTAGCGTCTTCTTTTGCAAATAAAGATAATTGTAGTAGAAACCAAAGTAAGGTCGTTAAGATTAGAGGAAGAACGCATCGCAAAGGGTGCTCTCAATAAAGGATATTTTCTTTATTAGTAGGGGAAGTAGCATGTCCCTGAGGGGAATAGTTAAAGACTATTAGGTGAGAGACATAGAAAGAACGAGGTGAAGAAAAGAAGTGGACCATCAGAGCAATTTGAGATTGGAGTCCAAACAAGGTTAGTAGCGCGGCAGGACGTTTGTACGTCCGAGTTTCTCGTGCCATGTGACTCTGTGCCGGGAGCACATGGTTCCACCGGGCGCTGCTTTGCTAACTCTCTGGTCTAGCTATCCTCAGAAGCCTGTAGGGGGAGCTAGGAAGCTAGGACAGGGGTTGGGGGGGAGGCTGCTGGAAATCTTCCTAAGGGCAAAAACGACACCCCACCACTACTACCCATCCCAGTTCACTGCCTGGCACCCTTCAGGACGCTCTCTGGGCTCGGTGTTCTCCTTCGGCGCAACCGGGGAGCTGTCCTTCAGCACCAGTGGCTGCTCTGGCCTCCGGCAGGACAGTAAGGGCGACCGCGGAGTTGGGGACACGGGACCGGTCCGATCCGCCAGCTGTCTCCGGCGTCCCCTCGTCCCGGAGACGGGGGAGGCGACTCGGGGAGGCAGCAGGACGCCGGGGAGCCGCTCTCTGCCTCCTCCGATCACCCTCAGAAGTCCCCTCGCCCTCGTGCAGAAGGGGAGCCAAGGGCGGTCCCGAGGAGGGAGGCGGGCGCCGGCCCGGTGGGGGAGGGGGCCGGGACCGGGGCCTCGGCGTGCGGCGTGTGCACGCGGGGAGCGGGCGGATGAACGGAGGCGCTGAAGTGAATGGAGTTGGGGGTGGACTGGAAACATCCCCAAACAGCACAGGCTGCGGACGGCGGGGGCTGGGGTTGGGGAGGGGGGAGTCCTGAGGCGCAGGCGCAGTCGGGGCCCCACTCCCTCTCCCTCCTCCTCCCGGTGCCTCTTTCTCCGCCCCGCTCCCCCCCAAACACACTCGCACACGGGCTCTCAAGGTGTTCTCTGCACAGCGGAAGATGGCGACAGACTGAGGGGGGCATGGCCAGCGGGAGCCACGGGGCCGTGCCTCTGGGCGGCCGCCACGGCAGTGCGCACGGGCGGCGGAAGCGAGGGGCGCACTAAGTCCAGCCGGGCGTCCGCTCGGCGTCGGTGGCGCCGCGGCAGCCAGGTGGCCCGCCCGAGCCGGAACTCCGGCGGCCGCGGGCGGGGAGGAGGGCGCCGCCGGCCCGGGACCGGCCCGGAGGACGGCCGGGGCCAGCGGCGGAGCGCGGCCGGCCGGCCTAGGAGGGCGCGAGCGCGGCGGGGAGCGGCGCGGAGCGGGCGGGCGAGGGGAGCGGTGCGGAGCGCGGCGGGGCCCGCACGGCGGCGCTCGGGGGCGCAGAGCTGCGCCGAGCCGAGACGGCCGGAGTGGAGCGCGAGCCGGGGGACCGGCGGCACCGAGCCTAGGGGCGCGGAGCCCGGGGCGGCTGAGGGGCCCGACGCTATGAGGAGTGCGGCGCCGCCGCCGCAGCCGCCACCGCCCCAGGGCCCCGCACCGCCCCCCGCCGGGACGCCGGGCAGCGCCTAGCGGGCCGGGCGGCGGCGCCCCGGCGGCCGGCGAGGGAGCGCGGGAGGGGCGCGGGACGGCGCCAGAGCGCCCCGCAAGTCCGGCCCGAGCGGGGGGCCCCCCGGGCCGCTCTGCCGGCCGCGCCATGCGGCCCCCGAGGTAGAGCCTGGACGGCGGAGCGGTGCGCAGCCCGCCCTCCCGAGACGGCCGTCCGGCCTCGCGCCTGCCTGCTCCCTCCACCGGACCCCCCTGAAATATGTTCAGGGGCGCTCGGATGTGGCCCGGGAGAGACGCCGCCGCGCTGACTATCTGCTGCTGCTGCTGCTGCTGGGCGCCCAGGCCGAGCGACAAACCTTGCGCCGACTCGGAGCGCGCGCAGCGATGGCGACTGTCCCTGGCGTCCCTGCTCTTCTTCACCGTGCTGCTCGCTGACCATCTGTGGCTGTGCGCGGGGGCCCGGCCCCGGGCCAGGGAGCTGAGCAGCGCCATGCGACCGCCCTGGGGGGCCGGCCGCGAGCGGCCGCCGGTGCCTCCCCCCGCGGTGCTGCCGCCGCCGCCGCCGCCGCCCGGGGAGTCCCGAGCGCCCCCGGGCACCTGCGGCCCCCGACACAGCAACCTGACCAAAGCCGCCCCTGCCGCCGGCCCCGGGCCGATCTGCGGCGGCGTCCCGGAGCCCACCGGGCTGGACGCAGCTTGCACCAAATTGGAATCTCTGCAGAGACTTTTTGAACCTACCACCCCGGCCCCCCCTCTGCGGCCCCCCGACTCCCCTTCCCGGGCCCCGGCCGAGTTCCCCTCCGCCAAAAAAAACTTGCTCAAAGGCCACTTTCGGAACTTCACTCTCTCCTTTTGCGACACCTACACGCTCTGGGACTTGCTGCTGGGCATGGACCGCCCGGACAGCCTGGACTGCAGTCTGGACACCCTGCTGGGGGACCTGCTGGCCGTCGTGGCCAGCCCGGGCTCCGGGGCCTGGGAGGCATGTAGCAACTGCATCGAGGCATACCAGCGACTGGACCGACATGCTCAGGAAAAATATGATGAGTTCGACCTCGTGCTGCATAAGTACTTGCAGGCAGAAGAGTACTCGATCCGGTCCTGCACGAAAGGCTGTAAGGTAGGCGTCAGCGGCTCCAGCCACCAGGGCTGCCTGGCCAGAGGCCGGGGGGGGGGGTCCCGGACCGGTGGCAGCGGGACCCGGGAAAGGTCTCCTTCTCTTTACCTACCCTATCACTCCCTCCATTCCCAGGGCAGCATGAGCGAGTGCCATCCTGAAACCCTCCCTCTGAAAAGGGTCCTCCGGAATTCTTTACCTGGCTAACTTTTATGTTTGGTATTTGAGACTTGGGCTTTCTGGAACTCTGTTCCCTGCATGAGGAGGAAGGGGGGGGTTGGGATACACGAGTGGCAGGAGAAGCTATTGTGCTCTCCAGTCTCCATCCCCAACTGGTCGTGCGACCCCTCCTCACTCCGCCTGGCATTGGAAGTCTCTGAGACGGGCTTGTGGGGAGGAAGGGTAAAAACAGGAGGAAAAAGACTCGACCAATCCATGCGTCACACTTTGGCTCCTGCTGGTGGGAGAGAAGGGGGGGTGTTCCAGGTGACGGGGTACAACACACTGTTGACCTTATGTGACCTGAAGTGGCTGGCCAGATTCCAGACAGGTGGAGTCTCTTGATGCCTCGTCTTCACCCAAGGAGGGAACCTGTAGGCTCCGTGCCCTCTGACACAGGAAGGTCCCCGGGGAGGAGGGCTTAACCAGCTTTTGGAAGGCTGGTACAGTACCAAATTCCCAGTGCCCCAAGGTAGTTGCAAGGGGAAAGCTGGCTTTCTGGCTGCTAGGACAGGAGGAAATGAGTCAAGGCAACTGCAGAAGGGGCTTGCCTGGGGAAGAGCTGATGGTAGAGAGGTTTCTTGACGCTCAGCAGGGTCGTTCTAGACAGTAGATGGGTGGGGTCACACATTCTTGGGGCCTGATGGTACTGCTGTGTTCTTTACCCCCCCCCACCCAGGTGACCTGATTTGGGGAGGAAAGAGAGCAGCAAGGTCAAAAGGTCAAGTGATAAGGTGGGTTAGTGGCCTTGCACAATTTCCAGCAGGAGTCAGGAGCTGGAGAGAAAGACGGTTGCCTTCTAGTCCTAAATCATCTCCCTCGGAGGCTTGGAAAAAGGGCAAAAAGTGCCTCTCTCCATCCAGTACGGCCTCTGTGGGCTTCTGCAGAGCTTCGATGCTCTTCGTGAGCCCCAGAGGGATTTGGGGCAGAGGGCTGGGAAGGAAACTGGTAGCTCCTTGATCCTGACTTCACTTTCTCCTTCTCCTATTCTCGTAACCTAGCAGTCTCCTCCCGCCTCCCTCAGCCTCAGGTGACTCACTGCCTCACTCACACTACCAAATGAGATATTCCACTTCTTAAAGGTGTACAGACAGACGCACACGCACACGCACGGCCGTATACCACCCAAACCCGGACAAAGTCATGAAGACATTGCTTCCATAAATAGTGTCATAAAAGCAGGTAGCATGTCACGTACATCTTCCTGTCGTGTCAGAGACATACGGGTGGACGTAGAGTCACGTGGAGACACATACTCTAAATATATGTCACAGACACATACCCCAGCAAGAACAGCGGAACACGGTCCACTGGCAAACAGAATGGAGGATGTTCATCTTTCGTTGCTCTGTTTTCTAACCCCGTAATCCTAAGTGCTTTTTTTTTTTTTCTTTCTTGATTTCCAGAATGAATGGAAACCCTACCACAACTTTTCCATGGGGGGAATTACTCCATTTTATTGTTGGCTCCAAGTTCTGTCAGTTCTCACATAAAATTGTAATCCCTCACATTGATTGCTGTTATCAAGCAGTTTGATGTAAGAGAAGACATGGCTGTCTCTGATTCCAGAGGCCTCATCATCTCTAGGCTTGTTAACAGTGTGGCTTTGGACAAGTCACTTCAGTTCCTTGTAAAATAGGAAATATTTCCTTGCTCTGCCCACATCCTGAGCCTTTCATGAAACCCAAGAAAACTTGAAGATTGCACATATATTAGATGGCACAGCTGCTTGAGAAGGTTAGGAAATCTAGCACCATCACCTCCATTTTACACATGTGAAAATTGAGGTACAGAGGGATCATACAACTTGCCCTAAGGACACTCAGCCTATGAGCAGAACATCTGACACATGTTCTTGTGCTAAGCACATGCTTTGACAATGGCATCCTGTCAAGTTTCCTGTCATGTTTTCCATTGTCTCTTTGTCCCTCTCCTAGAAAAAGGGAACTCCTCTTGCTCTGTTGCTGACTGTTGTACCAGCAGAAGGGCCATGCCAGCTCCTTCGCTCTCTTCCTGTTTTTCCTACCTTCTAAAACTGTCTTTCCACTGAGGCACAGACCCATGGGCACTACAATCCAGGTGCATGGTGGCATAAAGAGGAAACACAAGCTCTGCTACCGTCCTTTCTATAGCCACCCCCCTCCAGCAACGTACCTCCTCTCAGGCCTTTTTTGCCCATCCTAAGGCTGCCTCTGGGCTCCCTGCCAGCCCCAACCCCAAGTGGGATCCCCGGGAGATGACTTCCTGTACCTATGATTCTCTCAAATGAAAACCTACAGCCCCAGGCAGTGTGAGGCATCTCTGCTTCTGGAAGCCAAGTCTGGAACCTGGTTCTCTAGGGCCAGGTGACCTCCTGTTCCCAGGGTCATTGTTTCAAGCACCTGAGTGGGATCCTTTCTGTGTGGCCCCAGAAACCCTGTTTTCTCCCTCTGAGATGCCTGCCCCTGTTTTGGACCACATAGGGCCCCACAAATCATACCTGTCCTCACTGTTGTCTGTGACACCTCCCAATTTAGTACCAGCTGCAACATTTCCTTAATGTGCGACTGACTTCCTCTCGCACAGCAGGGCGATGTAGCTAATGCAGCCTAATGCCCATCCCCATCATGGTCTCTCCTAGCTCCTGGGGACTGTGTCTCATCTCTCCTCGATATCGCTGTAAATTCTCTGCCCCAGCCCTGGCTCTCCCTCGATAATTCACCTCTTATCTCTCCATCCTCTAGTCCTGTCACACCCTTTCCTGCCTGCCTCCAGTTGCCTCTCTCCCACTTCTGCCTCTTTGCTGCTCTCGATTCAGAAGATTCAGGCTGAGGATCACAGGGACGTGGGAACAAACCCTGACCCCTTCTCTCAGGTCTAACAAGCTGTTCTTCTACGCTCAGAGGCTCAGTGGCAGCACTCTTAGCAGCCGTTGACTCACTGATTGAGGTTAGTGTGAGGAAGGATGGGGTGGTGTTAGTCTCTCTGTGCTGGCCGATACCCACCTAGCCGAATGAATGTTCGGTTCTGGGTCTCACACTTGCTACACTGAGAAAGGAGCTGGTGCCCAGGTTCCCTGGAGAAAGTTGAAGGAGCTTGATTTGAAGAACGAAAATGTGAACTCAGACTTAATACCTCACAAGGCTTGTCCTTACACAAAAGAACCATATCCTACTTGGCCCCAGAGACACTTCATAATTATGTTGCGTTATTTATTTCCTACCAGTGTGACCTTGTGCCCATGAACTTGGGCTCTCTGAACCTCACTATCTCATCTGTAAAATGGGGCTCATTCATGAGAACAGCCTTGCAAATTCAGGATCAATGAAAAGAATGTACACTGTCTAGCTCTGGCACATCCCTTCACAGTTTCTTTTTCTTTCTAAAGAAGGAATAAACTACTTTAGAGGAGGTGAGTTCCTATCCCAAGAATCTATCTAGCTTGATAAAGGTGAACTGCTGCATGTAAATGCTGTGGAAATGACCCTAAGACGAGGTGTGGGTATGGATATGAGGAATTGGATCAAATGACCTCAGAAGACTGTTTCAGTCCAAAGGTTAGACCTGGGAACCGAGCCTGTTCCCTGTTGAATGGAGAAGGCTGGGAAAGGAGGCTGGTCCTCAACACCCACACACAGGAAAAGGGGGGATGCTGCCAGAGCCTTCACCTTGCTTTCTGCCTGTACCCACTGGAGCTGTGCACTTCCTCCCCTCTGGCTGGCAGCTCGTTCTGCTTCACTGCCTTCTCCTTTTACCTGCCACAGCATTTCTGCCAAGCAGGACTCCAGGGCTTATATTGGGTAGGAAGGGTGCTACGAAAAGTGAGCTCAGGCCATGGACAGATGGAAGGAGCTCTGAGTTAGATAGTGGTTCTTGGCATCCAGGCTGACAGGTCTTCTGCACTATCTGACCCAGAACCCTCGAAGATAGAAAGGGTGCCTGCATCCCTTTATAGAGGGAGAGAGACAAGGAGACAGTCAATAAACAATCTCTTTGCAGCCATGGTAAAGCTGACCCTGAATAAGGGCTTCCAAATCCTCAGGGGCTCATCATCTTGCCACTGAAGATTACAAGTATGGGATTCCGGGAAGGAATAGGAACCTGGAATCTAAGAGCAGAGGCAAAGGAGAGGCGGTACTTACGGCTAGGACAAACAGTGGATTAATACTGGGAGTAGCAACGTGGTCTCATGCTGAAGCATATTTCTTGATCACCCTAGACCCTCCCAAACCAAATCCCACACCTCATTCTCTAACCTTTATTCATGTGTCCACATTCCTCTGCTTCTTCCAAAACTTACCTTCACTTCTCTCAGCGGGATTCTTTACTGTCTGTCCCACCTGTTTCTAACAGTTGACTCTTCCCATGCCACGCCCTTAACTTCCTACCTCCTAATCCTCCCAAACTTTATAGCAGATACCACCTTTTCTGTCTGCCCAGTCTCATGCCCTTGGTAGTTGGACTTCTTACTTTTGAGACCTACATGCCCCCTCATCTCTTGCATCTCTCATGCTCCACACACACTTCAGCTCTGACATTTTCAACTGTCTTCCTACCCTGCTTTTATCTTCTGCCCCTACCCTCTTACTCTTATTCTCTCTGTTTTCTCTTTTCTTTTACTCTCTCTCTCCACCTCACTGAGATAGATATGAATGCCTGTGCACACACTCAAACACATTGACACACTCACACAGACATGCACATTCCCCCATTCTTCATGGCTACTTCCCGTCCTTCCGAAAGCTGGTGGCCTGACTACTATAGTCACCATAGCAACAGGAACCTCCAGGAAGGATGTACTGGTATATCCTGAAGATAGGGGTGGGGGGAGTAAATGGAGGAGAAAGAGTCCAGCAACCTTCCACCCATATCATGTTCTTGTGCAAGAGTCTACGGAAGATGATGGGGATGAGGTGAGGAGAGGAAAGACAGTGGGAAGGACCATGATCAAAGGAAAGCCAAGGATCTCTGAAGACTCGTCCTTTGTATATGGGTGAGAGGGTGTTTCTAAGCCATGTGGGTGTGTGCTGGTGCCCTGAACAGATGTCAGTGTCTCAGGGAAAGGGAACACCCATTCTTATATGTTTACGGGGTTGGGGATAGAGACTGACACGTCAGACTCAGGAGTGGGAGTTTGTCCTAGAAAAACTTCTCACTCAGGGCAGTTCTTCTGTATTCATTACCCTCTTTACTTGTTGTGTACATCTTCAGAAGGTACATGTAATCTATCCTTTTAGATCCTTTCAATCACAAGCTGTAGGTGTGCACTCAAAGCCAGGGGGTGCCTCTGCTTTCTGGGGTGTCTTTAATCATCTGACCCCCAAGAAGCATAATTCTGTAATGTAATGTAATGTAATGTAGGAATCGGGGGGGGGGAATGGTTATGTCTCTATTCTTATGGTTCCCAGCGCACAGACTAAATTCTATGCCAAGAATTCTGGCCCAGCCTTTTGTCTCAGGGTAGAAGAGAAAGTTCCAAGAAACCTAAATCTCTGAGACCTTCAGCTAGGTGGTTGCCCAGAGGGAATAGCCAGGGCACCAAGAGAACTGACCCTGAGAAGAGGAGTTACTACATAGAGGGACGGGGGTTGTCTGGGCCAAAGCTCTTGTGCAAATGGATTCTGGAAGAAGGAGCTGGAACATGAGCCACAAGTCTCCGGGCCAGAAGATGAGTCCAGCTGGCTCTGAAGAAGAAAGGTATGAGAAAGGAAAGGCAAAAAGAAAACCACAAACTTTGGAGCACCTCGGAGATAGCAGTTTTTTATATGTACATGTACTTCATGTTACCAATGATCCTAGTAAGCAAGTACCCCCATTTTACAATTACAACTGAGGCTGAGCTAGGGGAAGTGACCTACCAGAGCTACATAGATAAAAGACAAGGAAGCTGGGAATGAAAACTAGCTCTGTTTTTTCCCAGTGCACAGATGTATAAAGATGTTAATATTATCTGCCAGCTGCCAGAGGCACTGCCTAGCTGGCTATGAATAGGCTGGGTGAGAAGCTGGTCCAACTGGAAGGGAAGCTCAGCAGAGCCTATTGGCAGTTAGTTATAGGGAAACCCTCTGGAGTGGATCAAATCCAGAGTGAGGATCCACCGGTATCCTCTTTGTTCATGATCTTCATCTTTTTGTCCTTGAGATCTGGTGACAGTCACTGTGGGATCCTCTAGGGATGGTGACAGGAAAATGGGAGTAAGGGAGTGTTTGCTCGTTCCTTTTCTTCAGACTCCAAAGGGAGAAGGGAGGAACTGCACTTCTGTTGCCAGGAGAGAAGGAATTGCTGTTGTTTTCTCAGCCTTAATCTACTGGAAGCATCAACCAGGATAGGAAAGGAGCAGGTCCACCAAACAGACTCAACGTAATTCTGAACCTGACTCTACCCCCAGCACATTCCGGTATTATTCTGTTAGAGCAGGAAGGGAAAACAAATGTAATTTTTGTTTTTCTGAAAGCCAGCTACAGAATGGCCTGGAATTTGCAGGCCCAGTTCCCATGCCAGGTTTTTTGGTGAGTGCCCAGTTTCGGATGCCTCAGCTTCTCCAGATGAAGAGCCAACCCATCACATTCTACCTGAGGGAAGTATATTTGGTGATGGGAAGTAACCAGTATTTCCTGTCGTGTTTTGTTTAAAACTGATAGCACAGCTACCCAAATGTTTCGTTAAAGGCGAAATCTATCTGTTCAGTGTTGAATTCAACAAAAGTTCCCATGCAAATTAATTCCCTCAGTTATCAAAAAAGTTGTCTTTGGAACTTTGGAATCTAGAAGTACAATAAGAAAAACAAGTTCCAGAGATATCTAGGGGGTTTTAATTATGATAAAATATACTTAACAGGATTTAACATAAGTGCAATACCAGACATTGGGTGCCTGTCTGCTATTGTATAGCATCACTACTATCCATTCCTAAAATGTCTTCAGCCTCCTAAGCTCTGTACCTGCACCTGTTAGGCAACAACTCCCCATTTTCACTTGCCTATATTCCCTAGTAAGCAATAACCTACTTACTATCTTTATTAACTTAACTCTTCTACATAGCACATTTAAGTGGACCCATGGCATTCGTTCTTTTTTGTATGGCTTCTTTCATTTGCCACAATGCTTTCAAGGTTCATCCCTATTTTAACTTCTATGAATATTTCACTCCTTTGTGGCTGAATAATACTCCATTGTGTGCATGTTTCATGTTGGCTTATGCATTCATTTGTTGGTAGAGATTTGATTTATTTCTGCTTTTTAGCTGTTGCTGTAAACATCAACTTGCAAATATTTAAATTCCTGATTTCAGTTCCTTTGGTATGTTTAGGAGTTGAATGGAAGCATCATATTTACTTAATTATTTGTTTGCTTTCTTGTTAAGACAGGATTTTGCTATATAGCCTAGACTGGCTTTGAACTCATGATCTTACTGCCTCAGCCACCTAAGGGCAGGGATTATGTGCATAAGTCATCATGCCAGTTTATGTTTAACTTTCCAAGTACTGCCACCCAGTTTGCTGTAGCAGTTGTACCACTGGAAGTTCCATTTCTATATTTTACATTCTGCATACATACCACCATCAGTGCATAAGGGTTCAAATCTCTCCATACGTTTCCCAGTACTTGTTATCTCTGAGTTTTTTTAATGATAAACATCCTAGTACAACCTGTGTGTTTTTACATAGTTTACATAGATTTTTTTTAAAAAAAGTTGTGCGCGCGCGCCTGTGTGTGTGTGTCTGTGTGTGTGTGTGTGTGTGTGTGTCTGTGTGTGTGTGTCAGAGGATACTGTATGTCCCTATAGAGGATCAAAGATGACTTCAGGACTCATTCTGGATTGCTTCTACCTACCTCCTTTTTGCTTCCCTCTGTGATTTCCTAGGCTCCACACACCAGGACAGGAAGTGCAGGCTACCACAGTGTCTGCCTGGCATTTTTATGTGGGATCTGGGATCCGAACTCAGGAGCTTTTCTGCTTGTAAGGCACAATCTTAAACCCTGAACTACCTCTCCACCCCAAGTTCACTTAGTTCTAATCTTGCTCATTTCAACTTATTGATACACTCAGTACTTTTCCATGTAGTTACATATTCATAAGCATCATTTTTGATAAGTATACATATAATATTTGGTCACAGGAATGTTTCACAATTTTTTTCAACAGGTTATGTATTGTTAGGTATTTACATTACTTTTTTTTTACTATTACGACTTTATGATGAATGTCTTTGCTCATAAATTTGTGTCACATCTATGATTTTTTGCTAATAAATCCCATTTCAGTCTTTTATTTTTCACTTTGCTGAGTTTTCAAATCACAAAATAATTCATATTCACTGTATCAAACCTAGCAATACAAAAGTTAATAAAGAAAACATTAATAATTCTATTCACTCTTTCCCAGTCCCACTGCCCTGAGGTCATTGACATTAATGCTTTAGTGCATATATTTTCCTTCGCTGTCGACTTACATAAATAGCTAAACAAAATGACTTTTGCTTGTTTTGCATACAAATCAAAGCATAAACATTAATTTCGAAGAGTGAAATTTGGAACTAGGTTCACCAAATTAGAGTATTAACCTTTTAAATGCTATTGACATATTTTAGTCTCTTTCAAATTATTGGATTTTATAGTTTTCACTGTTGACAAAAGTGTGAGCCTAATTTACTTGAAAAACAATCTAGTCTAAATTTTTCATTGGCATTCTTTTGATCAAACATTTGTTTTTCTTTATGGTCTGTTTGTATTGCCTGTTTATGAACTGTCAATTCATATTTCTGTTTTTCTTATTGATTTGTTTTCCTCTTTCATATGTATGGCAAATTTGTAAAGTTTGTTATTTACATCTTCAAGGTGAAAGGAGGGAATGAGAAGGGAGCTACCTCAGGCATTTTATTTCCTTAATCTTATTTAATTCGTACATCTACCTTGTGAATTGTACACATTAATATTATTATGCAGTGGACCTGGCAGTTTGAGAAGTCAAATGATTTAAGGTCATGCAGCTGCTGAGTTTTGAATCCAGTCCCAATCCATGGATTTGTGTGCCAGCAAATAGTGACACGGCCCAATATGTCTTGGTGTACTTACAGGTAAACGTCAGTCTGTTCTTATGGTTTACAGACATCATTTCCAGAGAAGTAAAGGTAGTTTCTTTTATTATCTGAGACAATTTGTTGATCATGAAAATGTGGATCAGGGAGGTCAAGTAACTTTCCTGCCGTTTCATTGCTAGAAAGAGCACACCTGGGATTTTGACTGCAGATTTGCTTGAGTTTAAAGATATTTGACTCTGTCTTCGTACCATGTATGCTATTTACCTAGGAACCACTTTCTTGGATACAAGTTGAAGCCCAGGGAGGAACGTATTTGGCTTACAGTTTTACAAAAAAATTGGTGGTTGAGCCTCTAATTTATTATTGGCAGACGTATGAGAACCTAGCTTTGATTAACATTCCATCTATCTGATTGGAGCAAAGGGTTGTTTTATAAAAATTATTTATTTGAGAGAGAGAAAAAAAACACAGTATATATGTGGAAGTTAGAGTAGAACTTTCAGAAGTTGGTATTCTCTTTCCACTATGTGGGCTTCCAAAGATTGAACCCAGGTTGCCAGGTTTGCAAGCGGGAACCTTTACCTACAGAACCATCTTGGAAGTCTGCAAAAGCTTCTTAATGAAGAATATTGTGGGAAAAGCTGTGGAGAGGAGGCAAGTGTGTGGGGTATATAGCTGCTACAACATTTCCAATGGAATGGTGGCTGGCATTGGAGTCTTCAAATTTGAGACTATTCCAAAAATCCTCCAAATGCAGGATTTGGGACAGGAGAACTCATGACCTAAGGCCAGTAAAGCATTTCTACTAGAGACAGCGTTTCTCCTTGCACTAATTGCCAACGATTAGAATCTTGGGCTTTGATGAATACAGAAAGAGAAAGAAAGTGCAGTTAATTGTGGTGGGGTGTTTGGGAGTTTGTTTTACTGCTTGTTCATTCGTTTTTGCAGTACTAAGGCTTTAATCTCAGGGCCTTGCAAAGGGCAGACAAGTACTCTACCACTGAGCTACATCCCCAGCCTGAAAAGAGTGCTTTCAGTAGAGAATGAATATGATCATTCATGGTGCCTATTACCCAAATATTCTTCCTCTACATCCACTTACAAAAGTCAACTGTATGCCTGTGGGGAATGGCTGAATTAGATTGGTTTTAGGATATCATCCCCTTCTATCCAAGACCAGAAATCTGTCCTCAATTTGATCTGAAATTGCATAACAAAAGAATTTTTGAGTGGCATGTATTGATCATTGTAGTAAATCGAAGGGACCATTTCAAGGATACTGTTCTGTATAAGAACCTGGATAAATCTGACTTCACATTCTACTGTGAAATCTTCCCAAATAGTTATCGAGACATTCAGGGTATTTAATCTCACTTGGAACCTCACTTTCTTCACCTTCCAAACTAAGAAATAGGGTCATTATGAGGCTTAAAAGACATAAATCATGTTAATCTCTTAGAAACACAGTACCTTGGTGATGGAAAGTACTTAAGAAATGCTAAGCACCATTATCATTATTTTTAGCGTTAGATGTGGACCTCAGATAAGTTCTTTAAGCTCAGAATTAGTCCTCTCTGTCCCTACCTGTAAAGATCTGTCTGACCTTCAAGGAGTAATTCAGTGACTTAATGAATGTCAGGATTAGGTGCTTACAGCCTGGTATATAATAAGCACTTAATAAATGGTAGTTATTATTTTCATCTTAATTAGGTATATTTAATCCAAATGACTGCTTAATACCCAATTCAAAGTCACAACGCTGAGGTGAGCTGCTGAGGAGGAGTGAATGTTGGTGTTGGAAAAAGAGATGAAGTGTCTTGGGTGCAGATGGCAATTGGAAGCTAGAAGGCAACTAGAGAGATTTCAGTTAAGTGCACAAACACCTGCTTGGATAGGAAAGGGTAGAAGCAGAGAGTGAGCGAGCGAGCAAGAGACAGAGAGAGAGACAGAGAGAGAGATCAAAGGATCTCAGAGTCCTTGATTCACCTCATAACCAGAGAATAGCTGTAGTCACCTTTGATGAGGTCTCTGTTCTCCCCAGCCTGTCATCTATCTAGCAAGACATAGCATTGAAGGAAGGATGTGAAGTAGGGTCAGGGAGATGCTTTCACAGTAATCTGTGTTGAATGCTGGAGATGGCTTTCTGTTAAAAAAAAAATGTGCCTCAGAGGGAAGCGTGTACAACTCAAGGAAACTGTAGTCAACATTGTCACACTAATGCCTTCTTTTAGTGACCTGCACAAACATCATGTTCAGAACCCCACCCCCAACTTCCCTCCTCTCATCTTAGTTCTTTCTCTCTCTGGAGGACTCCTCATTGACTATATTGGCTTGTTAAGTGCACCTGGCCCAAACCCATGGCCCAGATGCTGGTAATGGATTAGATGAATCAAGTCCAGGGCAGGACCATGTGGCCTGAGTCTGGTCAAATCTGAGTCTGGTATTTGTTCTGTTTTTGAGGTTTGTGACTGCATGCAAATTCATTTTTATTTAATTCTCATTTTTTACAATTAATATGTTTATAATCACTGATTCACATTCAAGCTATACGTACATAGATGCATATATAGATGTGTCCATTTGTCTCTGGTTTTGCTCTTCAGAGTGAAACACTTTTCTGTTTGTTTCTCCTGAAGTTTGCCTCTGCATTTTTATTTTATTTTTTTTTTATTTTTTTTTATTTTTTTTTTATTAAAAATTTAATTATACATTTTAAAATTTTTTACCAGTTCCCTCCCTCCCCCCTCCCCTTCCCCCAGTGTCTCCCCCCCAATTCCCAGAGAGTCCTTTATTGTGTGCGCCTAACTCTCCACTGGGTCCTCCTCTCCGATGACATATAAGGACCCAGTGGCATTTCCATAAGCCCTTTCTCTTGTTCCCCTTAAGCATAAGATCACTACTATGGCTGTCAATCCCTTGCCTCCAGGGGTCTCGGTGCCCTTAACAGATGCTAGACTTTATGCCTCTGCATTTTTAAATGTTGTGCCAGTACTGCTACTCCTTTACTCCTTGATTTTTCTCTGTATACACACATGTAAATAGACAAGGCACATCCCATACAATCATGAATATATGTATATATCATATAATTTATCCTTATGGCATATATATATATGCATTTTATTTTTTATTTTATGTTTGTTTCCACAGCACATGCGTAGATGTCAGAATGTTGCCAGAGAACTTGGGGGTCTTTTGTTTGGGTTGTCAGCTTGTTAATAATTAAAAACAGATTCAGAAAGAAACTCAAGAACCATTTTACTATAGTTTGAAAAAAAAACCTACCTAAAATATAATAAGAAAATAATACAAATCCCCATATATACTTGGCCAAAGGCTATTACCCAAACAGTCCAAAATAAAAGAAAATATCCAAATTATTGGCATTAATTTAATGCAATTATAGCTTCAGTAGTCACTTTGTTGCTGACAGTGATTGAGCAGGGGGGTGAGTGCTCCAAGGACTGGTAGTAGGATGCTCCTGAGCAGACCAGTGTGTCTCTTCCTCTCTACATCTTTGCACTACCAATTCCCACTTTTGCATCACCCCACATATATATTGTGTATATTTAAAAAAACCCACCCCACAAACATCTATTAAGCAGAGGATAGAACTTATCAGTACTATGCGGTAGAAGCTGGAAGGAGCTTCTAGGAAGGATCAGTTCTTTTTTTTTTTAATTTTTTTATTATTAATTCAACTGTGCACATGTGCGTGCGCGTGTGTGTGTGTGTGTGTGTGTGTGTGTGTGTGTGTGTGTAGAACCACGGATGAACTCGCGAACCACCATGGACGCCTCCACCTCCTTCTGCCCCGGGATTCACAGGCTCCGCCCTACCAGGACCAGAAGCGCAGGCCGCCCCTGCTTCCGCCTGGCGTCTATACGTGGGATCTGGGATCCGAACTCAGGACCTTCCGCCTGCAAGGCGGAGGCTTAACCCCTGAGCCACCTCTCCAGCCCCGGAAGGATCAGTTCTTGAGCTCACTAAAGGGATAACTATTCCTGTCCTTAGCATCTCTTCATGCTTTCCTGGGGGTGGACTCCTGATAAGGTAATTGAAAAGTCCAGCTGGATTGACTCAAAAGAGGAGACCATAGTAGGTATACTCTAATCTTTGGAGCAGATCAGAATGTCATGTGTCCACCTAGGATCGGAGTAGAACTCGGATTCCATTCTTACATTACCAGGGAAATGAGAGGTAGGATCTATCCTTGATGAGCTCCAAACCTGATAATCCCTATTGTAATGACAGGACAACTTTCCAGAGTCAGTTTCCTCCACCATGTGGCTCCAGGGATTGAATTTGGGTAGGCAGGCTTGTATTTGTGTCATAAGTGCTTTTACCATCTGGTTGGACTGAATCTTATATGTATATTTCAGCGTTATCATTCAAACATTAGCCTTCTGTTTCAGCCTTGAGCTCACTCTCAAGTGTTAAATACTTTCCAACTTTCTCAACTGTTTTTTTGCTAATATTTACCTCTGTGTTTCTAAATGGCACATCAATATGCTATTTCTTGATTTTTCTGTTTTAAGTATCTATTGACTTTAATCTGATTAAAGAAGGATTCAGCTATCTTACTACCAGTAACACCATATGTGCACACATGCTACCCCTCCCCTCGTATACCCAGTATTGGCATATCACAACTTCAGACTTTAGCAGTATAGCTTACTTACATTGTTAAGTTCATAAACATTGTTTACAGCTAAGTCATATAGACTACTGTGAATATATTTCTTTTTTCAGTCAACTCATTTTCTTGGACTTAATTATTGACTCTGGTTTCCTCTTTGTTTGGTTTTTCTCTGACATTTTGATAACTTGTCCCCAGTTTCTTCTTTCCATAAAAGCACATTTATAACCTGTTATTTTCATATTTTCTTGAAGTTCTTGAAATGGTTCCATTCTAGGCTAGTTGCTGAAAGCATAGTTTTCATGTACTTGGCAAATGATCTCCCTATGCGACCCCGAAGAGAACACACATGTAAATAAGATACGATCTCTGTCCTCTGAAAGTCTAAAGTCTTAGGGATGTTTAATTTATCCAGTGGTCTCCATGGAAAGCTTGAACTTTATCCTGGGACTTTGAATTAGGCCATCTCTTTGGTTCCACACTTCAGGCCTCCCCCTCTACATCTGCAGAGTAAGATACAGTCCCCCAGAGAGCAAATGGTATCTCAGGCTACATTAACAGTAACAGAAATGGTTTCTAGGACAGGAGAACTGATACTTCTACTTCACTTTGTGTCAATAAGCTCTATCTGGGGATTATGTTCAGTTGTAAAGATCAGAGAAAAATGGGGGATTTTGTGACTGTGAACAACCACTTGGAAGAGAGGACTGAAACTATATCCCCTGACATAGCTTAAAAAATAAAAACCACCTGTGGTGTTTGGCTTCTTGGAAGAATTGTCTACACATACTTATCTCTAGTTTTCTCCCCACACATTCCTCTTTCAATTTACTACAGTCTGGTTTCTGCCCCCTCTGTTCTACTGAAACTATTCTTAAAATGATAAGAGATTATGTCTTATTTATACAAACCAGTGTATTCTCATCTATGTTGATCCTTATCTGCTGACCACTTCTCTGTCTTTGAAATCTCTCTTAATTTACAAAATGTTATGCTCTTCTGTTTCTTCTCCAGTTGTCCTTGGGATTCAAAGGAAGACCTTTAGTATACTAGGCAAGTGCTCCCTACTACAGAGCTACACCCATCCCTTATACTACTCCTTCATCTTCACTTCATTCTCTCCTCCAACCTGCCCATAAATGTTAGTGTTTGACCTAGGATCTAGCATTGGGTGCTTTTTTTACTCCTTTCACTTCTATAGTGTTTTTATCACCCAGGGAGAGTTAGCTTATTCTGTAGGAACAAGCAATCAACAAATATCAGAGGCTTAACACAGCAGACGGTTATTTCTTACTATGATACATGTCCAAAGAGGTCAGAAGGAATGAAGTATGTCTTCATGATAGTCACTATACTGAGGGTAATAGGAGCCACCTGGACTTTGGTTCCACAGTCAAAAGGTGAGGAAAGAGAATGTAGCAAATTATATGTCAGCTCTTAAAAGGACTTCTCAGAATGATCCGTATCACTTCAACTCACACTTGATTGAATATGCAAATAACATAGCCTTGCCTAATTTTAAAGGGAAAGTATAATCATAGTGTGCTTAATGACTAACCTCCTTGATGATTTGTATGTGTGTGTGGGGGGGGGGCTGTGTCTGTGTCTGGTTCTCATGTAACCCAGGCTAGCTGTGTATTAGAGGATGGACTTGAACTCCTGATTCTCTTACTGCCATCTCCCAAGTGTATATTTTGTTCATTTGTGTTTGGTTTGTTTTATTTTTGGGACAGAAGCTCACTAAGTAGTAAGAACCTGGAACTTGCTGTGTATACCAGGCTAGCCTTGAACTTCTCCTACCTCCCAAGGACTGGGATTACAGAGGTGATATAGCTACCACTTTAGGTTCACACCTTCTTTCAGAAGTTAGACTTTTATGTCCAATTGCCTGGTTGACATTTCTACCTAGCTGATCCTCATATTTCTCATGTCAGCATAACCCCAAATTAAATTCATCTCATTCTCAGATCTACCATTCCTCTTTTTTTTCCTTAATAAATGAAATCAGTCAAGTGTAGTGGGAGGTGGATGGAAGAGATTCAGAAGCAGTTCAAAGCCAACCTTGTCTATATATCAAGTTCTAGGCTAACCAGAGTTACATGAGACTCTGTCTCAAACAAAACAAGCAAACAAAAACACACAAAGAAAAATACAAAATAAAACTGGCATGCAACAACCCTAGATAGAAGTCTGTTATCCTAGATTCTGCCTCCTTCATTTTCTACATCTGGAAGTAATCTTGTTGGTTTCACTTCATTAATATCTTTTCTCACCTCCACTCCTTCCTCCAGACTTTTTTCAGGGAAGAATTTTTTTTTTCAATTCATTTGTCTTTCTCAGAACTATTTTGAACCCAGAAAGAAAAACTAAACACTGTATGTAATCTCATTCAGTAGGTATATGCGTTTCAAGTGCATACTATCACCAACCCTAGTATTAGGAGACATAGTTTTGAATAAAAGCAGAGATCCTATTCATGAGATATATTTACTCTTTATGTATCATCACACTATTTTAGTACTTCAAATTCTTAAATTCTGCTGGCACTGCTTTAGTCGAAATCCTCATCATCTCATTCAGATTGTTGCACTAATCCCCTAACTTGTCTTCCTGCCTTTGATGTTAATGCTTGCACTCCATCCTTAACACTTATAGTCAAAAGTAAAAATTTGGTTACAAAAAAGATGAACAAACTTTTTCTTCGTGAGACAGGACCACATTAAGTTTTCCCAAATTGGCATCAAACTTGTTAAAACCCTGCCCTGCCTCAGTCCAAGTAACAGGGATCATAGGCCTGCGCCACCAGACTCCAGCTTTAGCAATACTTTAATTTGCCTATTTTGTGTGTGTTTGTGTGTGTGTGTGTGTGTGTGTGTGTGTGTATACGTAGGTCAGAGGAGAACTTTCAAGAATTGGTTCTCTTCTACCTTGTTTTTGAGGCAAGGTTTCTCTTGTGATTTCTGCTGTCATGCAGCATATTTCAGGCTAGCTGAACGGACAGTTTCCAGCCTGTTGTCTCCATCTCCCATTTTGCCACAGGAATGCTGGGAATACAGATGTATGCCACATCATTTGACTTTTTATGTGGCTCCTGAGGGATAGAACTCACGTTGTCAGCTTTATGGTACAAGCAATTTTAGTCATGGAGTCATCTCCCAGGTGCCATAAGCAATCTTTAAACAAGCATTTCTTTATAGTCTATTAAGGACTCTCTATGGCCTATAGGAAGAATCCTATTTCCTCCTCAGCCTCCAGAGCACATGATATGGCCATGGCCTCACATTCCATCATAATCCCCCCAGTCACACCCTCTAATTATGCTGAACTACTCTCATTGTTGAACCTAGCACTGCTTTGTACTTCCAGATTATTATGCCTACTGATTACCTAAAGCATACTTTATTCTCTCTCTGTCCCACCTACTGAATTTATACCTCTTTTTTTTTTAAAGTCCTGCCTTGTGGCTTTTCCACATGGAGGTGTTTTCCTATTCTTTGGCCTTCAAAACACAATTGATCACTCTTCCATATATGCTACCATGGTATCAAACACATGTTACATATCACAGGAGATTTACATGACTATCACCCTTGCTCTCTTACTTGTCTGTAGTAGCTGTACATCTCAGCATAGTGCCATCGCTAGGTGTTTAGGGTGTGTGTGTGTGTGTGTGTGTGTGTGTGTGTGTGTGTGTGTGTGTGTTTTAGGAACGAATGAGGAGACTAGATTTAGAAAAGTGTACAATTACTTTTTTTTGCATGTATGTAGGTACAGGTGTGTGTTTGCATATATAGGTGTGTGAGGATATAGAAGAGGTACTATATGCCTGTGGAGGCCCAAGGAGGATAACATTGGGAATCATCCTGGATTACTCTATCTCCTAATGGCTTCACTCTGAGATATCCCAAACTCTTCTATCCAAGGCTAGAAATGTAGTCCACCCATTTCCACCCAGTGTTTTTATGTGGGATTTGAGATCTGAACTCAAGTCCTTTTGCTTGCAAGGCAAAGTCTTAACCCTTGGACCATCTCTGTAGCTCAAGAAGGTGACTGTTTTACACAACTAGTGAGTGTATTACTTCAGTTCAAAAAAGTGAAGAACTTTTTTTAACAACTAGAGTTGTCTGAAAATATGAGCTGTCCTATGACATACTGAGCTTTCTATGACAAGATTTACATTCAGAACCTGAACGTACTTTACTGTGATGATAGTCTAGTGGAAATTCCAGTAACAGGTAGGATGATAGGATGCTCACCTAATTGGCATGGATCATCTAGTCCCTGCTAGAATTGTCTCTTCATTACAGATACTACTCCACTAGGCTACATCTAGCCTTTCAGCAGGTAGCCTTTTTGGAACTGAGCTAGATTTCGGTTCTCATCTGCCTCTTCAACCAACAACCGTACCTTTCTTTCAGGCTAGGCCAGGCCATTTTAACACATGATTGCGCATTCTAAGAAACAGTACAGCTGTTGCTTATTTTTTATAGTCCCTTAAGTAAAGCCGTGTCACCCACCTATATTTGGCCTATAATGCCTCTAATCTCATTCTGACTTTGCCAGTCCCAATAGGCTTTGGCCTGCCCTGAAATTCCATTTGTGATCTGACACTGAGCTTACTCTGCTCCGACCCAATGCTCAGGGAGGCCAGAGTAGAGAGTAGAAACATTTGGCTTTTTTTTCTTCCTATCCAGTGGAGTTTCTGACATGATTCAAAGTGTGCTAATGGATTCTGGGTAAGGAGGCATCAAATTAACCATCAGAGTATCTCTCTAGCTTTTGGTTGATTTCTTACATGACTTTGACTTAATCAAGGTACTTCCCTTCCCTGGGTCTCAGTTTTTCTAAGATTAAAATCGGAGGCTAGGTTGGGCAATGACTTGGTTTTTGCAGGCAGGGAATGTCATCTCAAACCCAGCACACAAGCAGCTGCTTTGCTTCCACAAACTCCAGCTCCTGGCCAAGGGTCCGTCCCACAGGTACATTAAGAAGACAAGCAGCCATGAAGAAAGGGTCTTTAGGGAAGATTCAGATGGGGAAACAGACTCTAGGGAAGGAAGCAAGTTAGAAATCAAGAAGGAAACTGCTTACTTCCTGGTAGGCAAGAAGGAAGGTTTCCCCTGGAGGGCTTTCCAGCCCCCAAACCAAGCGGTTCTGGTTGGCCTCCTTTCTCAAAACCCTGTAGCTGACTCCTGGCTGTTGGAGTGTGACAATGTGCATTCACACAGTCCTCAGTGAAGTCAGGCATTCCTTACCAGAGGAATGTAGAACTAAGATACTGTAGCCAGGGCTGCATGCCAGAAAGCTGAGGAGGAGGCTGGCAAGGTCCTTCCACTTCTCTCTAAACTGGCAACTGCTGAGCGAGGATGGGTAGGGATCTCCTTTATCTTGCCCCTCCCATTTCAGGAGTGGCTGTGCTGCCCATCTGGGAGGAGGGGTTGGGATAGCCTTCCTAGCTCCTTTTTGGGTTAATTGGTGTTCCCTTCCGTTATTCCCTGTTTCCTTCCCCTCCCAGTTCCCATAGCAACTGGGCTATAGCAGCTAGTATTTGATTGAGCCCAGCGGTGGCCCTTATAAGGGGGAGGGGAGGGCAGGGCACTGCCGGGTAAAGGCTTCCTGTGGCCCCCATCCTCCCTACCCATGCTACTTTAAGAATCTAGGATGGTTCAGCTTAGAGAAGTCATGATGGAGAAACCTTCTCCAGTAGGACTGGAGTTTGAAGTCTAAAACCACAGAATAGGTCTCGGTCTCCTTAGCTTTCCTCCCATGCCCAAGCCTTTGTGTCTGGCTCTTACTTTAGAATTCAGTTGCCGGCAGGATTTTTAGTAGGAAGATCCTTTTAGTTGGAGTCATGAAACCAGGTTTCAGTTTCCTCCCTCTATTATTACTTTATGTGGTTGTCATTGAATACGAGTCCCTTCCTCCTTTCTAGGCCTCGGTTTGCCCTTGTATGACATAGTATTATAAAAACCGATAATCTGGTTACATGCTGAAATTGCCCAAGGTGATTCATAAAACTGAAGACATGTGGGTGCCACCTGAGAGGATTGTAGATCCGGGTGTGATATGAACCAGGCAGGTAGAATCACTGAAAACCAGACTTGTCACCTATAAAGGACCCCACATGCCACATGGAAGCTGTGGTACAGCTGTGATTTAGCCAGCCAGCTGTGGGGCCTAAGAATTTGATTACCTCTGAGCGCAGTGTTGCTTCTTCCTCCATTCTCCTCATTAGCTCCTTGCCTGTTCCTGCCTCACCACCCACAGGCCTGGTGTCCTCCCTAGGCAATCTGCTCACCCACTTGTTGCCATGGTGACTCTGGCTGGGGGTGTGGGGACTGAGGGGGGGTCCGCTAATTAAGGAGAAAGGCCGTACTCCCACTGTCAGGCCATCCCTTTTCCCTCCCCCAGTCCCTCCTTTCCTCTCCCCAGAGCAGATGAAGGGAGTGCCCAGACAACCGATATAGTCTATTACTAGGCTAATTGCAGTTGCCTGAGTAAGGGAAGGAATGCCACAGGGGACTCCTCTAGAAGCTGAAACATTGAACTGCAAGAGCCCAGGGAGACTCTTTCAGGGGAATCTGAGCCCCAGCCCCACCCCATCCCTATGGACACAGTTTGGTCAGAGGCTTAGTTGGGCTCTTTTTTTTTTCTTTTTTAGTTGGGCTCTTGATCTAGGCTGCAGATCTGGGGTTGTAGCGGTGGACAGAGACATCCTGGCACTCTGGGATACGCAAGACAGAGTCAGGCTTTAAGGCCTTTGTTCTCGCATTTTTCCTTTTCTGCCTCACTTCTGTTTCTCCTTCCCTCCTCATCTCATTCTTCCTTCTTACACAGCCATCTTTCTCATTTACCCTTGTTGCTTCTTACCCACTTTTATATTCTTATGCCTTTTTTCTTATTTCATTCTCTCAGAAGCCCCTTCTTACCCCTGTCTTACCTCCTCTTCTGACACCACCTGTTTTTTATCTTCCTGCTCTTCCTTTCAGTCTCTCACCCACCTTCACTTCGCTCTACCCCTTTATCTTCTGTACCCCTTCCATCTCTACTGTTCTTTCTCCTTAACCCTGTTTCTTACAACATTAGTACCACCATCTCTTACCCTATATACCTCCATTTTTTATTATTCCCCTTTCTCTACATATTTCCTCTCTGTTTTACTCTTGATCCCACTGACACTTCTTCTTACCCTTAAACACCTGTCTTATTGTCTTCTTTTACCATTTCCAGTTTTCTCACATCTTGTCTCTTGCCTTCATTTGTTTTTTCTCACCTGCCATTGACTCCTTTTTCATTGCTTTCAGATACCTTTCATCAGAATAGTTTCATCTTTAGGAGTTTATATAAATAAAATTGAAGATAAGCGTGTAGGAGATGTGTGCACAAAGATATTCAGCAGAACATTGTTTATCATGGTGACAGCTAGAAAAGAGCCCAAATATCCGTAAACTGTACTTTGATTCTCTTTCCATTCCATTCCTATGAACCCTTTCTGTTCTCATAGTTTGTCTTGTATCTGTTCACCTCTATGCTTTTGCTTAAACTGTTCCCTCATCTATTGTGTCATTGCATATTGTGTCATTAGCATATCCTGTCTATCATGTAATTTTTAAGACAGTCTTATAGTCCAGACTGGCCTCAAACTCTCAATGTAGCCAAGGATTATCTTGAATTTCTTATCCTCCTGAATGATGAGATTACAAGCCTCTGCAAATATGCCCGTTTATACAATGTTGGGAATTGAATATGGGGCTTTTTGCATGCTAAACAAATACTCTATAACCGAGCCACACCCCAACACCTAATCACAACTGTTAATCCCCTCATTTGAATCTTTTTCTAGTTTACTATTAGCATAGCTCTAATGAATCATAGAGACCTGAAAGATGAAAAGGACCCATCTATGCCCAAGGTGAGGACGAAAAAAATCCCAGGCCAGGAGAGCAGCAGGTACCAAAGGCCTTGAGATGGGAAGAAGGCACATTTAAGAAAAAGAAAGAAAACCTCTGTGGGTCATGATGAGCTTGAGGAGAGGTAGAAAATGACGTTGGAGAAAGTTGGGCAGAGTTGTGCAGGGCTCTGAAATCTGTAGTTATAATTTGGGCTTTAGTCTAAATGCACTAAAAGCTTTGAAGCAAGGGAGTAACATAATGTGATGGAAGTTTGAGTTCACACTTACTCCCGTGTAATCAATTAGAAAGAACAAGAGTAGTGGAGGGAGGTATCTGTCATCCAAGTGAGAGGTTATAATGGTCCTGCACAAAGATGCTGTGTATCTCTCCAGGGGACATTTGACAATCACCAAAGGCATTTCCTTTTCATTGTCACAATGTGGAGGAGGAGAATAATGCTACTGATATTTAGTAGGTAGAAGCTGGTAATGTTGCTCAGTATCCTACAATGCACAGCACAACCATCACGACAAAGAATTATGTGTCCCAAAGTGTTACTGATTTTGCTGTTGAGAGATCCTGAGCTTGGTAAGAGACAGTATGGAGCAGCAGATCTTTCTGTCTAGGGCCCAGGGACTGTTGGAGTGGGGTGGGCTAGATGAGGGACGAAAAGTATATGGATGAAGCAAAACCACAAAGTAAAGATTCTAAAAGCAATGCAGCAGTATCCATGATGTCTGCTTCACACCAGGGTTGAAGCCAACAGGGCAAAAGCCTGGATTAAGTAGAAAAGACATGTGGTGCCTGTTAAGGCAGATTCCAGTTTTTATTAAAAATAACCTCTCACATTTGTATTGCCCTTTAGAGTTTACAAAACATTTTCATATGTGCTATATTATTTGATCCACACAATACTCTAATGAAGTAGATCAAGGTTTATTCTCTCTTGGATGCTTAGCACCATCACTTAAGGAAATGTTTGCCAAATGGAATGGAACTGAGATTTACTTCATTATGTATGGTTAACCTCAGACAAGTCAGGACACCTCTTTGAACCAATTGTAAAATAATACTGTTGGATGAAATGATTGGTTAATTCTTTGGTTAATAGGATAACCTTGTGATTTTTGTCAACAAGTTCTAAGTGTTGGATGGCTATAGATGGGTAAACAATCAAAACAAAACAAAAGCCTTAGTTTTGAGATGAGAGATGTAGGGTAAAATCTAGGGGCCTTGACCAAAATTCTTTTTCTCTACCCACTGGACACTGAGGTTAGGTTGACCTGACTCCATAGAGAGATGACAAATATTCCTCCCCCAAGTGACACATGGGCTAATGCTGTTTTCTTTCTCCACAGGCTGTCTACAAAGCCTGGCTGTGCTCAGAATACTTTAGCGTGACCCAGCAAGAATGCCAGCGCTGGGTGCCCTGCAAGCAGTACTGCCTGGAGGTGCAGACCCGGTGCCCCTTCATCCTCCCCGACAATGAGGAAATGGTGTACGGAGGACTCCCTGGCTTTATCTGTACAGGTAAAGGTGGGGCACTGGAGAAGAGGAAGAAGGTGAGGGAGGTTAGGGGTATGGGAGTAGGGGGGACATTGGGGGAGTCAGACTAGATGAAGGTCTGTGGCCAGAGAAGTGAACAACTAGGTCTCCATGTGGGATAGGGCCAAATGGAAAAAAAAGACAAGATTGACTATCTCTGCCCAGAGAAACATCCTGAAGAAACTGAGATCCCTGGAAAAGGGGCTCAGAAAAGGAAGGTATGAGGGCCAAGGGGGAAGAGAACTCTATGTAGCGATATCTGAGCCACCCCAGTTTTGAAATCTCCTCTCCAGGTAAGGCAGAGCCTTCAGCCCCCTGAGCACCCCACCACACCTTCCTTATCCATTGGCAGGGTTGCTGGATACTTCACCAAAGCGGCCGGAAACCAAGTGCTGTGACGTGCAGTGGGTCTCCTGTGAGTCGGAGAAGAAGAAGTTCAAGGAGTCTGAGGCCCCCAAAACCCACCACCAGCAATTTCACCACTCCTATTTCCACCACTACCACCAACAGTACCACCACTATCACCCTCGCCATGACCCCCCAGGCCGCGCCAGCCACAAGCCCTCCCTGCTGCCGGTCTCTGGGGGTTCCCGCCTCAGCCCTAGCAGGATCCGGCTCTGTGTCCTTGTTCTCATGCTCCTCCATACCGTAGTGTCCTTCTCCAGCAACCAGGGTGGTGGGGAACTGGGGCTGGAGACACTGCCTGCCCTAGAGGAGGGCCTGAAAAAGGAAGAGTGACCCAAGGGAGGACAAACCTCCACAGTGATAATCAGCTCCAGCTCCCCCCACCCCTGCCGAGTGAGGGGGAGGGAGCTCCTCCCATGGGAGATGTAGGATAAGGTGGGAGGGGGGCAGGCGAAAACGGGGGCTAGATATTACCCCCAACCTACCCCCACCTCACAAACAGCTCCAACAGAATGGCCAGAGGGGCCCCAGGGAGCTGTAAAACTCAGTTGGGAGAAAAAGGTAGGAGCAGTAGGTGCCCCCTCCCAAGTTCCACTTGTGGGGCTTAGCAAAAAAAAAAAAAAAAAAGGGGGAATAACAGAACCAGGGCTGGGATTGCCCACACCTGCCAAGAGCCCTGACTCCAGGGAAGGAGGCTGCCCATTCAGCCTCTGCCCTGCAGGGAATGTCGGGGGGGGGTCACAGAGGGGAGTAGTTCTCCCCCCCCCGCATTCCTTTTGTTGCCTAGATCCTTAATTCCCTCCTGCCCGTTATCTCTGCAGGCGATGGCAGACAGTGTGATTGCCCTCCTGCCACTTCAGCGCACTCTGACCATGTGGGACCATCACAGGTGAAGCATCAGCCTGGGAGGGTGGGGCACACACAGTCACAGCTAGGCCAGGGCCCCAGTTAAGCTGTGACCCACCACCCTAGACATTGAGGGGTTGGAACAGAAGAAAGAATGAGTGATAAAAGAAAACAAATGAAGATAGGGAAGGGGATAGAAGAGAAAAAGGGGCAGAAAGCTTGAAGAAATGGTCAAATAGATTATTGCCACCTGGCTTTGAGGTGGTGGGTGATTAGTGTTGAAGAAGGCTCAAGACCTGACCCCCGAATGAGAAAAAGGTGCATAAGGAACCCTCTGATGAAAGAACCCAAGGAGACAAAAAGCAGAAGGCCGAGGGCACATGGTTGGACTGCCACTGTCTGGAGGGCCATATCTTACAGAAGGTGCACACACTCCCTAAGGCCGCTCTTGCCCTGGAGATCCTGGCCTTAGGGCCACAGACCTTTCATTTCTGATCTCCATGGGGAGGAGGGACTTGCACCCAAGTGGGTCAGGTCCGGCCTGGGTCCTCACACTCCCCCCATCTTGCCCTAGCCCAGGCCTCCATGAAGGAGACCCTGGTGGTGTTGCCCCAGAGCTCTCCAGAGATGAGCCTTCCCTGCCCCACACTGTCTCTATCCCCAGCCTACCAAAGAGTATTCATCCCTTCCCATCTCTGACCTCGTGGCTTACTGTTCCACTGCAGGACAGCCAGACTCCTCCTCACCCTTTAGCAGGTTCCTTTCTCCAGTCATCCCTTGCCCTTTCTGGACAAGATCTATAGACTGGCAAGGGGATCCTTTGACTGGAAATAATGTGTTGCCAACCCTTGGCTGGGAAACTTATTCAGACAGATTAAGGAACCAAGTGAGAAAAGAGGCATCAAAGGCCCCTCGGGGGAACCCTCAGCCTTACAGTGGTCTGGGGTGTGGGAAGACACAGTGCTTACACATCTAAAAGCCAATCAAAGCTGACAAGAACAGAGGCCAGAGCTGTGTGCTACAGGCCAGTGTTTTTCGGAGATGAACAAGGGAGGGTCAGACCTGGAGCAGTATTCCAATTCAATTGAGAAGGGGAGGAGGGGGAAAAGTTGAACTTTGTCAGCCTACGTAGGGATAAATGGAAGGCCTCCCTAGTAGAGAAGGACTCCTCCATTTGAGGGCTACAGTTGGATCCCAAATCAGCTTCATGAGCCTAGAGAGCCTTTCCCTACTGGTTTACTCATGCCACATAGCCTGTCTCCTGCCCCCAGCCCTGTGACCTCCCATTGGCCCTCAGCACTTCGGGCCTGGCCACATACCCCATCCCTACAGTGCTCTTTTCAGCTGGGGACAGGAAGAGGTGCTGGCTCCTTTCTAGATGTGCTTCTGTGTAAGTGAACAGCAGGGGCTTGGGCTCCACAGAGAACCCAGGTACTGCCTTCTAACTCCTGCATCCTCAGGAGGGGAAAAGGGACTGGGCATCAAAAGGGGACAATGTGGCCCTGGGAATGGACCCTTGGAGACTCCCATCCTTTCTTCCCCCTCACCAAGTGCCCAGGAGACCCCTGGCTCAGACCAGCCCAAGGCCTTGTCCAGTGGCAAGGGAAAGGGGCACCACACTCCACCTCAAAGTCACTTGACTGTCCCCATCCACCTTACCACCCTAATCTTCCACCACCTCTCCAGCTGCCCCTGCATTCTGTCATAGGCAGCAGAGCTGGACAGCTTTCTTATGCCATTTTCTACACTGTGCTTCATGAGTAGGACTTTCTTGCACTAGTTCCTATGACTGAGTCTCCAAGCTGGTTTCCTAGTAGTCCCCCTCCCTTCCCTGGCTATGGTTCAGTTGTCTCTGCCCTGCCTCTTACCTGCCTCTGTGTTTCAGTGAGAGTGTCTGTATGTGTACTGCTTTCTGTTTTGTTGCATTGTGGAACAGAGGTCTCTCTGCTCTTGTTTAAACCCCATAAAGAAATAAATGGTAAGACTTGATGATAACCTTCCTTTTATGGCTTTGCTCTGTGAAGTCCAGCTTGCTGCCCTAGAAAAACTCTAGGACCTTGAGAAGGTATGGGGACAGATGATGCCAACCTTGTGTGTAGCTTCTTGTAAGCTCAAAAAAGGGGAAGGTGAACTTTGCACTAGGCCATTCTGGACAAGGAATCACAAATCCATCCACTGATAAGGGTCAGGTAGGTAAGTATAAGAAGTAAAGGCAGGGGCTGGAGAGGTGGCTCAGGGGTTAAGCCTCTGCCTTGCAGGCGGAAGGTCCTGAGTTCGGATCCCAGATCCCACGTATAGACGCCAGGCAGAAGCGGGGGCGGCCTGCGCTTCTGGTCCTGGTAGGGCGGAGCCTGTGAATCCCGGGGCAGAAGGAGGTGGAGGCGTCCATGGTGGTTCGCGAATTCGTCCGTGGTTCTACACATAACACAGACACACACACACACACACAGACACACACTCGCGCGCACATACACACGCACATGCGCACAGTTGAATTAATAATAATAAAAAAAATTAAAAAAAAAAAGAAGTAAAGGCAAAGCAGCAGATCACACACTCAAAGTAGTGGGAACTGCAGGCAATGCGGAAGCTCAAGCCCAAGGTTGTATTGTGGGAATATAGGCCCCGTGTTGTCAGTGCTTTTCATTGTGAATACAAGGGAAGTCAGAGCTTGGAATTTTGACATGATTGCCCCCTAATGCTTAAATGACAGTTCCAGTCTAAAAACCAGTTAAAGCCTACTTAGCCTGTGGGCCACTATACCAGGCGTATTGTCCCATTGAAGAGCAAGGGACACCGCAGAAGAATTGCTGGAGGGGCAATGGAAAGGACTCTGTCACTACACCCCTTTAACATGAATGGAGAGGAAAGACCATGCTTAGGCTGCCAGATCCTTTTGCCAAGGAAATAGTCCCCAATGATCTCCAAGACATAGAGGTCAGGACATGGTTTCTGAACCAGACTGTGTCTCAAGTCCAGTTTCACCACCTTACTGTGAGGATGAAATGATGTATATAAGTGCTTGGCTCAAAAGAGATGCTTAAATGCCAGTAATAATTATTATCACTGGTCTTTTGGTCTTTCCCATCTCAGATGCTTACTGAATTCCGTCAAGTCCTTGCCCCCTCTCTATCCTGACCCCACTAAGCCACTTCAGATCTTCAGTACTTTTGACTAAGCTTTGGTAATTGTTCAGCTAATCTCCTGTCCAAATACTCTGTCTCCACTTTGTCTCCTCTCTAGCACAGTGCACAGCACAGAAGACACACTCAGTAGAACTGTTGCCATTGCTGAGTTCCCTACAGGACACAGCTAATCTTAAGATAACATTAATCTTAAGACAACGCAACGTTCCTCAAAACACTACAGCACACACACACACACACACACACACACACACACACACACACACACACACACCTGATGATTCCACATGGAGAATCAAGGGAGAGTCCTGAACATGACACTCAAAGCACTTGGTTTTCTGATTCCATCCTACCAGTCTGATCTTCCATCATAGTGCTGATACATTTAGGTGTTAGTCTATCCCCAGCCAGTTGTCCCATGCCCCTTTACCTCCTGTCCTTTGTTCACGTCAATTTCTTATGCCTGGAATGCTTTCCCTCCATCTCTGCTCATCATTAGTTTCCCTAGATTTCAAAATCCAGCTCAAATGCCATCTCTACAATGAGCACTTTCATACCCTCTCCTCTCTGAAGCAAGGCATAAACTTTCTTCTTTATACCTTAATAGTGCTTTATACTTTAATCATGGTACTTATCACATCCTGCCTGTGTTCAACTTATGCATTCAAAGTATATCTGTCAAGCAGTTACTATCAACTACTGTGTTGGGTATCAGTACAGCAGGACAGACACATTATAAATACCAAAGATAACATAACCTTTTGCATTAAGCAACCATCATTTATGTTCGATATGACATTTAGCACTTTTTTCATATGTACCCATGAGGAGCAAGCCATGCCTTCTTGGTCTCTGTGTTCTGAAAAGTACCCCACACAGGAGGGAGGAACACATCCAGAAAGTGCAGCTCATAACGACTGTACTAACCAAGTAACTCTACAAGCTTTATGCTGCTCTGATTCCTGGACTAAGCTAGCATCGCTTGCAACCATATCTTGAGTTCCCCTTCTCCGGCAAGTCAATCCAACTCTAGCCAGCCCCCATCTCTTCCATCCCAACATAAATGGGGGGAGAGGACTTAAGTGATTGTCTATGCATCATAATTACCTGAAGAATATTAGTGCTGGCCCCACTAGGAAAGAGCCTAATTTAATTAGTATGGGGTGAGGGTCCTAAGTTCAGCCTGTTTAACCAACTCCACAGTGGTTCTAATGTGCATTCAGGCTTGGCAATCACTAGATGAAGAGAAGGCTGCAGCTACATGAAGTCCTTGTTATTTCAGGATAAGTGGTACTAGAAAAAGACCACTTACAATGAAGCCACTTGAGACGGGGACCAACATTTTAGAGTAGAGTAAGAGAAAAGGGAGAGGACTTGATTGGGACTTTATCTGAGGAATAAAATGGGAAATGTTGAAAATAGTTTTGATTTCAAATGCGTAAATAATTGCAAATGCGCACTAATTCTTAGAATGAACAAAGAATGAATCAAACGTTGCAGGATAATGCAATTTTCCTGACCAAAGTGCATGAGAGCATATTGTTGACTTTTGTAGCACAGTCATAAGCAGAATTTTGCATTGTTTTCCCAAAATCAGAGGCCGCCTTCAGTTATTCCAAGGACCTCTTGTAATCATATGAGAGTTAAATAGTTCTCTTTGAAGCTTTGATCCTGTCATTACCCAGTTAAATTTGCCAGTGGTAACTGGTCTATCTCAGCCAAATCCCCCTTTATCAAGGACTCCATGTGAAATTAGAGATGGTCTCCAACATCACTTTAATTGACTTCATGAAACCTTGACTCTTTTTAAGAACTGCAGTTTCACCCTGAGAGTTATTTGTATTGTATAATGCTAAAAATGAAGCATCTAAAAATGACCTTAATATAATGTGTGTAGATAAAGAGAATTTAGGGTAAGTGGAAGAAGGGGCTTATGTGGCACTTAGAATAGTGAATATTTCATGTTATGACAACGTGGCCTTTCTACCCAATTTCATGAAGTCCTTTCTTTTGACGTTTGATGGCTAAGACAAAGGTATAGAATTAGATGTTAATAGATGTTAACTTAACTCAAATGAAACATTATATGTAAAGACATTAGATCCAGTTGCTAGCACAGAAAAGTGACTCCATGACTCCTGTTTTTCCTTCCCTTTCAAACATCTTAGGCTCTTTTAGGAGATACAAAGACATAAAGAAAAGGTAGAACTTCATCAGAACTAGAAGGAAGTCCCAGAAATTATGCCCCTGACTCAAGATTCTGTCTGTCCTATTGCCATGAGCTTCTACCACATTCCCTGTGGTGGATCATCAAGATCTACTCAACACTGAGTGAGTGTGCGTAAGGCTGACTGCTTTGGGGTAGGATGTGTATCTAAAGGCCATTGAGTTACAGCATCTCCTTTCGAGAAGTCCATAACTTAGATGGGGAGAAACTACTGAAACCAAGATCACAGCAAAATATCTGTTGAATCTGAGGATATCACCTACCTCTACTGGTGTAACCTAGTTCAGGTTTCCACTGACCGCTGGACCAGAGGTCTTGGCCTCTTTCTGCTTCACGTGTTCCATTTCACCTAGAACAATCTTTTAGAGATACAAATGACTGTGTATGGAAGCTAACATGCTTCCATAGTTTCATATCGCAAATGGCACAAAACCTGAACTCATTACTATGGCCCCTAGGACTGAACACAGCCTGCAGCAGCTTGCTTTCCTCTCTAGCCTCATCACTTGCTTCACTCGCTCTCAAGCAATCTTGTCTAATTTATTTTCCTGTGCTATGCTGGGCGTGCATATGCAATTCTTTAACCCATGATGCTCCCGCAGAGTTTTGCAAGCTGATTCTTCATTATCAGGTCCCAGCTCACATGTCACTTTTTCAGGTTTTTCTTAACCACGTGTATATGTTGTAATGCCCTTCTTGCCACTCGAACTTCCCACTCTGCTTTTTGCACTACCTAGATTGCTGGGAGGTTTGAAGTTGTACGTTCTTTACACTGGTTTTCCCGTTTGGCACCTCTTCATTTGAATGTGATTGCTAAAACAGACAAAGATGGTGTCCGCTGTGTTCACTGTTTCTCTAGTGCTTTTGTTGGCATCTACAGAGTGAATGTACGTGGGGGTGGTGACTGGTTCATGTGGTCAAGAGAGTGGTTTAGGATGTGTGCAGAATGAGTGACAAGATATGAGGTTCAAACACTGAAGTTAAAACATAGGAGGCCTTGAGGGACTGTCGGACCAATAAATTTGACCTTGACATGGCTGCTCATTGGGAGTCATGGGAGATTGAAAGCAATAGGACCAGCTGGCCTGGAGTAAGATTCATTTACTGCCATGTGCCGGATAAACTAGTGAGTGAAATGAATGGAAGGTCTGGTCTAGAGGGCCCATCAACCACTAGGTAACAGGCCTTCCTCCACGCTCTGCTCCACTCAGTTCTGGGTTCTTCTGGGGCCATCAAAGAGCCCTGGATGCCAATCCCGGACACCGACCGCTGGGTGGCGCTGTGGCTCCTCCTACCCGGGCTGGAGGCGCCAGGGAGGCGGAGGCACTGCCTGGAAACCTGGCCTGGAGTGGGGGTCCTTCGCCGCCCGCCCACTCGGCCTTCCCTGGTCAGCCTCTTTCTCTCACTTCGTGCGCTTCCCTCGCGTCTGGGCCCTTTCCCGCCTTCATCCGCACTCGGGCCCGCCGTCGTCTGCTGTCCTTCCCCTCTGGCCGCCTTGGATCTCGCACCCGCCTGCCCAGCCCCGGGCGGGCCAGAGGCCGGGGCCTGGGCGGGGCGCAGGGGGGACCCGGAGCGCCTCCCTTCTCGGCCGCCTCAAGCCTGGGGCCTCCCTGGACTCCAGCGACGTGAACCGGATCCCCAGAGCTCCGCCACAGCGGCTGATGCCTCCGAGACGGGCCCTGGTCGTCCACCCAGGTTGGATCCAAGAGGTGCACCGGTAGTCTTTGTGTGCAGGACCAATTCACCGTTTCTGTTAATATTCTGCCTTTCCTCCTGGCGACCAGGACCAGAAGACTAGGACGCCTTTGGAGTCTTCTACTCTCCCACTGTATACCCCAAATTCACATTCTCTCTCTCTCTCTCTCTCTCTCTCTCTCTCTCTCTTTCTCTCTCTCTCTCTCTCTCTCTCTCTCTCTCTCTCTCTCTCTCTCTCTCTCTCAATCCATCAACATGTCTGCTACTACGTCTTCCAGATCCTTATTTCTTCCCCCCACGTGCCCCCGCCCCTGCTGCCCTTGGCAGCCCAGACAATCTGGCACACAGCCAGGAGTCTCCCAGAGCATTGGGCTGGCTTCCTGCCCCTGTAATGGCTTCCATTGCTTGGAAACTCTGAGCTCCCGTTCAAAGCTTCACTCTCTGACAATACCAGTTTGATCAACTCTCCACTCAGCATCCAGAGTCCAAGACCTTGTCATGGGTCACTGCCAGGAGTGGGAGTGGGAGACTAAATGGGAACTCTGTGAAGGCTTCTGGAAGCATCTCTCTGAATACTCCTCACCCAGGATCACATTGTCATAAGAATGGGCCTTCCCGAGAGCACTGGAGTACATCTGTATTTCCTCTCATTCTTGGTCTTCTGGACTGCTCCATTCCTGCCACCTACTTGCTACCTTTTCCCTCCTACTTCTCTCTACTCTAACCCTGCTGGTTGCAGGAGGCTTATTTCAGCAAGCACATACTATTCTATCACAAAGTGGTTGATTAAATGCATGACCAAGTTTCTCCATAATATTGAGCCTCACCTTCAGCTATTAGGTTGATTTTCTATTGTTTTTTTCTTGAGGAGCCTAATCTTCACAGATTCTAAATGATAGGTAGTTCTTCATGAGGAGCACGTGCACGCGCACGCGCGCGCACACACACACACACACACACACACACACTTCCTGTATATGTGTGTGTGCTTAGATTTATTGAACCCAGCACATAAACCTGTAAATTAACACGGAAAACCATAAAAGTGAACAAGAAAATCGGTAAGGAAGATATATTGGCAGACTTATAGTAAATTTTAAGATGACCCAAGACCCTTGAACTCTAGAATTGAATGCTTGTGTCAGATTTAGCCCACTCATAGCCATAGAAGTGGCCTAGTAAGTGGAAAAGTTTGGAATCAAAGATAGAGCCCAGAGAAGGGAGTGATGACAAGGGAAGACAGCTCATCATCCATTTCAGGGTAGCTTTTCCTGGGAAATGACAGTTTCCTGTCCCCAAACAAGCTCTACTGCCAAAAATATCCTCTTCTATTTGTATTGCACATGTACACACAATGTCTTGCTGATATTCACAATAGCCCTGTGCAGTAAGGATTACTACTTTGGGTTTAAAGGTGAAAAAACAAAAACCTGAAACTGACAGAGGCCAAAAAAAAATGTGTCCCAAACAATTAAGAAATCAAATAAAAAGTAGAAGGTCAGAACTAGCTAGGCACAGTGGTGTGTACCTTTAATCCTAGCATTGGGAAGCAAGAGGCTGCCTGCAACTTTAGGGTCACACTAGGTTACATAGTGAGTTTCAAGCCAGACTAGACAGTGATGACAGTCTCTCTCTGCAAGCCAGGACTGAAGGATGAAGTTTAGTGGTAGGGCACCCACTTAGCATGTTCAAGGCCCTGGTTTCCAACCCCAACACATCCAAAAAAGAAAAAAAAAAAAACCAGAGCTAGAAACTGATGATTCCAACTCCAAGACCAGTGTTAATATATTTCTGCTTCTAGTTTCATGACGTCTTGAGAACCCAAAGCTAGGCCAAATGACCCAGCTCTGTGCACTCACCTTATTCTCAAGAACCACTGAAAAGCAGGCAGTATGATTAAAGCTAGATGAAAGGATTGCTCCTCAGGGAAACCTAGCCTGGGCAGAAATGTTGGCAAGGCAATTCAGTCAGTGTGGAGGTTTGTAGGACCTTCGAACGATAGCCAGTCTCATTTCTGACCCCTTAAAGCAGAGGTCTCCACAGGAGGCTTCAAAGGCATTTAGTTTGCCTTGGTAGTATTGATCTCTGCAGTGCTTAAATTTCAGTTAGGTTTCAACAGTTAGTGGTTGTACGGTGTAGTCATTAAGAACATAGCCTAGGGTTGTATCCTGACTCTATCACTTGATCTGTGTGATGGGAAGATGACTTACACTCTCTGTGCTTTGTTTTGCTCATCTGCAACATGGAGACGAACAATAGTCCTCCATCTCATCAGGTTACAACGAACATTATTCTATCTCAAGCTCCGAGAACAGTGCCTAACACATAATAAATGCACTGAGTTTATGCATTTTCTGTTATGATTGTGCTGGATGTGCCGGGGAGAGTTAATATAAAAGCCAAATTTCTGGCTTCTCTGTTAATAGCTGGCAGTGCTGGCAGCAAGAACTGAGTCTGTTCTTTTAGCCAACCCCACCCCCACACCTTTCCCGTTGGTCCCTAGATGAAGCCAGGTGTCAGTCGCCATCTATCATGGTACATGCAGCTGGTTTCATGGGTTTTCATTATCTGCTTGGCCTCTAAAACTAGTCTGTCATCTCCTGCCACTACTTAAATGGTTCAAGGGGCAAGAAATGTCACCAAGCAGAAATTGTTAACCAATGGGGACATCTCAAGACACACACACACACACACACACACACACACACACACACACACACACACACACAGAGAGAGCAGGCCTGTCAGAGCATTTGATGCCTTCTTCTTAATATCCATGGATGACATTGAGTTTCACAGCTTGAAAATCTGAAATGCAGCAAAAATGGTAAAGGGAGACAAAATGAGGTCACAACATTCCAGAACAATCATCTGCCATCAGATGAGACAGATGAGTCTAAAATGTGTCTCAAGGACTCTGTAGTTAGATATTGCTTAAACTTCTGTTGAAGTATGCATGAACAGCAATGGGAGTTTCAGTATCATGGATAATGGAAGCCATTGGAACTTAAATGTCAGCAACAGAACATTGGCTAGATAAAATTTGGTGCAAATAACGATGAAATATTATGAGGCTGCTAAAAATAAAAGACATTTTTGTTTCTGTGAGACAGGGAAATGGGGAATGTAACACATGTATATACCTTTGCTTCTATATGTATACAATATTTCTGGAAGTATATATAAATATGGTATATGCTTAATATAAGTGGAGAAGGATATATCAAGAAATTGGTTGTAATAGCTACCTGTGGGAAAAGGAATTGCTACTTGCAAAGAAAGCTGGGAGGAAAAGAAGACTTTTTTTCACTGTATACCTTCATATTTCTTTTGAATTTTGCACCATTAATCTAATAAAAAGAATATCTCATTTTAATGACTTGTGGTAGTTAGCTACAGGTGTCAACTTGACAACTGAAGGCTTGCTCAGGCTCAGGAACATTTGTAAAGAATTAGTTAAGTTAAGCCCTGAGCAAGTCTGCAGGAGATTGTCTACCAATGGGGAAAGGCCCAACCCATATCCATCCATAGTGGGTAGAACTAGTCCCTGGGCAGGTGGATAAGATGGAGGGAACTAGTTAAGGAAGTTGGCATTCTTCAGCATACTTGGACAGACGTGTTGTCCGGAAAGGGAAGTTCATCCCTCTTTTGCAGTCCGGTGGATATGGTGTGACCAGTTCTCTTAGCCTTAGGTAGTGGTATGACCTCTCATGTCAAGCTGGATTAACAGCTGTAACTGAACAACTGTAAGTCAGAATAAAACCCTTTGTCCTCCCTTAAGTTGTTTGGTCATGAGTTTGTCAGCAATACGCAGGTAAACTGATACACGTCCTCTTCAGCACTCTCCAAAGAAGACTTAAAATCACCTGCCAGTCAAGGACTAATCTGGCACCTGTGCTATTCAGGTCTTTGCTCTGTAAAGTCACTCCATGTCCTAGAATACTTAAATCAGGTCCATTCTTCAAATTCTTGCCCAGGCAACCTCTTCTCTACTGATCAAGTTGGTTTTGCTCAACTTCCTGGTGTGGGCCATTTCCTTATCATCCAGAAGGTTACCTTCTGGCAACTGCAACTGAGGGGCACCAAGGTGTGGTAAGAGTGGTTCAACTAAGCCTAGGCCATTGTGTGTCTTCCTCCAAACAAAATACCTTTGGCCATCTAAGGAGGGAGTGCTGAAGCGTCCAGTACTTGTTTCTGGCCTGGCACTCTCCCAAGAAAAGCCCGCCTCTTTTACCTGATCAGAGACTCCAGTTCAATTCTACCCTGCCTAAGCCCCAAGTTAGGCGTGAGAGACCCGTGACACTGGGAGCATGAGGAAAAAAGACACACCCTCTGCATTTTCAGGACTCACAGTCACCATTCTAGAAGAGCGCAAGTCAGAAGGAATCTAGAGAAAGAAAGGTGGTGGTGGCTTCTCCCTGGAGCTGCAAGGTGCTCTCAGGCTTCAGGGAGCAACTTCAACAGTTCTGCAAGCTGTACATAGGTTCACAGATTTTTGGCAACAAGTGAGGGCTGGAACACTTGATCGCAAACCACTGATATGATCAAAATGGCCCCATAACTCTCTTGCCTCACTTTATAAGGTAAATGACGTAAGTTTGAACTCAGTGAATACATTTCTATTAATAAAGCATTGCTTTTATCTGTTTATCTTTGTCTCTCATTAAGGGGGGGGGAGAGAATTCAACTGCTTAAAAAGGTTCTCCCATTTCACAGAGAAGGAAACAGATCCAGAGGAAAGTAAGGACTTGCCCAAAAGTCACACAGCCTGACACAAGCAGAGCCAGGACAGATTCAGGGCCTTCTCCCAGCAAGACTGCAAAAAGAACTGAGGTGAGCTGAGGACTTCCTTCCCTATGGGGTGTTTGCATGGCTGGAATGGATATCCCAGGATTCTGGTACACAACCCTAACCATCATTTTCTCCATCATGCAGCATTCTTACGGGTCCTACATTCACTGGGTCCTGGTCTAGCTTTCATTCTGTCAAGGCACCACCCTGCTGCCAGCTTCATACTCGGGGGCTTCCTGGGATTCCCTCAAGCCAGGGCTTGGGCCAGGAAAGCCAAAATTTACTACTTGCTCAACATGGCTTGGCTCCCAGCACCTGGGTCTGAGCTCCAAGCCTCTTGGCTATACTTCCTGGGGGCTCAAATCCCTTGCCTTGTTCCTGCTCGTTCTACACCCTCCCTTCCAGGTGTTGGCCCTGGTAACATTCCCCTCCTGGCAGACATCCTTGTAGGCCCTCCCCCTCTCCCTGAAACCACTAGGGTTGCCTGAGACCTTCTGCCTTTTATCTTGCCCCAGAAGCTGAGCCCTCCGGTCCCTTAATTGTTCAGGTTGCTGTTTTCTGAACTCACTCCAATTGAGCTCCATAAATTGTAGATAATTGGACTGTCTCGCTCAGATTACGAGCCCCTGGGGCAGTGTCTTCTTGGTCTGGTACAGCCCTGCCCACAAAAGGAGGGTGCAGGGGTGGGGCTCAGAAGAGGCCATCCCAACAGACCCTTTGGGAGAAGACATGGGATCACAGACAGTTCTTCAAGCTTTGTACCCTGGCACCATGCTGCCTGCTTGGTTGTCATGGATTGATCCACAGCTACCTGAGGTGCCAGTCCTTCTCCACCAACCATGTTGGTAGCAACTGGCTTCAAGAGAAAGGGCTTTTCATTTCAGGTACTGTTAAAGTCCTTGGTATGGATGAATGACCCTCCTCTGGGGACACCAGAATGAATCACCAGTGAATAGCTAAGGATTTATGGGAGAACACCTGACTGAAGAGAATCACACAATTTTCACTTATTACCACCTTCTCAAAGAAGTTTATATTGTCACCCACTTTGGAAACCATCCAGAAAGACTGACTTGACCATATTTTAGGCATCCAGGGAGGTGGGATGATTATTGTGCCAAGGTGTAGTTAGATCAAGAAGGGGTTCCACTCTAGATTCAGGACACCTTGTCTGCCCAACATGGTGTGGTTTCTCACCACTTTGGTACTCTAGTGGCCAGAATGCACCCTCAAACAACTCACTAGCCATTCTCATTGAACATGGTTTGGGTGGCGGTATTTCTTTCCTACCTCCACAGGGGTCATGTTCACCGATTCACCCCCTTCCACTTCTCACTTGGTCAAAGATCCTGTCATTCTTCATCATTCTCCTGAAGGCAATGGAGTCCATTGCAATACCCTCAAGGTCTGGCATAGAGCCTGGCACCAAATAAATGTCTGTTGAGTAATTGAGTGAATTAATAAATGCGTTTATGGTCTGAATTCTCCCACACTTTCAACTGACATTGAACCTGACTCCTTTCTTTCCATATGGGGCTAACATCATGGAATTCTCTCCTGAGAAATGAAAAGAACAAGTCTTATCACCTATGTTCTGGCCTCCAGCTGATTCATGTGCAAATGTTTCCAAGCAGAAGATTTCTAAGACTTCTGTAAGATGAAGTTGAAACAGAAGCATCTGGGCTCAAGTTAAAGGAACATTCCATCTTTAATCAGAAGACCTATTCTGAGATCTTCTCTTGTATTCATTAGCTAGGCTCTAAATGACAAGGTGAGAAATGAGACCAGAAATAGGAACAGGCTTAGAATGTCACTCCAGAGAGCATTTGGACAGCCATTCATTCACCAGAACTTCACTAAATACCTACTGGGTGTCAGGAGCTGTTCTAGGGACCTTCCATCACTCTGGCTATTGGGTAGAAACATCACCTAGGAAGTGCACACAGGAGAGCAAGTCTGGAGGTGGTATCACCATACTGCTGAATGAAAGCAGTAGCGGTGGAGAGAAGTGGATTCATTAGAGACAATTTAGAAAGCACTATGGCTAGGACTTGATTAATTGGATATGAAGGCTGAGAGAGAGAGGCCACTCTAAGATAACTAGACTTTGGTTTGTGTTGTGGATGTCAGCAATAAAAATAAGAAACGTGGGACTCTGGTTTTGTGATTTGATGAAAGAAGATTTTGGAAAATACAAACCTTGGTTTGGAGCACAAAAAATTTGAGGAGATAAAGGAAAAAGATAGATTTGCAGGCCTGTGAACTTAAGGGTATGATCTCACCAGAAGGGGAGGGCATATAGTCTGGCAGATAAAAAGTACTCATTTTGCAAATGGGTGACTGACCCCTCCCTCACCGAGGTTTCCTGCTTTTATTACATCTACCCTTGAATGTGCTATTATAACAAGACTCCAGTTTAACAGCTTTTTGTCTCTGACCAGGGGGTGATATACAGTGCCCATCAGGATGGAGTGAAGGGCATTGCAGGAGTAGCAAAACTGCAAAAGAAAATCAACAAACCACAATCCAGAACTTCAGAGACTCTATATCAACCACCTAGAACTAGGCCAGCCTAATCTCTCCCCATCCTGAAGCTCAGGGACATTTGCGGAAGAGGGGGCGGTAAGATTGTAAGAGCACAAGGATGGGAGGAGCAATGATTTACAAGATTCTACACACTAGTTAGGGCCGAAGCAATCATGATAGGACTTTGCATGCCATGCGCAATGTCTAACACACTATTGACCTCACAAAGTCTAGCATCAGCTAAAGGCACCAAGATCCTTGGAGGCAAGGGATTGACAGCCACAGTAGTGTTCCTATGCTTAAGGGGAACACGAGAAAGGGTTCAGGGAAATGCCACTGGGTCCTTGTACGTCATCGGAGAGGAGGACCCAGAGGAGAGTTAGGCATACACAATAAAGGACTCTCTGGGAATTGGGGGGGGGAGGCACTGGGGGATGGGGAGGGAAGGGAGGGGGAGTAGGGGGTTTGGGGGAAGGAGGAGGGAGGGAGGGAACTGGTCTACCTATTAAGTTTGTATGAGTGGAAATAATAAAAAATGTATTAAAAAAAGATTTGCAGGCCTGGAGCTCAGTCAAGGGTCTTAGGCTGGACAGACAGTTTTGGTAATCCTCACTATGTAGGATACATGAAAAAGATATATGCACAGAGAAAGTAAGAGCTAAGGAGAGAGATTTCAATTTTTCTAGCCTTTAAAATGCATATAAAAAGTTGTTCAGGTTGTAGCAATAAAGACTCAGAAGAAGCAGTCAGTCAGAGAGGTAGGAAGTGAACCATGTTGTACAACCACCATGAAAGCCCAGGTAGGTTTTTACCACTTTATGATGAAAGCCCTGGAGTTAATAAGGATGGAAAGAACATATATCAGTATGATAAAGGCCATATGCAATAAACTTACAGTAAAAATCATCCTAAATGGTAAAAATGTTAAAGCATTCCCGTTTAGATTAGGAACCAGAAAAGGCTGCCCACTCTCACCACTTCTATTTAATACTGTACTTGAAGCCTTAGCTAGCATCATAAGACAAGAGAAGGAGATAAAAGGGATACACATAGGAAGGAAAAAGTCAAAGCATCCCTGTTTGCAGATGACATGACATATACATGAGAGATCCCAAAGGTTCCACACAAAGACTCCTGGAACTAATAAATAAGTTCAGTGGAGTGTCAGGATATAAAATTAATATTAAAAACCAATGGCTTTCCTATACACCAAAGATGAACAAAGAAATAGAGACTTGATTAACCATTTATCATAGCTCCAGAAAAAAATGAAATAACTTGGAATAAATCTAACCAAGGATGTGAAAATCCTGTACAATGAAGACTTTAAAACTCTAAAGAAAGAATTGCAGAAGATATCAGAAAGTGGAAAAACCTCCCATGCTCCTAGATCGGTAAAATCAACATTATAAAAATGACTATCCTATCAAAAGCAATATCAGATTCAAAACAATATTAATCAAAATTCCAACCCAATTCTTCACTGAAATTGGTTAAAAAAATCTCAAAATTCATATGTAAGCACAAAAGGCCCAGGATAGGAAAACAATCCTGAGTAATAAAAGTTCTGTGAGAAGTATTATCATATCAAACCTTATACTATATTGCAAATCCATAGTAATAAAAACAGCAATGTACTGGCTCCAAAACAGAGATGTAGATCAATGGATCAGAACTGAAGACCCAGATAAAGTTCATACATCTACAGTCAAGTGATTTTTGACATAAGTGCCAAAAAATTGGAAAAGGACAGCATCCTCAATAAATGGTGCTGGCAAAATTGGATATCTACATACAGAAAAATGGAACCAGATCCTTATCTGTCACCTTCATGAAAATTAACTCCAAATGGATCAAAGACCTAATGTCAGGCAAGAGATTGTAAAACTTTTAGAAGAAAGAATTGGAAGTAAACTTAAATTGATTGGCCAGCATTTTCTTAATAGGATCCCAGATGCACAGGCAATAATACAAACACTCAACCATTGAGATCTCGTAAAACTGAAAAGCTTCTGCTTGGCAAATAATATTGTTAATTGAGCAAAAGACAATCCATAAAATGGGAGAAAAATCTTTGCTGACCACACATCTGATAGAGGACAAATATCCAGAGTACACAAAGAACTCAAGAAGTAAGCAACCCAATTAAAAAATGGGCCATAGAACTAAAAAGAAACTGTTCTCAGGGTGAAACTCAAATGTCTAACAAATATCTTAAAAAATGTTCTGCCTTCTAAGCAATTAGGGAAATGCAAATTAAAACCACCCTGAGATATTATCTCACCCCTATCAAGAATATCTAAAATCAAATGAACAAACAACAAATCCTGGAAAGGATGCAGGGAGAAGGGAACCCTTATGCACTGCTGTTGGGAATGTAAACTTATACAACCCCTTTAGAGATGAGTATGGAGGTTCCTAAAAAAGTTAAAAATTGAAATATCACACAACCCAGATATACCACTCCTGGGAATATTTCCAGACACACTACATCCTGCCACAGAGTCATGTATACAGCCAGTTCATAGCAGCTCTATTCATAATAGCAAAGAAATGGAGTCAGCCTAGATGTACAGCAGTAGACAAATGGATAATGAAAATGTGATACATATACACAATTGAACTATTAATCTGTCAAGAAAAATGAAATTAAAATTGCTAATAAATAGATGAAGCTGAAAGAAATTATGCTGAACAAAGTATCCCAGACACAGAAAAACAGACACCGTATGTTCTCCTTTATAAGTGGATCTTAGCATTAAGCCTTCAGAGTGATATAATCAAATGGAAACTTTTATAACACCCACAAACTACAAAGGAACATAAGTCAGGGGGTGGAGGAAGATCCCAAAAGAGTGGAGACAAAAGAGCACAGGTAAATTGATGAATAAGGCATCTAAGAAAGAAAAGTTTTAAAGGGGAGAGTAGAACCAGCATAGGATGTAGTAAGGAGTGGGATTAACCTTCAGGTAATCAACAACCCACTAACTAACTTCTATCCCCCCCACTTAATGCCAGGGAACATATGCTTGGTGCTGTAAACCTATTCAAATAACAGTGGAAGGGGAGAAAAAAGATGAGACAGGATCAGCTATCTTAGTATTAACTATAAGTACCTGATAATAAACCACCATCTAAACACATTCTTGGATAAGAAAAAAATAAACCCTCAACCAAGATGCAGTCTATTGCAATAGAAGAATAGGGAAGGAGAAAACCACAACTGATCAGAATGTAGAGCATTAGTGACTCAATTCTCATCCCTAACCAGGCTATCCAAATCTCTCCCCATCCTGAGGTTCAGGGAACCTTGTGGAAGAGAGAGCAGAAAGATTGTTAAGAGCCTAAAGGTGGAGAGGTACACTGATGACCAGATCACTCTAGTCACAACAGGGATGCTGCATCCAGCAGCTCACTGCAATGAAATCTAACACCACAAGATCTATACAATGGCTAACATATCAATACTCCCCCATGGACTAGCAAGGATCTCAGGAGAAGCAACTACATGCAGTGGAAATTTTAGAGACAGATGCTGGACAGATGAAGGAGAGCATCTCCACTTGTGGCTTTACCCACTAAAGGGCAACTTATATTGCCACATAGACACTGTCCCTTACTAATACAGATGACTCCAAGGGAGCTCTGTGGACCACACAAGCAGAGAATCATGAGGATGGCAAGGACAGGGATGGATAAACGAAATGAGGAGAGAGTGAGAGAGGAGAGGGAAGGGGCATGGATAGAAATTCATTTTGTCTATGTAAAAAATAAAAAATTATAAAAGGTAGATTTTTTAAAAGGTCAAAATGGTTATCATGGATGGTACGATGAACAGTTTAAATTAAAGAAAAATGTGGAATCTCTGTGTGAATTCTGCCCTGAGCATTGAATATAACAGTTGGAAGAGTAGTGGAAAAGTGACAGTTGTGGGTTGAAGTGTAACTAGAAGGTAAAAAAATGGAGACAACGAATTAGGACATGTTTATAAGAAACTTAGCTGGAATCAAACAGGAAAATGTTAGATGAAGGGAGAAATTCAAGAGAGAAATTTTGAAAGATGGAAGAAGCAGGCACAAGCATGGGGTGTGTGTGTGTGTGTGTGTGTGTGTGTGTACATGTGTGTATTTTTTCAGTTCTCAGAGGAAGAAGCTGGCAGAGGTTGAATAGTCAACAATGAAAAATATGTGATGATAGGAAAAACAGCATCATAAAATAATTAGCCTTATGCCAAAAAAGAGTAAAAAGGAACAGGAAAGGACAAGATGGTAGAAGCAAACAAGTTTGTAGTCGTTGGAAGAAGTTTATATCCTGTGACCTCTATTTAAAAAGGGTCAAAATCTTAGCATAGTGGCCAAGAAACATGGGAGAAAGTTAAATAGAAGTTGAAGGGTCAACTGTGTTTATAAATGAAGTAAAATTAGAAACCATGTGCTTGTAGGAGCACCTATAATGGATGGCGTGCAATTTGCTCACCAGAAGCTCTAAGCAAAAGTGCAGAGGAAATAGGTTTCATATCGATTCAAGATCTTGGATTTATAGGGGAGATGAAAGAGATAGGCAAGAGAGCTCGGGTGGCGAAGTCACTGATGAAAATGATCAATCATGGGAGTCAGGATGAGTGAGAAGGAAGGATGGGGATGCTGGTAAATTAGGAGAAAATCATTCAGTCAAAGGTCTGAAGTTCTACTGAGATGGAAGAGGTACTGGAAGAGGGAAATAGGAAATTCAGAAGATTGCCATGGTATTCTTAGGATGTCTGAATTCTGAGGCAGTGAAAATCTAGGTGAATTTAATGTACAATAAAAGGTTTACTTTTGTCACAGTCTGAAAGTGAGTTGTCCCCCACAGGCTCATGTGTTTGAATAATTAGCTGATGTTAAAGTTTGGGAAGGTTGAAATACTTTTAGGAAGTAGAACCTTGTTGGAGTAAGCGATGTGGGAGTGGGTTTGAGGTTTGGTAGTCCAGCCCTGCTTTCTTCCATTTGCTTTTTGCTCTGCATCCGTGCTAAGGGCTGTGACCTGAACCAACTTCTCTCCAACCTCTGCCTCCAAGCTAAGCTTTCTGCTATGCGATTCCTACCATAATGAACCATATCTCCCCTCTGGGACTGAAAGCCAAATAAATCTCCTTTTCTCCCCTCTGTGTTGGTCAAATATGAGAGTTGTCTCATAGAAAAAAAGAAAAGTAAACTGTAACACTTTTGTTGATGCTTCTCCTGGGCCAATACCATTCAAACATCTATTCATCACAAAAAGGAAACCAATAATAGTCCAAATTAACAATTACTACAAAGCCCAACTCTGCAAACTAATCGGTTTATTGAATTTACTTACTCAAGTATAGGGGTTACTTACAAAAGCAGGGATGATGCAAAGGCAGCAATACCTATGAAAAGTCCACTCCGACATGAGTGACAGCTCATGAAACCTTCAGTGCTGGAGCTCTCCTGTGACTGGCAGCCAGCTCAGCTAATCAGAGACTGTTCTCTCCCAGCAGTTGTTCACAGAATTTTTTTTAAAACCTTGGGGAGAAGCCTCATGAATCTTGTTTGTGTCAAGAACTTTCTGAGCCTTAATGAGCAGAAATTTCTACACAAGACTTTCTGAAGTACAGTTATATGAGGGTCTTCAGAATTGAGGCTCTATATGACCAGGCTGGTTTGTGAGAAAGATAACATTGGAAACCTTTAAAAACTTCGTTGTAATCACATCAGAATCAGCTGTGGACCTAAAAAGCTATGTGTACACCACAATCCCAAAGATTCGTATCCAATTGGTTTGAACTGGTTCCAAACATCAGCACTTTTACAACTTTTCCAAGTGACTGTAAGTCGAAACCATCAGCTAGAGATAGGATTGGAACCATCTGCAGGAACAGAAAGCAGCCACTTGGAATGGAGAGAGAGATATTACCATGGGAGAAAGGGTGTAAAAATCCTGTACCAATGAAGAGGATATCAATGACAGTGTTGGCTAATGAAGAAGAAGGAAAGAGGATGACAATCCTGGATGAAATTCATGTAGAAGGAGAAAGAAACTTGCCACAGCAGTGGAGATAAGTGGTGCAGAAACAACCGTAGGGATTTGGGTGATGCACCCCTGCTTGGAAGTGATGTGCTTCTGGGGGTGGAGGAGGAGCTGTAAGCCAAAGGAGCTGATGTTAGCAGTTAGCAACAGAGAGGTAGACATGAACTCTTAGGAAGAGGTTTGAAGTTTGGGGAAGCTTTCTGATCGTAGATTGGCATTCCCAAAGCACCAGGGCAGTGCACAACAGAAATGACAGGGCTTGTGGGATGAAAGGTCAGAGAAATATAATAAGAGACTGTTTTTGATCATGTGAGACTCCTGTGCTCATTACTCTTCTTATTTCAAGAATTTTTCCCACAACACGAAGGACTGATTAACAGTTTCCTAGTCCCAGTTATTTCAGGTGGTCTTTTCTATTGGCTTTCCCCCCTTACATTTCCCAGTCAACCTCTTCTCTTGGATTTTCTCAATGTACTCAGCCATTTATTCTACAGAAGCTTGCAGTGACTCCCAGCTTTGTCTGACTTGATTTCACCCTGCTGTCTTCCACTCAAGAGTCAGAAGATCAGGGACAGGTATGTGGCTCAGCTACCTACCTAGCACATCTTTAATTCCATCCTGAATACTGCAGAACAAAAAGTCAAAGAATCAGCTCAAAGGTTCTATGGTTACAGCTGGTCTGCTGGACTGCAGATTCAGAGAAACTGCTGGGGTCATATGGTATGATTCTTGGGTTGGACATTCATACCCACTAGCTTGATTCCTTTAGGTAGAAGAAACAATGTGTATATGTCTCAGAGTGACATTCAGAGGGATGGGGGGAAGGAAGGATGTGGAATCCTATAGCTAAAAAGAAGTTTCATCTTTAGGCTCCAAATACTGCTTATTAGTTGAATGTTAATGACAGAATACTTACTTATGTGAAGGTTAGAAAACAGATTACAAGAGAATCCTTGTTGCTAGGGCCTGGGAAAGCCCAGACTGGCCTCAATCCAGCTCGTAATCCACCTGTCTCTGCCTCTTGAGTACTGGTACTGCAATCATGCGCCACTCCACCCAGGTACAAACCATTTTCAAAGAAAAATGTCATGTGATGGTTCTTCAGTCACCACCTTATCCATATTTGATATTTTGATAGCCACAGGCAAAAAGATAAAACTCAGCATGAACTTTACACAATATACAAAAATTAACCCAAGAGGGGAAAACTGGAGGTATAGCTCAGTGAGAGAGTATAATTTTGTCTTCTTTTGAGACTGGGTCTCATGTAGTCCCATAGCATGGCATCGAACTCAAGGATGTCCTTTAACTCCTAATCATCCTCTCTGCACTTTGCGAGTGCTAGGATTACAAGCATATGCCACCACACCCAGTTTTCAGCAGCGGAGCATATTATTAGTATGTGAAAAGCACTGGATCTAATCCCCAGAAATCCCCTACAATAATGATAATAATAATAAAAAGTTAATTCATAGTAAAGCTTAGATGTAAATATAAAATGTAAGGCACAGGAAGTACGGAAAGAATTAGGATGTAAGAACCAATGATGATTTCATGGATTTGACATAAAAACCATGACCCATAAAAGAAAAGTTAATAAATTTGTTTTGATCAAAAATATAATTTTTTACTTTGTGGATGATTCTGTTAAGAGAATGAAAAGTAAGCTATAGACTGGGAGAAAATGTTTATGACCATGGATTTGACAATGGTCATTTATCTAGACTATATAAAGAATTCTCAAAACTCAATAGTAAACAAACATTCCAATTAGAAAATAAGCAAAAGCCATGAAGAAACATTTTACTGAAGAGAATATACAGATGATAATCTGCACATGAGAAGATGTTCCACACCATTAGTCATTAGCGAGTGACTAATTAATACCACCTATCCAAAAGGCTGGAAAAAAAAATCAACAACACCAAATGTTGGTGAAGATGTGAGAAACAGCATTATGCATTTCGTGATGGTAGGAATGTAAAATAGCACAGCCACTTTGGAGAGGAGTGGGATAGTTCCTTTAAAACAATCCACCCACTTAACATATCACTCAGTAATTTTGCTCTAGGACACTTGTCCCAGAGCAATAAAAATCTATGTTGACACAAAAATATGCACACAACTGTTCAGAGTAGCATTATTTGCAATAGCTAGAATTGAATATCCCTCACTAAATTAATAGCTAAATAATTTGTGGCATGCTACTCAGAAATTAAAAAGAAAACAGGATAAATATTGATATATACAAAGGCATGGATGAGACTGAATGACATTTTTTTGCTGGACAGGCAAAAAAAAAAGCCAATCTCAAAATATTACATGCTTTATGTTAAATAATAATCTCAAAATTACAGAATTAGGGAGTAGATGAGAAGTTGCCATGGGGATGATGGAGGGCAGAAGATAGTATGAAAGTACAAGAAAACTTTAAGATCATGGAACCATTCTCAATTTACAGCATAGAGCGTACCAATGTCGGCTTCTTGGAGTGGATAGTATACTATAAATATATATGTTGCATCTACTAAGGAACAGTAGATGAAAGATATGTGGAATCTATTTTATATTTACTAGTTACTGTGACTGCATGTTGAGAGAGAGAGAGAGAAAGAGAGAGAGAGAGAGAGAGAGAGAGAGAGAGAGAGAGAGAGAGAGAGAGAGAGTTTGATATTGCAGAGGCAATCACATGAATTGCTTAAGGACGAGGCCATGTATCGATGAACTTAGGTTGGCCTCTAGAGAGAATTCCCTAAGCCAACAATTGGCAAGAAAATCAGGGCTTAAGTTCTACAGTCACAAGAAACTGATCTTTGCCAGGAGCCAGATGAAGTTCAGCCTTGTAGACACCTTGGTTCCAACCTAGTGAGAGCCTGAGCAGAGAACCCAGACAAACTATGCTAATACTCATGATGCAGGGAAACTATGAGCTAGTAAGTTTGTGCTGTTTTGAGCCATTGAATCTATGGCAATTCATTACACAGAGATGTATAACTAATGCACGCTGCCAAGGGTGAAATGCCATTAAACAACTGGAAGCTTTGCTCCCAGGGGCCACAGTGAGGACCTTCACATTCTGACAAAAGAAAGCAGCAACACCAGGAGAAAGGAGTCAGTCTCAGAGTTGAAACAGATGCTTATGGTCTTTCCCCACAAAAATGGCTTTTCAGTTCAGTCTTGAACCGCCTCCAAACCAATCCAGCTCTGCTGGCTGCTTGACCCTGCAGTCTGCTGTGACATCCCAAATATGCTGTTCACAATCACAAATGAATTGCACATTGATGGCACTATACACTTGCCCAGCTCCTTGCTGCAGATTTTCAGCTGTAGCTAATTCCCTTTGCAACTTTCTTGGCCTCACTCGGTGTGGTGGCCTTGCACCCAGAGCCTCAGCTGCTCTAGCCATTCTATCCAGGCCACAGGCAGCTGCACCAAAACAATCTAAGCATAAATATTAGTCCTTTCTCCTTTTTTTTCCCTCCAGGCCCTGGAATCAGGGCCAGCGGGACATCCAGGCTGGCTCTGAGAGAATGTCAGAAAGGTCAAACATAAGGAAGAGAATTGCACAGTGGGCTGGGAACTTCCTTTCCATCTTGTTTTTTTGCTATTGTGTTTCATGATTACTTAAGTAGTAAGTTTGGGCTGCCATAACAAAATACCACGGACTACATAGCTGGACCAACAGATTTATTTTCTTACTGTTCTAGGTGCTGGGAAGTCCAAGGCCAATTAGGTTCCTGCCAAAAGATTTCTTTTTGACTCAAAATCTGTTATCCTCTCATCATATCCTTATGTGACAGGAAGACTGTTCTGCGGGTCTCTTCTTTGTCTGTAAGGGCACAAGCTCTGTCAGATCATGGTCCCATCCTCATGACATCATTTAACCTTTAACACCGTCTTGCAGACTCTGCTTCTAAACAGTCATGTGGAGGATAGGAGTTTTGACATATGAATTTGGGTGGGAAGTGACACTGAGCCCATAGACATCACCCTCTATTGTGCTGTCACATTTGCAAATTCCACTCCAGCAGAGGTGGGCAGGCTTTCTGAGAGTAAGGCTACCTTGTCATGCTTCACAGGTTGGAAGGGTCTTATTTCCAGTCCTTGGAGGTGCTGAGCACATTCTCTAATGTCAGGAACATCTTTCTTCTCACTGGATGTGAGATCTTGGATAAGTTTCTCAGCCTCAGATTCCTCTTGTGCCAAATTTTGATAATAGCACATATTTCTCAAAACGTGACATAATGCATGTAAGTGCATCATCAGCACCTTACATAAAGGTATGTGGTTCAAATTAGTTGCCTTGCCCATTGGAATGTCCACTCCATCCAGTACATACTCTCTCTACTTCACACACTAACCTCCTTTGCTCTGAATGAAAGACAGTATTATTCCACATCCCTGAACTGGAGGCTGGAGTAGGCAGAATTCTAAGAATGGCCCCAGGATTCCAAGTCCTAATTCCTGGAATCTATAAATGTGATGATCTATGTCTTCCACAGTCGTTAAGTTTCACAGCCCACTTGTGCTTATAAAAGGGAAATCCAGTGGAATATCATCTAACTTTCAAAGAAAAGGAAATTCTGACACATGCTACAATAGGGACAAGCCTATAAAAATTATCCTAAGTGAAACAAATCGGTCATAAAAACAACATTGTTTGTATGTATATATTTAGTTGGATTTCATCTATATAAGGTGCTTTGAGTAGTCAAATTCACAGGGATGGAAGGTAAAATAGTGATTGCTAGACATTAGGAGTGAAGATATGGGGCTTATTGTTTAATGAGTTAAGAATTTCACTTGGGAGGATGAAAAAGTTCTGTGGGCAGAGGTGGCAATGGTCACACAATAGTGTGAATGTATATATTACCACTGAATCATTCATTATAAAGGGGCAAATGGTATATTCTCTGTATTTTACCACAATACAAAATGAGGCTAATTGAATCACATGAACTGTCCAAAGCACTGAACTTTCTCTAGGTGACGGCAGGAAAGAAAAGATAAAGAGGCGGGAAGGACTTGAGGAATTGTTGCTGGTTTGAAGAAGGTACATGGAAAGAAATGCAGGCAGTCTTTCCAAGCGTTGAGTGACCCTCACTGATAGCCAACAAGGAATTGTGGCTTTAGATCTACAGTCACAAGGAGGTAGATACTGCCAATGACTTAAATCGACTTGGAAGTCAAGTCTCCCTCTGCTCCAGACAAAATCCAAAGTAACTGAAAACTTGACCTTAGTCTTATGAGACCCTGAGCAGAGAAGCCAGATGAGACCACCCAGAACTGTGAGCTTGTCCACAGGTGCTGTTTTAAACTGCTACATTTATGTTAATATGTTAAATCATTCCCAGAAAACCATTAGAACTGATGAGCTTGGCTGTCTTAATTATGTGAGGAGTCCCTAAAATGTGTTATTGCCAGCATTATTCATTTACGTATTTCTTCATGAATGTACTCAGCATATCTGAGTGTGTCCTATGTGCCAGACACTGCTAAGTCTTAAAGGTGCAGTGGCACAGCATAGCTACATATATGGATATCCCAAACTTACCCATCAACTGGAGAGTGTTACCCTCTGCATAGGATGCAGGCTATGTAATCTATGATCTCCAGGAAGCTGACCTGTTATCAAGATCCTCAAACAGTACCAGCCCCAATGACTCTGTTGGAACAACAGAAAGGGGAAAAGGCACAAGGTGAACTGATCTATCTGAGGCTCAGAGCTTGACTGCTGCAATTGTCCTATAGTATATAGGCACTCCTCGAGAATATTAGGGGATTGAGTAAGATTTCTTGGCATCTTAGGACAACTTAAATTGAAGGATCTTCTGAAATGCTAAGTGAGGGGGTGCAGATGAAGTGAATGTTACCTGGGTCCATTTTGAAGGTTGCTAGGGAACATTTGGAAAAGAGCCCAAGCAGGGAGGTATACCATGGCAAATATGCTTGGTGGGTACTGGAAATGTGGTTGGGGATAGTGCAGCACTGACAAAAGATGGTGGCAAAAGTACACAGGGAAGATGGACAAGACCCCAGGCTTATGCAGGTGGGCAGGGGCAAGGTGAGTGGAATCCAGGGCACAGAGACCGGGAAGATCTTGAGGCAACAATTGAGGACCCAGTTACTAAGCTTGGCGGCTGAGAGGCTGCGTGGGGGATAGTTTTGAGATCTTATCCCTCATCCTAAGGTCCCCCTAAGCAATTTTGTAGTAACCTAGCCTTTAAGATTGGGGGAAGTGCCAACAGAGGGCCCAGGGACAGTTCAGCTTTCAGTCTTTAGCAGCCCTTCTGGAAACACGGGTTATCTGTTTATGTGTTTGTTTGCAACACTGGTTTCTGCTAAAGTGAGGGGAATTTGGATCCCTGCCATGGGGGGGAAGTTCTGAGTTAAACAACCCCTCGTGGGGCAGGCTGCTCTCCCTGCCCAATTTGGCTGACTTTCCTCTGCCCTCTGTTTCTTAGACCTCTGAACAGTGGACAGAAGAGTTTGGAGTGGGGGGAAGGCTGGTCCTCTAGAACTGGCCAGAAAAGCAAAGGGCTCTGGTTCCTCACAGGCCCAAACATCTGGGGTGGGGGCAGGGTGGATCTGGGCAGGAACTCAGGCTCCATAGGAACCCTGAGAAAATCAGACTGAAACCTTGCCCAGGGAAAGCTGCAGTTGTCCAACAAGAGCTTCACTTTAATACATGTGGTACTTTTTTTCTTTGTTGTGCTTATTCAGACTGCAGCAGCTGCAGAGGGTGAGGCCCACGGAGGGGGGCAATGTGGCTGGCGCCCGGTGGCAGGGAGGAGAAAAGGTAAAGGCTGGGTTACTAAAAAAGGCAGAACAGAAGGAGGGGATGGGTGCCAGATGAGGAAGCTAGGGCATCATGGAGAAAGTACTGGCTAACAGGATTCTGAATGGAGAGAGGAGAGTTGCAGTGGAAGCAGCCTAGGGCTTAAGTGAGAGCCTGCTTGAGATGGCACATAGTGTGGATGACATTATGGGACCATAGTGGACAGGGCATGAGAGAGCAACCCTTTTGCCATTGATGGATATTTTCTGTTACTGTACTCAGCATGCGAAACATTTTTCTATTGCAAAACTGGAGAGAGAAAATTGTGGAAGGTCACTCACTCTCAAGGATGGGAGAGGGGCACCTGAACGAATCACCAGAGAAACCCTGGGGGAAGTGGGTGGAGTTCATAACTTGAACTTGGAAGGTCTCGTGATTCATTGGGCTCAAGATTTGTCAATCTTTTCCATTCTGTCAAGAGACAGAGGAGTAGAGGTATCTCTTTCTCAGACAAGACACTGGAACTCGGCGAGTGTTGTCATGTGAAGAGGGGAAGGAGTTTTTGAAGTAAAAATACAGGACGTCTGCTGTTGTCTTTTGAAGGGGGCCGATCTGAGTCATGGAATTAGGGAGGTCCTCGTAATCATCTGACCTAACCTCTATTTTACACCAAGGACTTGAAGGACAGAGTAGAGAGATAATTTGTCCAAGGTCACAGAGGTAACAAACTAGATACGAACTTTAGAAAGCGGACATACAGGCTTTTAGACAGACCTTATCTCAGTTACTAGCTTACAGAGGATGTAAAATTCTTTGCCAAACATTGCTACTGTCCATTCCTGTAGTCCTGGTGGACAATGAGCCCTAACTCCAGCAATGTCTCTACTTTAAAGTCCTTAACAGAATTTTAGGTAACCACTACTGATTGGTCACCACTGGCATGGGCAATGAAAACAATGTGGTTTCAGGCCCAGGATAACAATGTGTAAAAGCGGAGATGTGCCTGTGCATCTCAACTTACAATAGGATTACAGCTTAATACATGATCATGAGTTGAAGATATAGTAAGTTAAAATGCACTTAATACATCTAGCCAACTGAACAATAGTTTGGCAACATGCTACATGGTGGAGTATTGGTTGTTTTTCTTTGTGATTTTATAGCTGACAGGGAACTGTGGCAGTGTGCAGCATTTTCAGAGAGTAACATATATATGACCCATCCAAGAAAAGGTAAAAATTAAAAATCCAGAGTTTCTATTGAATGCATACTACCTTTGTGCCATTACAAAGCTTAACCACAAACTTGTAAGTAGGGGACATATGTAGTCCTGAAGTTTAATTAGATGTCATTGTCTAAGTATCTTTCAGGTGCAAGCAACAGAAGAAAAGTTTGCTGTCAGGACTATTCTAAGAATAAAAGCCAGGACTATTCTGCAGACTTAAACAGAAATTACTAGAGCACTCATGAGACACAGCTTTAATGAATGTATGTCATGCTGTGTCTTGTAGTACCAGATTCAAATTCCTCATAGACTTGACTGGATTGCATAATTAATCATGGAAAAATAAATGATGGAGAGGGAATGGAGCCACATAGCACAGGGTCGACTTGACCCAATGGCCTATAAACTGAAGAATTACCACTAAGTGTGAATAAAGGTGTTTTTAGTTGCAAGTAATAGAAAGCATATCAAGAACACACACACACACACACACACACACACACACACACACACACACCGTGGGAATTCCAGTGTCTTGTCAATAAGATAGCCAGAATAGGGTGTCTTGGGATTGGATCATTCATCAATGACCTTGTGCATTTACTGTTTCTTGTTAAAGAGTGGGGGAAAGGCTACTGGATAGGCACTTGGCAAGTGGTAGCTACAGGGGTGTTGTGAGCTAGACTACCACTGCAAAAGGTGTCTGACTGTTCTTTAGGAAACCCCAAAATGACCAAAAGGAACATTCTAAATGATGGTGGGCCTTTAAGACACCAGAATTATTGAGATATCTTTTGTAAATCTCATTTTACTTTTTACTTATCAAGTCTAGCATTTTCATATGTGTATATCATTGCACTTTACTCATTTAAGCCTCTAGGAAGAGTTACAGAAACACCTGCTAGGCCACCTGAAGTGAAAGCAAGGTTCGTTTTGGGCTATGAAGAAAAAGTCCCCTTCTTACCAATGGGATCAGGTTAGTTCTCTCAGGAGTCTGAAAGATACTTTGGACAAGTGCAGAGTTTTGCAGAGCCAGGAGGTAGTCTTATGATGTTGTCCACTCTCTTGGCAAAGCTAAATGAATAAAGTAGATTTTGGAAAAGGCAAGGAACCCACCAGGCCTGATGGCACCAACCCAAACCTTCAAGGCGACGTGTTTGAATAGTGTGGTGGAGCATCTGAGTCAGACAGGAACAAGACCAAAACTAGGAATCGGAATTGAGTGTTCTATAAGCTATGCCAACTGCAGCCATCAGTGGGAAAAAAACTAAGATCTATCAGAATGAAGAATTGGATGTCTTATATTCTAGGCAAAATTTAAAAACATTGCTATGGTCTCTCAGATTCAGACAAAAGTTTCTTTTTATAATTGTCATCTAGGACTGGGGAGATGGCTCAGGGGTTAAAACCTTTGCCTCACAAACAAAAGGATCTGAGTTCAGATCCTGAGTTCCATATAAAAGTTCTAGGTGGACACAGACACAGCCTTCACTTTCAGCCCTAGAAAATATAGTCTGGGAAACCCCAGAGCAAAGCAATAAGGAGGTACAGCAATACAGGATGGTTACCAAAGTCACCCTTGAACCTCCACAGGCACACACATTTAAGTGCTCTCTTCTACACACACACACACACACACACACACCTGCTTACACACATATGCACAAAAAATGACAAAAAAGAAAATTGTCACATATTTTAGATCGATTCCAGCAAAAACCATTTGGCCACAGAAAGATCAAAATGGCTGGGAAGGTCATCAATCATCCAGAGGAAAAGAGGGAAAGAGGATTTGGTGGGCCCATTTACAGTCTCAAGTTGAAGAGATGGAGCTGAGTTAGATCTAAAAGTGACATTTCTAATAGAATTAAATGCTCTTCCTAGAGTAAAGGATGTTTTATTTCTTAAAAAGGGAATATACATGAATGTGGTTTGTAGCTAGGACACTATTTGAAGGATTTTTATCCTGAAAGCAAAATGGAACTGATGAGAGCTTGGCGTAAAGCTCAAAGGTAGTGTATTTGCCTGGTGTTGTAGTTACTCTGCATGTTGCCAATAAATTAACAACAAAACAGCTTAAGGAGGATCAAAGGATTTATTCTTAGTTTACAATTGTCTGATTACAGTTGTTACTCCAACTAGACAGGAGCATTCACACCAACACCAGTGACCAAGGGAACTGGACGTATTCACAAGACAGCTGAGAGAGGGGCGAAAAACCTATGCCAGACAGCAAGTTTAACTAAGTGTACTGAAGAAGGCCAATTTCCTTAACCAGTTCCCTCAATCTTATTCACCTGCCCAGGGCCCAGGCTCACCCATGATGGGCTAGACTTTCCCCATCAATTACACAATTTCTTTCAGGCTTGCTTAGGACTTAACTCAACTACTAATTCTTTACAAACATGCCCAGAGTCAAAGCCTTCAATTTCAAACTTGATGCTAGCAGCTATTTATCATACATAGCGTGCATAAGGCCTTGAATTCCATTCCCATGATGAGAAGAAAGAGAGGGGGAGAGAGAGAGAATGAATTCAGGTTTGAGCTTTTCTAAAAAAAAAAAAGATTACTTGTAGAGGGAGTCAATCATTTTCTTTCTCCTACCCTTGTCCTTGACTATATATACAACATTGTTTAAAGTATCTAGTCTCATAAAGCCCAAATTTCCTCATTTCTGGATAGAGATATCAGAAGATTGAGGATCCCTTCCCCTCCACTCCGCCCCCCCCCCCCCCGGGATGCGCGCGCGCGCTCGGTCCAGTCGGGCCTCACCGCGCGCCCAGAGCCCCAGGCCGCCCAAGTGGACCCAGCTCCTCCCGCCATTCAGCCAGAGCCGCGCGCAGGGCCTGGGAGGAGGAGAGGGCACCCCCTCTGCGCCCGGCCCCACCCTCGGGTGGCCCGGGTTTAAATAACGCCCCGCATACGCCCCATCCCCCCTTCCCCTCCACTACGCCGCCCGGGACGCACGAGCACGCGGTCCAGCCGGGCCTCACCGCGCTGCGACCCAGGTAAGATCGGTCCCCGCCCACCCCCAGAGACCCAGGCCAAATAATTCAGTTTAGTGAAAAACGCACAGAAATTAAAAGATCTTAAGAGTTAAACCGACAATGCCAAAGTCTAAGTGCAAATCCATGAGACACAACACTCAGGTAAACAAATCTCCCACTGAAGGAATTAATCCCATGTTAGACTCCAACCAGAACAAACCCATGGAAAATGGCCAAGAAAGCCTGACCCAGGATAACACCTTCAAAATATGATCATTACCATGTTCAATACTATGAAAGAGGAAATCAGGGAGGAATTACATAATCGAATCAATCGCTTTGAGGAGGAACACAACAGACACATGGAGGAGTTGAGAAAAACAGTGCAAGAATCAAAAACTGGCATAGAGCAGTTAAAGCAGACTCAAGCAGAGTTTAAAACTGAGCTAAAACTCCAGAACTCCACAGAGAGTCTTATCAGCAGAACTAACGAAGCAGAAAACGGAATTTCAGATCTTGAAGATAAAGTGGAAGTATTAACCAGCTCAATGGAAGAGATTGTTAAAGCCAAAAAGATACTTGAAAGAAATATCCAGGAGATATGGGACACCCTGAAGAAGCCCAACATGCATATTCATGGAATACCAGAGCAAGAATCTCAAAATACCACCCCTGAAGAAATTTTCCAAACGCTCATCAAGGAAAACTTTCCTCATCTAAAAAAAGAGAGGCCCATCCATATACAAGAGGCATTCCGCACCCCAAACAGATATGACCAGAACAGAAGCTTGCCACGGCAAATAATAGTCAAAACACTCCACATTCAAGATAAAGAACTGGTGCTGAGAGCTTCAAGGGAGAAAAATCAAGTCACTTTTAAAGGTAAACCTATTAAAATAACAAATGACTTCTCAATGGAAACACTAAAAGCAAGAAGAGCTTGGAGAAACATACTTCAAGTATTGAATGAGCAAAAATGTCAACCTAGGCTGATTTACCCTGCAAAACTATCAGTCATGATTGAGGGAGAAAGAAAAATCTTCCAGCACAAAGACAACTTGAAGGGATACATGTCCACCAAACCAGGCCTTCAAAAAATGCTAGAAATGATACTCAAGTGTGAAGAAAAAAACAGGCATATCCAGGAGAGCAGAAGGCAAGTATAACACCATTAAAAGCGAAGCAATATACTTATAAAAACTACTAAACATAATAAATGTCTGGAATCAAAAACTAGTTTCACCATTATAACACTAAATGTTAATGGAATTAACTCACCGATCAAGAGACACAGATTACAAACTTGGATTAAAAATCACAATCCATCAATCTGCTGCCTGCAGGAAACCCATCTCACCACAAAAGATAGGCATCGCTCTAAAAATAAAACGCTGGTCAACAATTCTACAAGCTAATGGAAGCAGAAAACAGGCAGGGGTAGCCATTATGATATCACACAAAGTGGACTTCAAACCAAAGAAAATTATAAGAGACATGGATGGATACTACATTTTAGTCACAGGTACAATTCACCAGGAAGACTTCACAATACTGAACATATATGCACCCAATACGGGCCCCTCCACATTCATTAAGAAAACCTTACAGTGTCTAAAGCAAGAAATCAACCCCCAAACGATAATTCTTGGGGACTTCAACACCGCCCTCTCTACATGGGATAGATCAACAGGTCAAAAGCTTAATAGAGACACTTTGGACCTTAATCAAACCCTGAAAGAAATGGACCTTACAGATCTCTATCGAACTTTTCACCCACGCACCAAAGAATACACATTTTTCTCAGCAGCACACAGAATTTTCTCCAAAATAGATCACATACTGGGCCACAAAACGAATCTGCACATGTGCAAAAAAGTTTAAATTCTAACCTGTGCCCTGTCAGACCACCATGGCCTAAAGCTGGACATCCACAACAAACAAGAGAAAATACACTAACTCCTGGAAACTTAACAATTTGATGCTGAATGAGAACTGGATTCAGGAAGAAATTAAAAAGGAAATTCAAGATTTCCTGAAAGTGAACGATAATGAAAATACAACTTACCAAAATCTCTGGGACACAATGAAAGCTGTTCTAAGAGGTAAGTTCATAGCTCTTAATGCCTACATCAAAAAAAAATGGAACATCAGAAATAAACAACTTAACAATGCAGCTTAAAGCTTTAGAGAAACTAGAGCAATCTGATCCCAAAAGTAGAAGAGAGGAGATTAGCAAACTAAGGGGAGAAATATCTGAAATCGAGATTAAGAAACGATAGAAAAAATCAACCAGTCAAAAAGCTGGTTCTTTGAAAAAATCAGTAAGATTGATACACCCCTAGCTAAATTAACCAAAAGCAGGAGAGAGAAAACCCAAATTAACAAAATCAGAAATGAACATGGAGTTATCACTACTGATACCCAAGAAATCCAGAGAATTATAACATCATATTTCAAAAACTTATACTCTGTGAAGTTTGACAACACAAAAGAGATGGATGAATTTCTAAGTAAACACAACTTACCTAAATTGAATCAGGAAGTTGTGAATTATTTAAATAGTCCTATAACATAGGAGGAAATTGAGAAAGTAATCTCAAATCTTCCCACCAAAAAATGTCCTGGACCAGATGGATTCAGCACAGAGTTCTACCAGACATTTAAGGAGTTAATAACACCAATAGTCCTTAAACTGTTCCATCAAATAGCAAAGGAAGGAACACTACCAAATTCCTTCTATGAAGCTAATATCGTTTTAATCCCAAAACCTAATAAAGATTCACTTAAGAAAGAAAACTATAGGCGGATCTCCCTGATGAACACAGACGCAAAGATTCTCAACAAAGTCTTAGCAAATTGGATTCAAAAACATATTAAAAAGATCATTCATGGGGACCAAGTAGGCTTCATCACTGGCACACAAGGTTGGTTCAACATACGCAAATCAATAAATGTAATTCATCATGTAAACCAGTCCAAAGTCCAAGACCACATGATACTCTCGATAGATGCAGAAAAAGCTTTTGACAAGATCCAACAGCCTTTTATGATCAAAACGCTGGAGACAGTAGGAATCGAAAGAACCTTTATAATAAAAGCTGTATACAACAAGCCCACAGCAAGGATTATGCTCAATGGGGAACAATTGGAAGCATTCCCACTTCGATCAGGAACTAGACAAGGCTGTCCACTCTCACCACTTCTATTCAATATTGTACTTGAAGTCTTAGCTGAAGCCATAAGACAAGAAAGGGACATAAGAGGGATTCAAATCGGCAAGGAAGAAGTCAAACTATCCCTATTTGCAGATGACATGATCTTATACCTGAGTGATCCCAAAACTCCACCAGGAAGCTTCTGGAACTAATTGAGAAGTTCAGCAGGGTGGCAGGATACAAAATAATGTGCAAAAATCAGAGGCCTTCCTATATGCCCAAATGAAAGAAGTGAAAAAGCCTTGAGAGAAACAATGCCATTTACTATAGCCCCTAAAAAAATAAAATACCTTGGTATAAACCTAACCAAGGAGGTAAAAGACCTTTACAACTGAAAACTTTAAAACCCTAAAGAAAGAAATTGCAGAAGACCCCAGAAGGGTGGAAAGACCTCCCTTGTTCCTGGATTGGCAGAATCAACGTCGTAAAAATGACCATCTTACCAAAGGCAATATACAGATTCAATGCTATACCAATCAAAATCCCAAAGCAATCTTTCAAAGAAGTTGACCAAACAATCTCAAAGTTCATATGGAGGCACAAAAGACCCAGGATAGCAAAAACAATCCTGAGTAACAAAAACACTGCTGGAGGTATTACCATACCAAATCTAAGTCTATAAATCCATAATTATAAAGACAGCCTGGTACTGGCTCCAAAATAGACACACAGATCAATGGATAAGGATTGAAGACCCAGATATAAGCCCACAAAGTTACAGCCATTTGGTCTTTGACAAAGGGGCCCAAAGAATCCAATGGAAAAAGAACAACATCTTCAACAAATGGTGCTGGCAAAACTGGATCTCCACATGCAGAAGATTAAAGCTGGACCCGTACTTGTCACCATGTACAAGACTTAATTCCAAATGGATCAAGGACCTTGATATCAGGCCAGAGACTATAAAAACCATAGTTGAAAGGATAGGGAACTCCCTCGAGCTGATTGGGCTAGGCCAACATTTCCTAAACAGACATCCAATGGCACAGTCACTGCTACCAACTCTCAACAGTTGGGATCTTTTGAAAGTAAAGAGCTTCTGTTCAGATAAAGAGATTGTCACACGAGCTCAAAGGCAACCCACAGAATGGGAGAAAATCTTCACTAACCACACATCTGATAGAGCTCTACTGTCCAGAGTGCACAAAGAACTTAGAAAACTAAACACCAAGGAAACCAATGGCCCAATTAAAAAATGGGCCCTGGAACTTAAAAGAAACTTACCAGGGATGAAATTAAAATGTCTAACAAATATCTTAAAAAATGCTCCACTTCCTTAGCCATCAGGGAAATGCAAATCAAAACTTCCCTGAGATATCATCTCACCCCAGTCAGGATGGCAAAAATTCACAATACAAACAACACCAAATGCTGGAGAGATGTGGAGAGAGGGGAACTCTCCTACATTGCTGGTGGGAATGCAGGCTCATACAGCCACTCTGGTGAGCCTGTCTGGAGATTCTTAAAGAAATTAAAGATTGAAATGCCATATGACCCTGCGATTCCACTTTTGGGAATAACCCCCCATACAGCAGAGGTTCACCTCGATAGCACAAGCAACGACCATGTTCATAGCAGCACTGTTTACGATAGCATAGTCATGGAATCAACCCAAATGTCCAACAGTTGACGAGTGGATAAGGAAACAGTGGTACATCTATATAATGGAGTACTACTCAGCCATCAAAAATGATGAATTACTGGAATTTGCTGGGAAATGGATGTCATTAGAAACAATTATATTAAGTGAAGTATCCCAGACCCAGAAAATTAAGTGCCGTATGTACTCCCTAATAGGTGGCTCTTAGTACCAAACCCACCTAGCCCACCTAGAGACAGTAATTGCAAGGATTATGAACAGGAGGGATGGGGTAGGAGGGCCACACTAGAAACAAGGAGAGAAGAGGACCATGTTACAGCAGAGAAAATAGGCCTCCATCAAGGACTCAAATAAGTAATGAGACATATGATTAAGTTCACAGACTTTTGTTCCTGATCATTTACTACTGAGGGGGTATGATCTCACCAGAAGAGGAGGGCATATAGTCTGGCAGATAAAAAGTAACTGTTGTGCAAATTGGTGATAGACCCCTCCCTCACTGTGGTTTCCCACTTTTATTACATCTACCTTTGAATGTGCTTTTATCGCAAGACTCTAGTTTAACAGCTTTTTGTCTCTGGCCAGGGGGTAACATACAATGCCCACCAGGATAGAGTGAAGGGCATTGCAGGAGCAGCAAAACTGCAAAAGAAAACCAACAAAACCACAATCCAGAACTTCAGAGACTCTGTATCAACCACCTAGAAGTAGGCCAGCTTAATCTCTCCCCATCCTGAAGCTCAGGGAAATTTGCGGAAGAGGGGGCGGTAAGAAGTGTAAGAGCAAAAGGATGGGAGGAGCAATGATATGTAAGTACTCCATACAAGTTAGGGCTGAAGCAATCATAATTGGACTTTACATGCCCTGCGCATGTCCAACACACTATTGACCCCACAAAGTCCAGCATCTGCTAAAGGCACCAAGATGTTTGGAGGCAAGGGATTGGCAGACACAGCAGTGTTCCTATACCTAAGGGGAACACGGGAAAGTGTTTAGGGAAAGGCCACTGGGTCCTTGTACGTCATCGGAGAGGAGGGCCCAGAGGAAAATCAGGCATGCACAAGAAAGGACTTAGTCTGGGAATTGGGGCGGGAGGCACTGGGGGATGGGAAGGGAGGGGGGTGGGGAGGAGGAGCAGAGAGTATGGGGGGGGAGGAGGGGAGGGAGGGAACTGGTGTACCCATTAAGTTTGTATGAGCTGAAATAATAATAAAAAATGTATTTAAAAAAAAGAAAACAGATATCAGAGAAAGAGCAACTGATTTTCATAGAGATTCTTATTGTGAGTGAGATGCAAAGTTACTTAATTTGGACATGTCACCACACTAAGTATCAAATCCTAAGTCACACACACAACACACATACACACACACACACACATACACTCACACACCACACATACACACACACCACACTCATAAGCACAGTTTCTTGTTATTTTGTCTCGACAGGAAGTGATATTTATCAGTAATTCCTTCCCAGCCATAGGTCCTTTCCTGGTCTTAAATGCATGAGACTTAGTCTACACAGAAAATTTTTATTGATTGAAGATATTGTCATTTTGAGGATTTTCAAATTAACCTTCAGAAATAGTAAATGGTTTGAATTCATCCTTTTGGTTTTATTCCCAAGAATGCACATTTCTATACAGACAGCATTCTCTCACACACTAATGAAAGCCTTTCTTGCCTGTTCCTTGCTCCGGTGGGTGGATTTCAGCAACAAGCCTGATACACAGGATGATTTCCCAGTATACGTTACCCTAGGGGTGGACTCTTCAGGGAATCACACAGCTGTGTGAGGCAGACCCCATCATTACCCTGGGAAATGGGGGAACCGATGGGAAAACAGAGTCCCAGCAATGCTGGCCACTTGTCCTTTAGTAAACAAGTGGTCAAGCTCGAATTCAACCATGATCAGACCACACTCTGGTCCAGAAATGCAGTCTCTGCTTTGCCAGGCCTGACCATTTGGTAAGTGATAAGTGACCATGTTTTGTGAATTGGCTTCTTAGATTGGCACTTCTATTTTTGAATTATAACTTTGATTATATTGTTTTTGTCAGTTTCTTAATTTTATATTAACATTTTATACAATAAAGGTTAAATAACATTGGTACATCTTACAGGAATAGATGGGTATGGAGTTGGAAATTAAAGTTTCATAATTTCTAGATTGACCTAAATTCACCATTAGATGAAAACTGAGTATATTTTTTGCAGTCAATTTTATAGCTGAAGAGAAAAGCATACTATAAAGTTATAATGTCTTCTCATTGACATTTCAAAAGCCATTCTGTGTTAATTTACAATAATATTTATACATATTTATGATACCTGGTATTTTAGCTTATGTGCTACATCATATGCTGATCAAATGGAGACAGTTAACATTTTTTTTCTTAACTATCACTATTTTCTGTGTATCTAAAGAGGATTCAAGTACCTAAAAGTAGAATTAGAAGAAGACAGATCATCCCCAACTTGATGATATTCCATTTATATATTGACTCTTCCTTAGGTATTGGTTCACAATTACTAATTTTTTTCAACAAAAGACCATGTGGGCTGGAAGAGACGGTTCATGGGTTAAGACTCTGTCCTGCAAGCAGAAGGTCCTGAATTCAGATCTCAGGTTTCATGCAAAAACGCAAGCAGAAACATCAGCAGCTTGCACTTCTCACCTTGGTGGGAAGAGCCTGGGACATCCCAGAGCAAAGCAAGAAGGAGGTAGAAACAATATACACACACACATACATACACACACACACACACACAATAAACAAACAAATAATAAATATTTAAAAAAACCAAGTTGCTGCATTAATTCATTGACTGTCACATATTTACCATAAGTACCATTTCCTAAAGACATAAAAGGAGTCAAAAAACCATTTTCATGGCTTTTATATTTTACTTAAAAGTTATAGAGCAACAGTGTTGCCTACTTCTCGAATATTCTTGCCCCTGACTTTAAAATGTGCATCACATAAGATATGAGAAATACTGTTTAGGGTCCTTTTTGGGATTCACAGAGTAGAAGACCTAATGTACTCTAATTATTATATTATAGATGCTATGTGTGTAGCATGTAATGTATCAGTCATAATACTTTAGCTATTACCTTCTTCCACTGTACAACTAAAGATACTTTCAGAACATCCGTTTAGCTCCTCAATGGTGGGGAATTTTGCTCAATGTAAGTTACATAACCGAAGGGTGAACCTTACAAGTGGGCAGATGGCAAGTTCGCCTAGATAGTATTGTCGTTCAATCAGTTCTTTCTCGCCGGGGTAAGACTGCTTGCTACCAACCCGAGATGTATTGTTTAGTACCCAGAGGAAAGAGAAAAACAGCCTTTGTCTTCACGTGCGTTCTGACCCTCCAAGAGCTGTGCTCCGTATCCGTAACCTTCTGATGGCTTCCTTTCCTACTTTATGTGTGACACATTTGAAGTGACTTTTGCAATTATGGATCACAGTTAATATTCTTTAAGCAGGCCGAGTTTGCTAATGAAAAGTATTAGATGCCATGGTGCTTCGAGAAAAGATTTTAAGCAATTAGTGGCATAAAAGCACTTCCGGGCATGACCGCCTCTCGCCGGCCTCCTTCCTTCACCTGCCAGCCGCCGGCTCAAGGGCAGTCTCCTCCCTTGTGCCCAGAGCCTCTGATGTCAGTGATCGCCCTGGTCCCGTGGCTGACCGCAATGTTAATGTCACTTTTCCCTGTCCTTGAATCTAAGTGCTTACATCTCAGAAGGAAAACTTCCTTCATGAAACCATTTCTCTTTCTCTCTGCGTGTTTCTGTCTTTCAGACTCATTTTTCCCCCTCTGCATCTGTATCTCTCTCTGCCTCCCCCTCTTTCTTTCCCCCTCTGCTGTTTTCTCTCCTATTGTATTTAAGGATCATGTTTCCTTAAAACAGACCAGCATAGATTCCATCTCCTACCCCTGCCGGACGAATTTCTCTCCCCCACTTTGCAGATTTTCCCTCACTGTATTAGGAACGAATCTCTGAGCATCACATGCCATTCACGCGCTGTCGTCACTCTCTGAGGTCTCCACTCTCTGCTGGTGGTGCATCTTTCATTTTCTTAAATTCTATTCTCTCTCCTCCTTCTTGGAAAAGGATTTTCTCTCCATCCCCCAACATGCTATTTTGCCTTCTGATCTATGCGAGCATTTACCTATTTGATTACATTTTGCCTCCCTCAATTGATATTAATCAGATTTGTCCGAGGCCATCTTTTCCCTCACACTTTCCTCTTGTTCAAGCTTCATCTGTCACTACACGCTTCAGACCTCCAGTCTGCACCAAGTCATCCCAACTGCAGAGACCCGAACACATCTGCAGTCGTCTGTTGCATATCCATGTGTGACGAGTAGCTCACACTCCGCACACGGAACCCTCCTCTATTTTAATCTCTAAGTTTCCTTCCTAAACCAGTCACTATAGTGGAGGTGTGCCCTAGATGTTTTCTCCAAGGTTCCTGGGTTCAAATGTCATCTCAACCGTGGAGGATAAGAATGGAGCCTTTCCCCTCCTGTGCCTTTACAACTGAGACACTGGAAGGTAGACACGGATGTGATCACCGAGTGGAGCTCTTGTAGTTCAACATGGTGGGTTTGTAAGAAGAAGGGGAGAGAAGCTAAGGCAGGGGTCTTTTGTCCCGTGAAGCCCTAGGGCAGCGCTTTAAAGATTCTGCCGGCCACATGTCCACTCCTGGGTTTGAGTCTTGGGAGCTGTGAGACGGAAGGGGGTTCCTCGCCCATCTCTACTTCTTAAATGTGATCGAACTTTTACTGGTGATGGCTTTCAGTCTAAGAATCACAACATGACTTGGTGTTTTTTTTTTTTTGTTTTAAACGTTAAACGTCTTACTTACTTCTCAGCAGGTATGTGGTTTTTAAAACTTTAAAATTCTTACTTTCTCAGCAAGTAAGGAAACTGTTGGCAAATGCAGTAATTTGAGTTCCATCCCTGAAGCTGATTTGGTGGAGAGAGAAACGAACTTCTTAAAGTTGTCCTCTGACCTCTCTCCCTGGGCCATGGCGTGAATGTGTGCTCTTCTCTCCCTTGCCTTTCTCACTCTTTTTCTCTTCTCTCTCTTTTTCTGTCTCTCTTTCTTTGAGTGTTTGTGTGTCTCGCAAGTAAATATATAAATAAAAGTTTAAAAATAAAGTAAAAATTGTTTTATTTTACTTTTTTAAAAACAGTGCCTGCTACATACTATTAGCAAGCTCAGGGGTTTTTTTTTTTTTTTCTGAAACACAAAGCAAGGCTGGGGATTGGAACGGCCCTTGCATAGCTTGGCACTAGCCTCTGGGTTCAAAACTCCTGACACAAGCGGAAAACACTCGCAACAGTAGCAACAACCGAAACAGAGGAGGGGAAGCACGGACTGGGAGAGCAACAGCGAAAGCACATGGGACTAACGCACAACATCAGTGACAGACATATTAACTGTGGTATTTGCCAACCGAGTCAATTCTGGATAACTGACTTATAAAAGAAGTGTATTTGAGAAATGACAATTTGTGACATTTCAGTGTAAAATATTTCATCAGAAGTTAAATATATAATTTCTTATTAAACTAAAATGGTTTTTCATCAAAAAAATGATCTAAAATCCTTTTTTTTAGTTTTTACTTGATTTAAGGAGGATGAGAAGGGGAGGAATGGAGTGGAAAAGGGAAGTAAGGAGGAGAAGGGAAAAGTTCAGAAGGGGTGGCAGGGACAACCGCTCATTCTGTTTGTAAAACAAGAAAATAAAAAAAAAGAAAGTGGCATAAACTTTTGAGCACTAATCCAAATTAAAAACAAAGATGCTTTATATCTACACCAAATCTGTTTACCAGGTACAGAAAAGTTAGTATAGCTAATTTTTTTGGATGACTTCTCTGACTTATTTCAGAAGTCACATAATTTTATAGTAGATTACAATTCAAATATCATCCTGTCCCTGACATCTGATATTGTAACCTGAAGATTCTTGGCTCGATACAAACTTAAGATCATCTGTGATCCAGCACATGAAATCGGGATGACGAGAGGAAGATGGAAAAGTAATATAGGCAGATTCTAGTTCTTTGGGGTTCGTCTTGAAGACAAGTAAAGAGTCTAAAGGACTCTGATGTTTGAGGTTTCAGTCACTGAGTGAGATAACCCCTTCTTCCAGCACCCCAGCGTAACTCATTCTCTGGAGTTCACAGATTTGTATGAATGAAAGGAACCTACATTATCACTGTCAAAGCATTTAAGGCATGCAAGCATGGCGAGCTTCCAGCCTAAGTGTGAAATGAGCAGAGAACTGACCAGCCCTTCAAGGCTACAGAGGGTCCAACGTGTCAATATCTAGCCTCGTTTTGCTCCCAAGAAGCTGTGAGGGAAGGGAAAGGGAAGGGAAGGAAAAGGGGAGGGAAAGGGAGCGGAGAGAAAGGGAGGGGAGGGAAGGAGAAAGAGAAGGGAGAAAGAAAGGAAGGA